>NMRA01000135.1:805178-856899 GCA_002633005.1 Phoronis australis | reverse complement strand
TGGGGGGTGGGGGTGATTGTGACATGTGTTGCCTTTCTTCTGACCATGACTTTGCATCAAAACTTTATTTAAAAGTTTTTGCTGGCTGAATAATAACCGTTAAATATTACTGACAGCGTACGTTGTACGTGACAATTGCTCTAAGCAGACTGTCCCACTTTTTGAAACTTTCCCGTCCACATCATCACAATGTCTCGCTTTTTGATCCACGGCGAAAGTGACGTATTTTCGCATGCCATTGTAATTTCCACGCGAAATAACCCTGGTTTCCCCGTTCGATAAAAAAGAAAAAAACGGAACTTTTCATTTTTTTCAGCACACGTAATTTCCCATTGGACTAAAAATACAAAAAATGCCGTCGGTTGCTTTTGGGTGTTGCGTCTGCTGTTCGACAAAGAACGTTGTGGGGACGTTTTGTGTGTTGCAGCGAACATTTCACCCTTGAATTTTGCCATAGACCAAGATGTCCCACTTTTTAATCCATTTTCCCATTTTTTCATTCTGGGATTTTGACAGTGACAAGTATGCAACGGGTGTTCAAAATAACATTGACTTTTTGTTATGAATGTTATTATTTTCCAGAGTCCACTGTCATAAGTAACATAACTATCGTAAAAGTGTGCTCCAACGGCTCTTGTTCGGGTAACACACACTACATGTATTAAGATCACTAATGGAGGCCAGGGGAGATAATCGAGATAACAACACGCACGTGTTCTCAGCTCTGACCCTTTTCTTGAAAAAAAAACTTTTATTGGAGGTGTGTGAAGATTTCTTGATACCTGAATGTGGAACAAGTTGTGTAGAAAAGGCTGGAGTGCATATCATCTGAATGGATTCAGTAGATAAGGTAGGAGTTGGTGGTGAAGAACAAACTCTTTTCAGTCTTGATTTGACCATGAAGTGTCACATCCAAATCCCCTGACAGGTGATTATATAACACCAATGAAAGTCTAAAGAGAAACCCTCAGGAAAGCTACTGGTGGACAAATAATAGTCTAACAATAAGTCATCACGCAGCCATGGCAACGGGCACGGTTACCAACTTTGATGAACGCATGGAACAACTGGAGAGAAAACTCAACACTTCCATACGACAGGCAATTAAAGAGGAGCTCCAATATTTCAAACAAGACATTGTTGCTTTACAACAAGAAAATACGATGTTGAGAGAAAAGATCAATTCACTGGAGCAGTATTCGCGTTCGACTTCAGTTCGGGTATATGGGATAGAGGAGAATGATGAAGAAAACTGTGAACAGCTGGTGTTGGAATTTTGCAAGAATATCTTGGAAATTGGTGTTATTGACAAAGATATAGACAAAGTGCACCGAGTCGGAAAGAAGGATAGTAGAACAACCAGACATTCATCGGCCTTGATTAAACCGCGCCCAATCATCGTCAAATTTATGTCGTATAAAACCAAGTCGAAAGTGCTACACAAAGAGGAAAACCAAAGACACCGGAACATTCATTTTGGAAGATCTTACTGCGACAAACTATTCCTTGTTGAAACAATCCTTCAAGCATGAACAAGTGGACAGTTCGTGGAGCACCAATGGCAAAATATTTGTGAAGTTAAAGAGCGGCGCCATCAAGAGAATTAATTCCTTAGACGACATATAAGCAGTATTACGCCCCGCGACATTGTTGTGTGACAAATGAATCGAACCCAGAAAAGCTTTCCGGAGATTGATTGACGATCATATGGAACTGAACATTTTTGTTTCTTTGTTGTTCGTTTCCCCCCTTCCCCCGGTTGTGAATGGTAAGTGTGTGAATGAGATAGGTAATCGTTATTATTTGGGAGTGATATCACTTGATGCATATTTTGTATTAGTTCTCTTGGGGGGTGGGCATTGAGGTTCTCTATTGTTGTGAAGATGAATAATTTAAAACTGGTATCCTTAAATGTCCGGGGATTAAATTCAGATATTAAGTGGAAACGTTTATTGAATTTCATATCACATAGCAAATTCAACATTGTTTATTTACAGGAAACGTATTTTAGTCCAGAAGTTGAACATATTCTGCAAAAAGAGTGGAATGGTCTTAATTTTTCAAGCTTTGGAACAAAACATAGTAGAGGAACCACTATATTATTTGATTCTAATATTTCGCAAAACATTAGGAATATTGTGGTAAAAAACGATGAAAATGGTGGCTTCAATATTGTTTCATGTAAACTCTATGAGGAAGATTTCGTTTTTGTTAATGTATATTTCTCAAACGATTTAAGAAATCAACTGATCTTCCTGTCTAGACTTGAAAGTGAATTGAGTGACCTCCAATTATGTAATGTCCTCTGTGCTGCCCACTCACTGACTTGGACAAACTTGGGCTAACTGACGTCCTCCATAAGAAAAATCTTATTGACAATATTCATAATTTCTGTAGAAATTTTAGTTTAATAGATGTATGGAGGATGAGAAACCCTGGGATAAGGAAGTACTCGTGGAGAGATAAACAATTAAAAGCTCAAAGTAGACTAGGCTATTGGCTAGTTGACATTGTTATGTCTTCAAGATGTCAGTCTAATATAATTAATGATTTTATATATTCCGATCATTCAGCTAACACGCTCAGTTTTAATATTGGTAACTCTCATCGAGGACCGGGTTTGTGGAAATAAAATAATAATGTTGTAATAAAAAGAGGTCGCTGGCTAAAACAGGCACACAGGTTCGGGCCTATTAACGCGGTGCAAGAGAAAAGTCCGGAGTATACTCACATTACGTCCGTACAGGACGGCAGCGAACTCCAGAAGAGCCAGAAGATCTTGTCACGTGGTCTTGAAGGGTGACGGTCACATGATAGCAGGGTGAACTCGGCTGGGCTCTTCTGGCGTCAGATGTCGCACCAGGCCAAGGCCAACATTGTCACGAAAAGCACATCACAACATAGAGACGCCACAGCAGAGACTGACGTCGACATTTGCTACATTCCTCCCTTACCTAAAGAAAAGGAGTGGAGCCCTTATAGCAAATGGCGAACGTCATTCCCAACATCTAAACATAAACCCTTGACCTAAGACAACAGTGACAAGACCTTAAACCCTATAACTAACATGATGAGGAGTGACCTTGTAAAGTAAGAATTACTGGTTAAAATTTAATCTAACTATTCCCCCCCCCTACCAAAAAAAAACAAATACTAATGAGACACACAGTCATAGCATATATCCATTATAGTAGTCGAACATGACTAAAAAAGAAAAAAAAGAAAAATA
The DNA here is from genome assembly GCA_002633005.1 of Phoronis australis. NCBI lineage: Eukaryota > Metazoa > Phoronida > Phoronidae > Phoronis > Phoronis australis. Next base: position 853,670 of record NMRA01000135.1, on the reverse strand, counting down.
TGCTCCACTAATACCAGTACCAGGGAGCATAGAATTTCTGGACTATGCTATGACAACACTCTGATTGTTGGTGATGACCTGGCGAGAGAATATATACATTTAAAAAAAAAAAACTAAAAAACTGAACAACGAAAAGCATACTGGCCATAAAATGAGTATTCATTATACTTTAGTAGTGATGCATTGAGATATAAAATGATATAGTCTCTCATAACATACATATACTATATAGAAAACTTAACTTAATATACAAAAATAAACTATAACAACTAATACATAATACTATAGAAAGTATAGTCTTGAATATATAAATAGACTATATATACAGTATGAAAACTTATAACAAAAATATACTATATAGTTTTAACGAATAACACTACTATATAAAAATAATGGACCAGTACGCCACTTAACTAATTATACTACTTAATACGGACATCACAATTCTCCTAAGACCAAGGGTAAGGCACAAACCCAGAGACCGTAGTCAGCCTCAGAGTTTATAATAACGGGCAGTTACCCAATGGACTAGGAGAAAACCTGGGGCATAGGTTATGACCCAGGCACACCAGGATGCTGAACCACCTCTAACAATTTGTTAGAGATGGTAAAGCCGCCTGGCATTCCTGGTGGAAACAGCCAGGATGTCACGCAGCGGACGACGAGAACGCTGCGCCACCTCCATAGCTACTTCCCCCAGGTATTGGAGCGCCATTGGGCAAGGCCCAATGGCGAGGTGCGGTGAATCAGACTCCAGGAGGAGTCGATTCATCGGAACCTCTTGTAATCCCTTATTTTGGAACTTAAGAAACGGCCGCACATGACCGGCGAAGCCGAAGTGGCAGTTTCTAAAGAACCCCGTCCACCGGAGTACATCCTCGGGCGCACCTCCAAAACAATGGAGATGCAAACCCAAGTTTGCATCACAGTGGCGCTTCAGGAGATCAAAGACGAAGTCTTGTCCCTCCAGGAAACGTGGATTGTCGGAGGAACCACGAAGGTGGATCACCACGACTTTGTTTTTGAAGCTGGGGGAGCTGGCCCGAACCTCCGCAAAGATTCGCACCTTCTCCTCCAAAGCTTCTTTTTGGATGGCCAAGTCCTCCCGGGCCTCCAGACCGACCTCGCCTAAGCCAGCCACAAAGGGCTCCTTTAGTAGCTGGGGGAGACGCTCCAGAACACCGGGATTCGTTGTTCCAACCCGTTTGGGGTGGATGCCCACCACAGCCTTCCAGCCATGTGGGAAACAGGAAGCTTCAACGTACTTCCAGTTTTCCACATCGCAGAAAACTGCAATCCCACCAACCAACCGCACAGGTTTTTGAGAAACCCGTGGCAGCTGGGTGCTGAGCATCTGATCGATTGTCAGCATCCTATTCTCAGTGATATGACGCTGAGCCCTGGGCCCAGTCTCTAATCTTTGTACTCGAAACGAACTCGAAACTATTTTTGGCAATTTCTCTGCTCCTTTTGTGCGAACTTAAGATAATTGGTTATCAGATTGTGCTCGAATACATTATAGTTTATGCATAGGAGTTTCTAGTTCAAGTTTGCCCTTGAAGACCCTTATATTCGTGCTACAAACTCGAGTAAAAACTCGAAATTTCGAGTTCAAACTCGAACTTACTGCTTTAATATTGGGTTTACAAACTGTGAAGTAAGGGCAATAAATTATCTACGTAAGTTATTGTGTACTCGAGCATAGAATAATAGACACTTATGTTGAGTTCGCCCAAAAGTAGAGTAGAAAATGTCAAACCTAATTTCGAGTTCCATTTCGAGTAAAAAGATTGGAGACCGGGCCCAGGATGCCGACAAGCGATCCAGATGGAAGTGGGCATCTACAGCCAAATCAGGAGGTGGTCCTGATTTAGCTTTGGACGCGGACGGCGAAGCCCCAGACGAACGTCGACCCTTTAGGGGCAGGCCAGGTGGCTGGCGGACTTTTGCCACACACGACATCCGAGGGTATGGCGAACCAGCATCCCTCACCCTTTGTGGAAGGGTGACCTTCTGCCTCCAGTGAAGCAGACAGCCAGCCTGTTGGTGTAGGGTGTTACCAGAAGACGCCTCCTGAATATTAATAGTGTCCACAGGGGCATCTACAAACTCAGGAGGTGGATCCTGCATAACGACAGGGTTGTGGGGCACCTTTGACCCCCCTGAAATGGGATCCGGAACCAGGGTGTGCACAAAATCTAATGACTCAGAATTAGCAACAACCTGGGTACTAGAAACAGCTTTTCCACCCAACTCAGACTTATCTATCGAATTAACCGGAACTAACACTGGGGTATTAATCACATCAGTATCAGTAATGGGTAACTCAATCGGACTATTCTGAGTGAGCACAGAACTTAGGGAGGCTGGACACTCCATATCACCAAGGGAATTCCGAGTACAAGGAATGTCAGTAGACAAGTCAACCAAATCATGAACTACATCACAAGATCTAGCCAAGACAGGTCGGCCTCTCCCCTGACACTCATCGTGCACAGAAATACCTCGAGAAGAAGTGGACAAACTCCCTGCCCTAAAACAGTCTAACAGATTAGTCGATAGGCGTTTGATGAGGATACCCTACAATTGGTATCAGGAGACTGGACTGGAGTTAGACCTGATCGTCCAGCGCCAACTCGTTTAAATCATCGGACTTATCCCCAAAGGATGTACGACGAATTCTAGCAGACTGCGGGCTACGGCACACAGACTGGTAGTGACCAAACTTACCACACTTAAAACACATAACTGAAGGTCTCTGTGGGGAAGCTTGGGGGGACCTAGATAGTGGAGGGGATCTAGATGGTTTTGGATTAGAAGCCAACAATTTTAATACCCTCGACAAGTCTGAGGCAAAGCCTCTAAAATTCGAACTCATAGTCTGGGACATACTTTTAACTTCTCGATGTATAAGGGCATTGTCTTCTTTAAGACCTCCTATTTCAGAGTTGACCTTAGCCATCTGAGACTCTAAAGCATGCAGCCTAGACTCAACCGCAGAGTTTGAAGCAGAGGATGCTATTGGACTGAATTTAAGTGCAGGTTTTTTGTTCTGTGAAAGCAGGTTGACAGAAGCTTCGTCTTTGCGCGATGGTGAGCCCTCAAACCAAACAGACCGACGGTTTTGATTTGCCATCAATCGCTGGGTCGTTGCGAACCACGCAGCTTTAGACTCTGCCTCAGCTAGGGACAAAGGGGATGAGTTCATCACCTGCGTACCTACAACCTTATCGCGTAACCCAAGGGAGAAACGAAGGGTTCGGGAAGGCTTTTAAAAACAACCTGTTTAACCTACACGCCCAGTTCTCAATAGATTCCCCCGGCTTCTGCTCGGCGTATTGGAATTCAACGCGTAGGACCTGGGTGCAGTCAGTCGAAGAAAAATGTTCTGACATGTGTGCAGCCACGTCATCGAAACCAGAGTCTGGGTTCGTTCTCATGAAGTTAAGGAAGAAATGCAAGGCCACATCGTCCAAACACATTCCTAACTCCGAGACGCACTTGTCTTCGGACCATAAGTTGTCCTTAGCCAAGCGCTGAAATTTCCAAAAAAGTCGTCCCATTTGCCTTTTTCCCTTAGAAACACTAGCTTAGACGGGGCATTTGGCCTTAAACTATAGGGACGGGTGTGGGTAGACGGACCAACCGTTCGGCTACCAGAACTCTGGGCAGGCACAGGCGAAGAAGAGTGCTTCCTTCTTAACAGGGGACTTGTTTAACCTGTCACAGACCTGGGCAATACCACTTAAGTCTTGGGGCAAACGGGTACGTACAGGACTACCCAGAGGAGAGATATCTCTGGACTGAACATCACCATACTGGGTGAAATCAATGCCAGAAATAGCACTCCTCGTCAACCTCCATCCGGAATGGATGTGGTTAATATTATCTGGGGTTATCGGCTGAGTTTGCCGAAAAGCCAGAATGGATTGGGCAATATCTTCTGTCATGCCCGAGAGCTTGAATAACTCTTGGGAAAGACAGAAGTTTACCGGAACCCTGTCTTGGAAAGACATAACACACACGGGGCTTCGTCTTAGGAAAACCACGTGGTCACGTGACCTATTCTAGAATTCCTAGAAAGGTTCAAAACTCTAACAAAATAATTAATACAGACTATATACTATTATACCAATAATAAATACCTATTTACAAAAACGGACACTAAACTAACGACAAACGCTTGAAATTCTAGTAAACCTGAACTCAGGCACTGCAAAAGCAGTGACGCACGTGGCTGTCAAAATGGGCACGAGAAAACAAGTTATGAAAACTTATTTCCCGCCACCACCGAAAGACACGCACGCTGCTCCAACACCGGGAAATAGGTGCCGACTACGCCAAATGTTGTAATAAAAAAGGGGTCGGCTGGCCAAAAGCAGACACACAGGTTCGGGCCTATTAACGCGGTGCAAGAGCAAAGTCCGGAGTATACTCACATTACGTCCGTACAGGACGGCAGCGAACTCCAGAAGAGCCAGAAGATCTTGTCACGTGGTCTTGAAGGGTGACGGTCACATGATAGCAGGGTGACCTCGGCTGGGCTCTTCTGGCGTCAGATGTCGCACCAGGCCATGACCAACATTGCCACGAAAAGGACATCACAACATAGAGACGCCACAGCCGAGACTGACCTCGACATTTGCTACAATAACTTACTTCTTATAACTTGAATCTGTCATTCACTGAAGAGCAGACGAGACGATTATACTATGCCGGGAACGACATTTGTAAGGTTGGTAGGTCTTTGATTTGATCGCGTTGTTTTTTTTTCTGTTTTTGGCTTTCAAACTTGCCGAATCGACTCTCTTAATTGCAAAAAAAGCCAGCTGAGCTCACATCTCGACTCATTGGTCTTGCAAGTCAGCACTTGTGCTATGTTCAGATCCGGTCGAGCTTGTGTAGACTGGGTTGAGGGGTTGTGGGCCGTTGGTCGAGGGGGTCGTGGGTCGAAGGGGTTGTGGCGTGTGGGAGTCGAGGTTTTTTTAACAACCCTATTCAAAAAGGTTGTCTGCTACTGAAACTTAATTCAACCTGTGACCAGGCATTTTTACGATTTGTTCGTAAAGATTTTGAATTTCTATTGAATTCAAAGCAATTTTATTTTAGTTTTAAATTACAAAAAACGACCAGTGAACTTTCTTCGATTTTTGTCCTACATTTTCCTTATATGGAAAGTGTGACCTTTGACCTTTGATGTAAACAAAACAATGGCGACTGTACCCGGATAAATGTTTGGATGTGTAACGTACAAAATTATTCGTCAAGTTTGAGTCCAGCAACTATCAGCTAGTTTCAGCCAGTGACAGGAGCCTCAAATTATACGAGTTACTGCGTTTTTCCATTATGGAATTAGAAGTGCGATCGTTCAGTCGTTATGAAACCCCAAAAATGCTTAGGTGGCGTTGAACAGTTAGACTGCGGCCGCGGCAAATTTGCACTCCCAAAATATTAAAATCTAAGGGTAGGCCAGGTATTATATGTAGGCCAAGTGAATGTGGTTTGTTTGTATTTGTGAACATGTTGAGAATGAAAAAATACCACTCCCTTGGCTGTACCTGCACTCATCTTCAAGATGGCGGCCCTTTGTTGCAATTGTGCATTGCTGGGTAGCAACTGAGAAATTGGCCATGATTTCAGGTAGCCCTCAAACAAGCCAAACTTTCAGAAAAACTAGTTGGTTGACTACTTTTAGACCACAATTTGGAATTGGTAGGAAGTTTGCTTTCGGAATTTAATGTTGGCTTTAGTCGAGCATCGGCAGGAAAGTGGTGGTTTTGAGGTAAACTATGCCGATTTTGAGTTTTTTGCCCATATTTTTCTTAGTCTAGCTTAGTTTTCAGTGGGAGTGAAAGGGTCAAAATTACAACAGAGAATAAAGTTTCTGTGCTCATCTGTAGGGCTTGTGATGTGAAATGACTCAAAACTTTTGTTTCTTTGCACGCAGTAGGGTGAAAAAAAGGTGAAGAGTCCATTGACGTGTGTTATGATAGGCAAGCCCCGGTGAGAACAGTTCTGTGCCCCCTTAGGGAATTTGACACAGTTTTCCAATAGTCGTAAACCAGCGTTATTTTACGACATTGACTATCTCATGAAAACTATTGATTTTGCTTTGATTATTTTGTTATTTGGCGATTAATAATTCGGATGTTTAGTGATGACCTCTCCGCTACTAATATGACGCGATTTGTATCAACAAATAATTCAGAAATTTTGCAGGTATGTGATTTTTTCCGATTCAGGAAAGCAGTGGTGTTTTTACAAAATTGAGGATGTGCTCCGACAACGGTTTCCCCCAGCCGTATACTCCTGGGAAGTTAAAGATTACGATTGACCAGGTTTATAGTCAGGTAATAATTTCAAAATGCTTACTAATTTATGGCACTACGTAAATCTGGCCTAATTGTTATTATTTTCAATGTTGGTATTTTATTTTACTGGGTCCCAAACGTCGAAATGACGTCATACTAAACAAACCAACGTGCGTCATCAAGTTTCACAATGACGTCATACTAAACAACAGGCGACGTAAGACACTAGGTGAGATTTAAATCGAACCGCAGTTTTGGATTTATTAGAAGAAACTTCTTGTCTTAGATTGCTCACATCAACTCAACTTATATCACAATCCCCATCGCCATTCAGTGAAATGCAGCTGGGCAGGTGATCTTGAAATTGGCGCGCTTTTCAGAAGATCAAACTGTACACATTCTTAAATGACGCTGTTTGTGCTAAAATAGCTCAAAGTTGAAGTCAATGGTCCCCTATTTATATTATTTCATTGAAAAAAACATAGGTATCAAAAACATAATAGAAAATTTAAGTGTGTAATTGTTTGTGTAAAAGTCAAAGCGCTTTTTAAAATTTGGGGTATTCAAAATCCATAAAAAGTTTAGACATTTGCCTGCGACGACGTAAGAAAATTAGCAAACCGGGATATATTATTAAAAACGTCATACATAAAACTGACAAAGTACAACAAAAGGATTTCAATCACTAATTTAATTAGAGGTGGTTTTCCAGCAACCCATTTAAATGCCACGTCTTTGCCGGAGATGCATTTGTTTAGAGGGATGTAACAGAAACTAATTCGGTGACCTCCATTATTTTTTGCTCTTATGTAGAAGATAAAGACCAAAAAACAAAATATGAAAATTAAAAAAAATCAAGGATGAATTAAGACTGTGGAGAACCCCCGTAATATAAAAACGTCGTTTTTCGCAACTTCTCCTCAATTGATTTTTTGTTAGAAAAAGCAAGCATTTCTGTGTCGCTAACCGTTTATGTAAATTCTATTAAAATTAGTGGCAGGTTAACTTGGGTAATATCTGGACTACTAATGAATACCGAAGTCACGATAAGATAATCAATATATGATTATTTCATATGAGTACAAGTGATCCACGGACATATTCAGGTCTCACCGTCAAGAGCTTGTAGATGTTTGTGTAGTAGAAATTTCCCCCTTGAACTCATCCAGTAACATTTTACCAGCAATTACTATAACGATCATAGACAAAACTGTTTTTAATATAAGAAAGTGATGTTCGACATATGTACCAAAACTATTAATTCTGGTTGTTCAATTGGTCGTTTTGGTGATTCGGGTGCGTATCCGTTCACCTTTTGAGAATCAAGAGTAATCGATGACGACTATAGTCGTTGTGATTTGTCTATTAACCTTCGCTTGACCAATTGTTCTGTCGGTGTCTCACCTGGAAATTTCAAACATTCCGAGAGATCCATTCATACCCACACACTTAAGTTAATAGATTTTCTATTTGACTTTTGTCTCGTTGATGACTTGGATCCAGGCTGGTAACTGCGGTCAACTTTGAACGTGCTAAGCTGTCAATAGCATGTCAATAAAGTCTAATTAATGCAGAAAATTACTTTTTGTCACTGGGTGATTTTACATATTGACAATCCATTAATTATTCAAGGAGTATACAAGACTTCTAGGAGCTTTCTTTTGATGCTTGGTGCTTATTAAAGTACTTAATCTGGCGTAAGAATATTTGACCCTGTTTTGGATTGGCGGTATTCCTTGACTCTGGATCGACCACCGTGACATCATAGAGTCGCTCAGTACCACTGGCGTAGCAACGGAGGACAAGAGGTACAGTACTGAATGTTCAACTAACAGAAACTTTCCAGGACGTGGTGGAAAGAGCTTTCGATCCGCGAAATCGATGGCAACCGGTCGTCGGGCCGCAATACTGTAACGACAGAAGGTGGGACACTGTGGAGTACACTAGCGTCCCCTGTTGAACATATGCGGTTGCGCTTAGTTCTCACTACGCTCTTCTAACTGAAATTCGTTGTTTCACGACCACAGCGTACATGTACATGTAACAGCCTTTGTTTACACCCTAGTAATGTGTTTATTAGGAGTATGGTTTTGCAAAATATTTGTTCAATAAAGCATAATGTCGAATGAGGATTTTACTTTGAAACGTTATACTTTACAAGGGCGGGTCCAGGATTTTGAGTTGGGGGGAGGGCAAGGCGGAATATTATACCAGATTTTACCAGTCGGACATTCGCATCCCCGAGCTGCTAAATGGAAACTGGGAGAATTTTAGGGGGGCCACGGCCCCCTTGACCCCCTAAATCCGCCACCCCCTTATTCTCCACTGTGAAAGCTGCAGAAATTTGACCACTGTAAAATTTGGTCCATATAGTAACTCCGCAAAACAGAAGCATTGTTTTATCGATTGAAACGGTTAATGTCATAAGGTCCTTTTCTACAGAGTTTCCGAAACGACGTTAAATACCATACATACATGCTCAAAATGGACTGATATTTTCAGGAAAGATTTGGGTAAAATTTGTGGACTTGGGCCTTTGTTGACAGGTGACAGGGAACGTTAAATTACCGGCTGAACCTGGGGTCTCAGTAAACCTTACAACGGAAATAAAACTCGAAATTATTTTTATCTTTTTCTGTTTTACTTTCTGTGAACTCTTGATAAGTATCCATTATTCTCTGCTTGAATACATCATGGTTTACACGGATCGGCTTATTTTGCACTTAGTGTCCCCAGCATTAAATGCACGATTTCGAGTCTGAACTAGGAATCTTGCGTTTTTTCCGCGTGTGTAGCTCGAATCTACTGATCATCATGCACAAATTTAGACTGGATCACTAGCCAAAGTACAAATAAAACTACGGGAAAATCAGTAGAAAATTTATATTGTTTGCTCATGAGTATAGGCCGCTGGACGCAGAAATCACGACACTAAACTTCATTGCCGGTTTTCTACTCATTGTGTCTGATGTAGAATTTTCTTCAGAAACCTGTCGTTTTACTTGGATCTCCTTTTGTCGTAAAAAACTGTATCCGCCTTTGATTCTGAAACAAAACTGGTCTCCTTTTCAGTTACTCCATCTAATGTGCGCGTGCATCGGCAACTTTGTGGGACGACGCTTGTCCATATGCACACCCACAACTGTGAAAAGCGATGAGATACTCATCCACCATGAGCTGTGCTGGGCTCCTCGGGTCTCATTTTGGTAGAAAATCTGCCTACTCTCGTCGTCTGCCTTTTGCGGCAACTATTCTGGAGAGCGGCTGATGAAAAAGATAAATGTCTTTGGTGTCAATATTAAGTTACATTGAAAAACTATCAGGCCTTAAATCGATACCAATAGTTGGTATGCAGTAGGCGATCATAAGGGATTATTGGCTTCGACCACTTGTTTTGTTTCCCATGCTATAAAACTCGGTCGACCTAAAAGCGGCCCGGCAGTGTTTACATTGTAATCCCAAGGAACTGTTGGCTTCCTAGCTGTGAGACGACCATAATGGGTAAGTCAGAGGCGCCCTGCTTGCTCCTTATAATTATTCAGTTTTATGTGTCCCTTAACGTAATAGGAATGTTTATAATTTTCCTGTGAACTTTATAACTATTATATTCTAAGTGCTTAATTGATGTTATGTGTTTAACTGTATTGTGTCGATACTTACATGTACAACTGCAGTGTTTTCTGTAGATTTGTTATGCAGACCACTGCCCGAAGCTGACTTTATCCTTTTAGAGCAAACAAAAAGACAACTAAACATATGTAGCCCTGCAAACGAATAGTTTTCATTTTGTATTTAACTTTTACTGATAAAAGCTTATGTTTGCCAATGTCGTCTGCGTTTGGTAAGTTAAGCAATTACAATATATAGTAGATCACGTCATTACGGGCTTGCCAACTGAGACAAGTTTAAGTTTAACATTTAGCTTTAAAATGTTGATACATTCTCTATAACTTAGTCTCGTTGAACAACTGAAACTTTCACTTTATCTTAAAAGGCTAGATATTTCATTTTGCTTTTTAACATAAAACGGTTGTCACATAATGTGTCCTTATATATTACTTAACAACAAAAACAACGACAATCCTGGTAAAAAAACGTATGTACCAGTTACTGAACATTTAGCGAGTACACGTACATGTATCCTTCACGACTGTCTGGTTACCTTTGTACCTTTTATTATAATAACTATGGCGACTACACAAAACTACTTGTTAAAGTATTCCCGATCATACGAATTTACACGGATATGACAAGATTTTCTATTTTTTCAGATTTAAGGTAAAGCTGAGCTTTCCTTTTATTCGTGTGGCAATGCACAGTTATTCATTCTACAACTAATTACTGGAACGCTACTCTCGAAAGCGTCTTGACAAAAGTTAGAGACACTAATTAACTAACCCACATCATTGACAAACGTGTTTGATTTCTTTGACTTAAGTCTTATTCGACACTCGAGAAATCATTAGCATGTCGACAACTTGTTTAGAATAAGATGTGCCACTGTATAGTGGAGTTAAAGTGTGTGAACAAATAACGCGCAGGGAAGAGTACAACTCCTGGATAATTATCGAAAGCGCAAATTAATGAGGCGAAATTTTTAGATGACCGGCAGTCTGATTACTGTAATTTTGCAGAAGACAAAACTCTGACATTTTGGAGGCAGTATCTGGCAAGCCAGAAAAAATCTAAAGCCGAGAGTCGATTAAAAACCGGATCTGGGCAACTTGACCAATCGGTCCTTCCTGTTCGTGACATTGTCCAAAATGTTTGTCCTTGAGCGTGGACCCGAAATTCAAGCTACGAACTCAAGCTTTAACTGGAAATTTTTTATTCAACTGAACTTGGAAATATTGCTTGAGTGTTGGGAGTCAGCTCAAATGGGTCTGGATTATTTTATAATTAATCTCATTTGCATATAACTCATAGGCCTAATGTGTTCGTGTACAAAACGGAAAACATTTATTTTGAGAAAATGTTAAAACGAACAGTTCGAATTCGAGTTCAGAAATGGAATTTCGAAACCGAAATCATTTTTAATGTTTTCGTTTCGGTCTGCTTTTGTCCGAACTCCAGGTAAGCGTTTATGGTTGCGTGCTCTAGTACATTACACATTTTGCAAGTTTGCGCTTGGTGACCTCTAGATTTGAGCTACAAACTCGAATGAAAGCTTGACATTTTGAGTTCTGATTCCAGGATTTAGTCCAAGAAAATGAAGTTCCGGCTAGGCAGACATTCACACGATCAAATAGTAATAGACTCTTATCTTCAAATCGAAAGTACAATGCAAAAAGAAATTTATGAAAAATAATTTCGAACTTGATTGCGAGTACAAAATTGGACCCCGGGCACTGATTTACAAAAATCCAAATCGGCGGTGTGAAGCTATGAACGTCTCGAATCAAGCCAGGAGTGTGTCCTTGTAAAGTAAAAATTTGCTGGTATACCCGCTGACCATACCCCCGCTTTTTCTTGAGGGAAGCACCTGATATAGAACTGAGTAATGTACGTACATACACACATGGACTAGAACATGTTTTCCAAACGTATTTTTCACTTCCAAAATATTTCAGTAAGCAGATTTACGTGTGAGAAAACAGCTTGTTAGATGAAAACAAGAACAGCATTTAAGTCGAAACAGCAAGATGAGAGTGTAGCTGTTTGAAACTGAAAGTATTGCACTTGTGTAAGGAAGTAATTCAAACGTAATTGAAACTATTCGCGCGAGATAAACTGCGAAGTCAATAGATTAAGAAAAATCCTTAAGTGAGGCTTCAGAAACTTGTCAGCTGTTGACTGCTTAACGAGAAATAGCCATTGACATTTGCCTTCCAAACCCGATTAAGTGGTCTTAGCAGCACAATAGAAAAGCCTCTGGCATGGACCGTTAATTCAACGACAGAGTCTGTTTGGAGTAGACCGTTTCCACTTTTGTGAGAAATTTCGTATTACCAACAGCTTGTACATATTTCTAAGCTCTTCTTAAAGTCATCCTAACTACAGTGACGGTAATCGTGCAATAATATTAAGACTTCACCGCGAGGGAATTCTTTTTGGCCAGTTTCAGACCGCGTTCAGATTTGATTTTTTTATAAGAAGGCAGCTACAGAGAGATCGTCGGCATCTGATCGAAAGGCAGATGAGCCGCCGTGTTAAACCTTTGCAATAGTGTCGGGATGATTGCCATCTCACGAGTAATTGTCATGGTAAATGTTAATATTATGGCCAGCACGTGGGATCCCCATGGGCAACAAAAAAGATTCCTAACCACAAGACAGTCGCATCAATCGATGGAGTGTACTAGCCATCCCAATGTAAGCAGGCAGAAATATCTACCTTCTGGTTTTGGGACGGCGTTAAGAAGGCAGATAAGAAGTTTAACGAGACTGCACTGGTGAAACTTCCCATTTGCTGCATAATACGTCCGGTGTGAGTTCTGACGTATGGGGACGCTGTGTCACACTACTGGTTTATGTGCCGAAGCATGATACGGAGAAAATGTAATTAAACAAGTATAGCTCAGATACATAGAAAATATGCCTTTCGGTATGTTAAGACATCTGAAGATACGTCATCAATAGATCTGTAATACCAGACATACCTGCCTTACCCAGATTGTATGTATTGATCGCCAAATACACCAATAATCGAACTAGTTGCGTCAACAAGCCGGACACTGCAAGAGATATCTTCCTAAAGAGGGCGCGCCACGTAGTTAGTGCGTAGTAACAGGAACTCTTCATCTGTATGTAAAAACGGCAACCGAAACAATTTAAAATGTCCTTCTTAATGAATTTTTAAAGCTCAAATTTGCTGTATTCATGTTGACGTCGAAAACGTTAAATTTTCAAGAAATACCGTCTTGTGAATGGTAATCTAAATGATACGAAAACGTTACGCGTGGACGGAAAGGTTTTGAAACCTAACGAAAAGCAGAGCACGGACTAAGAAAATGGAAAATGGCACATAATCGTGAAATGGAAATTTTTCGTTGTCGTAGATCTAATTACAAGAAAAAAAGTTTCTGGTCACAATATTTGATATATGGGTCAATCAACATGACTGGGCCTGAAATTTCTTGTCTGGGTCCACAGTCGTAACTGAAATTATTGAAGCTACGCGTACTTCGATGTCAAGCACTGCGTGCAAGGGTGATTAAGCCAACACGATACAATGTGTCGTTAGGTGTCGAGCAAGGGTAAACGCGGTAAATGAGAAAGGAATATGGTCAATTGAAGAATATTTTCTACATATGATTTAGGTTATTAATGAGAATGTCGGTTAACTTTTAAGCCCGCGACAATACTGAGCAGACCTGGCCGTTAATTAAAACCCTCGACAACAACAAATCAATGGCGCAAACAAAGGACCAAGTCAGCTGATATTTGCTTGAACACATAATTAAAATCGAAGACTACTGTCTTTAGCCTGGTATACACAAAACAAAGAGAACACAGCTCATAGGATGTACGCCTCATTAGGTTTAATTGAATTGTACATGTTATGCCAGTGTAGTCATAATAGACCTGTTTGATCCCTCACTTAAGAATTTTCAAAATGAATCCCTCGGAGGTGTAGTGTTCAAGTTCTAGAAAAAACAAGCATTCGGTAAACATAAAAGTAGAGGCGAAGCTGTAAACACTTTTGTTAGCACTGTAGCAATGAGATATGCCCTGTTAGCAGAATTGAATTATAATGTTAATTTTTCTTAAATCTCGACCTCAGCGTGGCAGAAAATTCACTCAGTAGATCATTCCTTGCTTCTAAACAGTGACTGGTTGACGCAATTCTTATTTTCGACGCGATAGATCTACATGTAAGTCTGAAGGAAATTTTTCTTTTGGGACGCGTTCACGAATTCTGTCTTGCCTATATTTCTTTAAGACATGAACCTGTTATTTTACTGACTTCATTTCAACACTTTAAGGAACAAGTTTGTCACGTTACTTATAAAACTAATACGTCAAAAGTTCGCGGCGTTCTTAGATATCCGATACATAACAAACAAACGAGATATAACAAGTGGATTTGTGAAGCCGCTTATGAAAACTTTAATCTTTGTAACTGCTACCACTGATGTACTTTTACTCATCGACAATTAATTATGTGTTGTGGGAATTATTAGAAAATTTTAAAGTTTAACGTTTTTATTCAATTTACGACAACGCCATGTGTACGAATCTGTAGAAAGCTTTCAAAACCCTCCTATGAACTGTACCTTTTTGCAACGTATGAACGAACAGAAGAATTGCTTCATTAAAAAATGTTTAACATTTCCATAGGTGATCGACTGTTGGACATACCTTGTAAAGTATGCGGCGATCGAAGCTCTGGAAAACACTACGGGATATATACGTGTGACGGTAAGCGCTTTATCTACTACAGAAACATGTAATGTATCGTGTTGACATGTTCAGCCTACTTGTATTGTGTTGATGAGATTCAAGCCCGCTGTGTTCTAGTGATTTCACAAAATGGTTCTGTCACTTTTGCATAATTAAGTGGGTTCCTTGAGAGATAAAGGCATTATTCAGCTAAAACATGTGGACATTGTATCTCAGAGTGGATAGCTTTTCTCTGCGTTAGTCAGGATTCACATTTCCCAAACTTTGTAAAAGAGATTTCATGAATCAGTCAGTGGTTTCAGGTCTCAGTTGAATAAAATATACATGTAACCATAAAATCGCCTTTTGATTACAAATTTCTCAACAAAAATCTTCAAACTTCCACGCGCGCGCAATTTTGCTGAAAGTCACTAATTAATGCAAAAATGGTGAACCGTGGAAACCACTAATTGATTGTGTTCATTAGGACGCCATTGTCTCCGTATTGCCGTTTTGTTACACAATCTGCAACAGCTGCTGTTTAATTCGCAGGGTGTTCCGGTTTCTTCAAACGCAGCATTCACCGTGGACGTTTCTACACTTGCAAAGCTCAAGGCGATCACAAAGGCCAATGTCCCATAGACAAAACGCATCGAAACCAATGCAGAGCATGTCGACTGAAGCGCTGCTTTGAGGCAAACATGAATAAAGATGGTGAGGAAGCATTACTACAATTTTAAGTTTGCAATCTTCGACTGCTCAAGATAATTGTCATTGTTAGCACCTGTCCGAATGTTGACAACGTGCTTTTTATATTCAACAAAATTCCGTGCACACGTATCTGATTTCGTTTGGTTTTTCCATGCACTCAAAACGCGAATAGGCCTCAAAATGAAACAATCGGTTCTAATTCGGTAACGTGGTGCCAGCTTTCTTGAAAAGTAACGTTTTAATCGTCCACACGAGTAAATAAAAAATATATATTACCCAGACAGTGCCGTAAAAATATCTTGTCCTTTGCAGTATGTGGCTACTCCTGGTTTTGACACCTTGTCCAACAGGGGCGCTGAAGGTTAAGTTACAAAATCAATTTCCGATTTAGCAAATTTTCATTTCTGCTGGCGAAGATTTAAAGTTAAGTTACCCAAAAAGGATGGCGAAGTGGAAAACCATTTTTGGTCATTGGAAAGATAAAAATCTGGAGCAGTGCTTTTTGAGTTTTACATTGGACCCTGTTTAAACCCACGGACCTGAAACTGAATCAAGTTTGAGGCCGTTGACGAATGAAGCTGAACAATACTGCAGCTAGACACTCTACTCGGTCCATTGTGTACATCGTGTGAAAGTAAAAACAGAAAAAAATAGCCATGTCAAAACCCTCTGGAAACGTTCTACAGGAAGCAAAACATGACTATAGATGGCGCTGCAGGTGGCTTTTAAAAATAAGACTAATATATATTTGTAGAATATACCTTTTTATGTTAAATGCATTCCTTGATGTTTCCCAGCTGTGCAACACGAAAGGGGACCCCGGAAGCCTAAATGCAAACCGGATTCCCTGACATCTGCCTCGTCCAGTCCCAGCTTACCGGAGAGTATCAGTCCCGTTGACTTCCGTACCCGGCCAGAACCGTTCGTGGCGTCAATATACCAACAGGCTTACCAGGCGGGTTTTCTGCACTCGTTAATGACTGCGGAACATTTCCAGGTAGGAAACATACGGTAACCGGAACGAAATTCAAAAGCTGAACACAAAAATGCACAATAATATCATGTTGAGAAATCATGATTAATTTTGACAAAGACTTCCGAATTCAATTATGTTCAACAAAAAGCATCTTAAATGTTTCTACTCACACTGCCAGTTGTTGCAACAAAAGATGAAGAAGTCTCGTTATTCCGGCGACTATTCTTAAAAACTTTAATTTGCCTATATTCGTCAGTCGGATTTGCACGTAATATGAATCTGAAGCTGCTTTTCGTCTCGCTTCAATGGCTTTTTCTCTCATAAAATTGGCCTTGTCCTGATAGGGATAATATTACATTACGGTTACCAACAAGGACATCTGAGCCATGACTCATGAACACTTTTCAGAATTTATTGGGGTTATCCAACTGCAAGGCGAAAATGGCGCCTCGTTGGTAACGGAAATGGAATCCTACCACACTATGGTATACTATGAGACCAATTTTATGAACAGCCTAAACAGAGCAAGAAAATGGAGATTCAAATCATTTATGGCCCTCTTTGGAGAAAACGTAATGCAGAATAATATTTTCATACTGACATTTTATTTTTGCTGTATGAAAAGCACGATGGACAGACAAATTACAAAAAAAATCACTTGCAGGAAAATCCAATGAATAGCAGATCCGGGTTGGCTATGAAATCGGAAGATTCAGCCTTCGTGATTCCAAGAGCGGGAACGACTATGCTGCCGCCTAGTGGTAAAGAGTCAATGCAAGAGGTGACCGCTCGTCTGCTCTTCTCAGTCATTAATTGGGTCAAACACGTTCCGTCATTCAGAACATTGACCTCTACAGACCAGGTAAATGGACAAAAATTGATTGTTTTTAATCCCAAGTGAACTCCATATACTGTTCATAACCATTATTCATTTATGACGGAGTGGTTATCTCGACAGCTCAGCTCAAGGCCTAAGAACCTTCGCTCACTCGTAATCTATTGTAATGTAAAATTCTTTAAAAATCTCAAATCTACTTAAGGAAATGGTAAAAACTAGAAAACCTGTGAAAACGCAAGGTAGTTTTTTCAAGGTGTGTGACAACTACAGAGTCAGTAAATTATTTCGCTTTATAGTTAAAAATATTATGTATTTGGAAATGTTCTTCTGTTTGAATCTTTTCCGCACTCTATTGAAAACCTTGAGTATATTTAGTCACTACGCTTTAGCTTGGAACTAAAAAAATTCGGTAACCTTGTTAATTGCTTCAGACTATAAGTAGGTCAACCAAGCAGGTCAAGAGACTGAATAATGTTTGATAACGAGTGCGCCGTGCGCTGTCATATTTATCATTAGTGCATCCTTTTTCATTTGTACATTGTAAGGTACTGCAACCATGCAATTTTAAACCCACTGTCATTCAATTAAATTGATTCTCGTGACTAGCCAAAGTGAGTGCGTTTCTTGGGCACCTGGGTCCCGTTTTGTCAAAGAAGTTGTACGTTCTCCCAGTCGCATCGAAGGCGGTCTTATCTTACATTTTACTTACACAGGAAATTGAAGTGATTTATGAAGATGACGTTGAGTTAAATAAGTTCGTAGTATGTAGTGTTTCGTTATAAAGACAGTGACGTCGCTCGTAATCTCGTGCACACGACCGTATTAAATGCATGTGTACGACCAAAACTCACCTGAGCTGCTTACATGATAGGATTCTCAATAACAAATGTATTTTATTTTTAGCTTACTCTGCTAGAAGAATCGTGGCGTGATTTGTTCATTCTCAGCATGGCTCAGTGGAATATCCCAGTGGACGCACGTAGCATCCTCGACTGCGCTAAAATTGTACCGCAAGATGTCGACTCAGAGAAACTCGCCGCAGCAATGGCAGACATACGATATATAAAAGACATCACTGACCGCTTTAAGGCATTTGCCATCGACACCACAGAATATGCTTGTCTCAAGGCCATCATTTTATTTCGACCAGGTAAGTTAAAAATCACTAGTTGGTGATTACTGTGGCCTTTAAATTTATTCCACAATCTCCAACTTTGTTAAAAGAATCTGAGTTATAAAAACAACAAAAAAATCATGCAAACTAGAGATGAAATGACTTGTCTTCCGGTATCCTGTTTTAGACCTACTGTTCCGAACAATAAAAGATATTACAAAGTCATTTTTCAAAGTACAAAACTTAGATAAATTGATATTTTGACTTGCAATAAATGAGAAATATGAGCAAGCAGAAGACAATTTCTCAGAACTTTAGGAAACAACACCACCCAAAATTGTTTGTTAATTATCATATTTTCTTCCTAACATCTGGCACCCTGTTTCCACAGAAACATTCGGCCTTCACGATCGTCTCATAGTCGAGAGTTTTCAAGATCACACGCAACTGCTGTTGGTCGACTACATACGTCATCAGTTTCCAGGGCAAGTGACCAGATTTGGCAAACTGCTGCTGTTGCTGCCCTCCCTGCGGGTAGTCACTAGCGCCACCCTTGAGAGACTGTTCTTCCGGGGAACAGTTGGGGAGATAGCCATGGAGAAACTGATAACAGACATATACCAAGGTGCGGAGAAGTATGGACCCGTCGTGTAATTAGGGTTAGACTTAAGATTAAGATTCAGTTTATTTCCCCTCCGAACCGTAAAAATGTGTGCGATTCAAAAAATTTATCTATAGTCCAAAAATGAAAAAATAATTCATTTGTATAAAGGAAATCAGTGCTGCACAACACAGGGAGGTAGAAAAATATATTTTCTGACCTACCTTCCCGTCTCAGGGGAGTGAACGAGGGCGAGGGGAAACAAACCATCTTACATAAAACATGTTAGTTTTAAAAACAGCCTTTTAGGATGTGTTGTATTTTAGAACTCTCTGCTCGGTCATATATGTAGCCTACTCTTTGATCGAGAAAAGTGCTACCGCGTGTGAAGAATGTTAGCAGTTAAGTCAGGAACCAGTATTTTCTTTCAAACCTGTATCACCTTAGGCTCCGTTGCTGTAGCTCCATTCAGGAGCAAATGGACCATTTACGGTTCCTCTCATTCGTGACTAGTTGAGGAGAATGTAGAACTTAATTATCAGTGAAACTTTTGCATAATTCGTCATAATTAGCTTGCCAAATGAAAAGGAGATATAAAATGGTCCACAGCACAAGGTCAAACATGTTATTTATTATTAATTTTTAAAGGGATACTGAACCCGGATTTTGACATTTTACTAAATATAACGACGAGTTAACACTCAAATCTTTGAAACAAAATAATGCTTTATGCACGCTCGTCATTCCTTAAAAGATTCGAAAATTCTGTACAAAATAAATTTGCCAATGTCACTAACGCTTCGAGCGAGTTACAGGACAACTGTGGGGGGAGGCCGCACGGCTCGAACCGTCGAATCTATTTTGTAACCAGTGAGCCGGGATAGAGTTTTATCCAAACAAAATGATGCTTTCACTTTCTTGTGAAATAAAGGTATTCTTTTAAATGCAAAATGGCTGGTAGACTAAGTCTTAAATACAGGATGCATGGTAGACTAGTATTTAAAATTAAGTGAGGTTTAGTTTCATAATTCTTTATTGCTCAACGTGACTGTGATTATTAATTTTTATTTATTTGTTTATTTACGTATTTATTTGCCAGTTTTATTGATGTATTTTGCAAATGTCTATGTATACAATTTACTGAACCAAGTCGAATTACACCAACTGTGTAAGAGGACACAACAGTCGGATCCAGTGCGGGGCTATCTTCGATGGGTCTCAGACATCTTCCGATTTAATGTAAACGCCATGACAAATAAAACCTCTGATCGCTGTGTTTCGTGATCGCGAAAGTTTCCATGACAAATGACATTTCAGCTAGTAAATGTCGTGCCCGTTCATGTGTTGAACTTCTATGTATTACTGGTGCTGCCAATTTGAAGTGCAATAAAAGCAGTATTTATTCCTGTGTTAAAATCAGCTATTTTTGTCTTTCCACAATTTGATAATATTAGGCCTGTTCTCGTCGTTTCCATCATGGCAACAGCGATAACAGGGTAAAGTTCAGTAGCTGTCTCGCGACTAGAATAATCTAGCCAAGATGAGGTATTCGCATTTGAAATACACACGACAATATCTCAAGTAATCTCGCGAAGTCTTGATTTTAGCGACGTCCTAACGTTACTGAACTCTACCCAGGACTGATATAATCAAACAACAATTATTCTTATCAGTACAAATATCACATCGCACGTCTATTATTATCTCTAGGTTCAAAAGCAAATATGACCGCTGAACTAAAAGTTTTTTAAATGAGATTATTTAGAAAACAATATAAAACCCTCTGAAAAAGTACAAATTACCATCGATGTAGTATTATTTAGTATTTAGTCTTTTTAAGTAAGTCACAAATTTTGTACATATATAAAATCGATAACGTAGGTAACAGTAGTTTCGACAATACGAAAAGAACATGGAATACGCTTCTTTGATGAGTAGACCTATTTTCATATACTCCTCGACATTCATTTTTAAATAACTGACTGTTCCGTCGCTGAACTATGAAATTTACATGGGTATATGCTGCCATAAACGATGACCGCATTGTTTAAAGTCACAAATACTTGAATGCGGGATAGAGCTCTATCAATGTGAAGCATTTTTAATACAACTAATTGTTTGACAACCACCACCACCGCCACCACAATCAATCATAACCCCGTTCACTAAACGGATGTCTATCAAATTGCCTGATTCTTTGTTTGCCGTTCATTGCCAGAAAGTGCTACAGCTGCTCAAAGATTTTACACTTAAAGCGAGAACTGCCGGCCATCTGGGGTGACGACCTTTAGAATTGACCTGTAACACGAGTGTGCTCCGATTTTCAAGGTCGTAAAGTACTGCATCACCAGCAAAGATATTTGAATTTCTATGAATATTTTTGTATGTAAGGAAACTGTTCCCTAATCTGCGGTCTAGCAAAATTAGACCTTTTCTCACTGATTCATGTTTGAGAAATGGATCTTGACGTCAAAAAATATTTAGTTAAAACCACAGATGGTTGAGTTCAGTGAATAATGGAAATTTTCCACTAAGTCAAAAATATACCAGCGCAGACGAACTTACTTCCAATGGGTTCCATTCCGAGCGAAAAAAAAACAATAAAAAACGATGACGGCAAAGCAATTCTCATATCCTCTGAAAATTACAGTGGGCACTGTCCTCTCGAGACAATTCTAAATCCCGACCCGCCATCAGTGTTCCTCATTCACAAAATAAGGCAAAAGAAGCTTTTTTACCACCGAGGTAATTTATTTATTCCACCGAGAAATTAAAGGTTAAATGCAAATGCATTAGATCGAAACTTTGTGATGATTCAATTTGACGAATAATAAATGTCAAACACTGCAAAACCATTCTATTGAAATAAGACAGTTTGTTCAACAACTAATCTAAACTTAAAAGTACCTGCCTTGTACCTTCCGTTTCCTGCTCCTGGCTCCAAGAAATTGATAAAATTACAAAATACTTAATTCCGTAATCAGTACCTGGGGAATTTCCTAGCATTGTATATTTTTTGTTTTTTCCTACCCAGTGAGTAACAAAAGAGATGGTTTAAAATAGTTCACCGGTAATGTTTCGGAAAGACCGTTTTACTATCTAAAAATAGAAATTAGGAAGTTTGCTCTGGCACTTGAATTTGTCTCAAAATGTCCGAAAAAATTCCGCAACAATAAATTGTTTTCTGCTGTCAAAATCTCACAATCTTGAGGTGCATAAGTTCGTAAATCGGCCATTATTTGTGAGTCTTCGTTTTTCCAACTCCGACATTTTGAGTATTGTTTTACAGGGTAATGGTCGAATTTTGAGAACTAATTTTCTTTACTGAATAACGGGCATCAAACTGGTTCTCAAAATACGGTCGCGTTATATACGACTATTGCCTTTTTACAGTAGATGTACGCTACTTATCAAGAATTTACCCAATGATACCATACATTTACAAACTTCGTTCGTTGGCTCAAATTCAATAAATTAAGTACACTAAGAAGTAATAGTAGCTTTCAAAATAAGCTGGACATCGACGAAATTAGACGAAGTTTCGGTGAACAAAACTGAGACTACATGTCTACTCCTTTTCGACTAGAATCCTTTTAAATTCTGGCTAAATTTCGACAACATCTCGACAGGTGATGCTCCATTCACGTTCTTTCGAAATCGCGCGAACTTCCTTCTCTCAATCAATAAACAATTAGCCACTAGGCGCAAGAATGCCCCATTAAACTCCGAGAAAAGTAAATCAAAAAACGGTAATCAAATGTAACAAAACTTGAATTTAACTGTTTAATAATTGTGGCAGGTTTATCCAAGTTTGTAAGTGTCTGCATCTGTAGCCATACGAAAAATCTTGACATTTCGGGATTATCCTAGCATCTTGAAATATCGCCGGACATCCAAATCAACTAATGTCAAGCGATCATTTTTGCTTTTGACAATTTTGTTTTTACGAAGGTGTTAGATTTAGGCTAATTATTTCATTTATTTATTGAAGTACTTACTCTTGATTCATGTTTCAGTCTTCCGATCTTATGTCAAATGTAATGATAATTATGAGATAGTAACTACCATCATATACAAGTATTTCTATTGCTTAATTGTAACATATTATAATGTACTGTGGCCCACAATGAGGCTGCTTTAACCTTTCTTTGACGGAATTACGGCAGTTCCAGGTGACCCAGTTCTACGACTAGACGGACGTGACCACCTGGTGAGTGATTAATAAACAAACAAAGAACTGTTTCGTCCCTGACACCACCTAGTGATAATCAAAGGAACTATAAACTGACCCAGTGGGTCATTTGGTCAAGAAGGGTCAACCGTTGACCAGCTGTAACCGAGACCTTGAAGGCAATCACCCATCGTTCACCCCTGCCATAAACAGGGAGCCGAGAAAGCGCGTAAATCAAGCACGTAAATGCGTGTGTATATAAGCGACCACTGCAGAAGCGACGGACTTGATTATGCTTTCATTTTACAGCAAACAACCGAGAATTAGTGAGTCGAAATTGGAAGATAAAATGTTCACGATCTTTGATCTCAGTGACAATGGTAGGTGGATTTTTAACTTATCAATATCAGTGGCAAATTTATTTTATTTGCGGAATCGATGTAACAAATTAATTACATAATTCTTCTGTCCACTCATTTCCGAGTAATTTTTAATCGCGAATTTCAAGGAGCATTTCCGTCTTCATGCTCATGGGTCAGTGGAATGTATTTCTATTCACGAACTCGGGGAAAGTTGATGTTTTGGAGCGTAGGTAAATTCTAACACATTAGGAACACTGGTACTACTTTAGTTTGTTATTAATTTATCTTGGGAGTAAGCTCGTGGAAACTTTTACAATGCAATGTCATGTAAATTTTAAAAGATTTTCAGGCTCATAATGTTAAAAAAATTGATTACTTTCGACTAAGAGCCTTGACAACCAGTGCCCTGTTATATTTTATGACACTAAGTTATTCAAGAAAATTTTGAGAAAGCATTGTGCACTAAACAGAACTACGTTATAAACAGGTTACAGTGAAGTATCCTAGTCTACGTCACAAAACGTGTACGAGGATTCTAATTGATTCAAATTTTGTTACATCAAATATGTACCTCACCGAAAGTAGATTTTGACAACATCACGAGCTTCTAGCAAGTTAATTCACGCGAGCACCGAAATTGAGTAAAAAAATGTTCTCTTTAGTATAGTCCCGTTTTTGCAGTAAAATTATTATAACCGCTGCAATCGACTCAAGATCTTTACAGAGGTTGAAACACAGAGCACATTATCGATCCTGAAGGACGCTATTGCCGATAGGGTTGGAAAAATGGTATTTATAAGATTTCAACAGAAGCGAAGACCTCGACTTTGATACTGTAAGAGATCTTATTATCATCGAGATAGAAGAATTGTATTAAGACTCCGCTACGGAGAAGACATGAGACTAAGCAAATTACATTCAAATTAAAATAATACCGTATATCGACAAAACGACACCTGTCTCACCTTAGGTATTATGCGACGGACACCTTTCAATTTCAAGCAGTACATGGAGCTCAGACGAAAATTAAAAAGTGTGTGAAATTTGATCGTACCGGCGGAAAATAAAGCCATAACTGGTCGAGTTCCGGCAGTTGAAGTATGATGGGGTGTCGTATCACTGTGACAGCTGAATATAGAAAATTAATGAAGGCAATTTGGTGCTGTATATCCATAAGACCACAAAGTATTTGACATGGTCTGTAAACTATAATTAAAGCTGCATTTTGCCCTGTCTAGCTGGCTTAAAAACGACAATCTAATTAGGTTTTTCACTCGAATAAAATCTATCTCACAATAGTCATTAGGTCATGACAGAATTCTACTGTATACTGTTCGGTTTCCAACAAGAACATTGGACTCTAATTTGCGACTCAAAAAACGAGAGCGACACTTGGCGAAAATACGCGAAAACAGGACGATGGGGAGGACGACGACGACAATCATGACAATGAAGACGGAGATTATGAACAACACGACAACATTCATGTGACTAGCGAACAAATCAGTAAGAAATAGCCTGCAGTCTTGTTCAGCACCCGGTAAACTGGCAACAGTGCGAGAGCGCTTGGAGGAGCGACACTTGGCGAAATTACGTGAAAACAGGACGATGGGGAGGACGACGACGACAATCATAACGATGAAGGCGGAGATTATGAACAACACTATAACATTCATGTTACTAGCGAACAAATCAGTAAGAAATACCCTGCTGTCTTGTTCACGCACCCGGTAAACTGGCAACAGTGCGAGAGCGCTCGGAGGAGCGACAGTTGGCGAAATTACGCGAAAACAGGACGATGGGGAGGACGACGACGACGATAATGACGGCTATCGAAAAATGAAAAATATCTCATGAAAGCCCGTTTAAAACTCTACCGAACTGTACAGATTTCTGATCGGTTATTATACGCATACGTGGCAAGAAATTCGCGGCACACGAAACTATTTGTCATAGTACAATGCGGTTGGCCAACCCTAGAACTGCATTTCGCGAAAATGGCGCATATTAAGAGATTGCCTGTGACTTGAGTTGCTTGTTCATTCCACGGTAATA
Source organism: Phoronis australis (assembly GCA_002633005.1). Taxonomy (NCBI): domain Eukaryota; kingdom Metazoa; phylum Phoronida; family Phoronidae; genus Phoronis; species Phoronis australis. The sequence continues at coordinate 828,210 of NMRA01000135.1, read as the reverse complement.
ATTCAAGATAAGATGAGCTTGGTAATGTTTTTTAAACACCAAAGCGCTTCGGTTACGAATTCATCATTGACGCTAACCAACTGCGAAATGCTATTTTGATCCAACTTTAGCACTTAGTGTTAACAATTAATTCCGGCCTCTATTATAATAGTCTGTCTAAAACAGTTTGTCAGGCGCTCGTTCAATCCTCGCGAGGCCACGCCTCCTTCATGCCATTCGGTCAATGAACCCGACCTCAGTTTTTGTTCCGATAAAAAATACTCGTATCACCAGTTCACAGCTCGGTCATACTACTTATACGGACATTAATGAACTCCATATAGGAAAGCAATGAAAAACCTATTACATCGCATTAAATGAACAGCAGTCGGCTTCAATAAGGCTCAGTGTAATTGAAAATTTGAAAATACAACTGAAACCAGAGAAAATGAAGGAAAAATCAACAGAATGACAAAAGTTCTGTAATTTCACTTGGTTAAATTTTCAAGTCAGTAGAAGTTAACCTCCATTACTCTGTGCGTGTCACTTAACCTGTTGAAAATTTCTACGAGTAATTTAATAAAATAAAAATTTCTTTATACGAGTAACTTAACATGTGAAATCCTAGAAAAAATGTTCGAATTTGACTAACGTCGGAATATGGTATTTCAGAGATGGGGAGTTGAATTTAACCCTGAAGATAGTGTACCATGTACTGTTCTGAAGACTTTGTTAATTGTTTTTAAAGGGTTCCGCTTTGGGGCTGTCAAATATCAAAACTATCCGCATTGCCGTGTAATACGAAAACAAAGGTATAATTTAGCAAACGGTGACAGAGCTTTGGAGATTTTATCTTGAATGTTTATATCAATACCTTTGCTTAGTTATGGGTTCATTTTTGTTGTTAGAGTTTAATAAAAATATAGTTATGTTACCCAAATTTTAATTTCTTAAAATTTATCTTCTGTTAAGTTTTACACCTTAGTATTTGGCTAACTGCACAAGCTTGTCGGAAAGATCTCGTATAATATCACGTACAACGAGACAGTTGTTTTCCATGGCGGGCACGAAGAACTCATTGCAGCATTATTGAATAATGGTAATTGACTTAAATAAGTTTACAACTTAATTTACCCGTTGTATTTTTCATTTCTGACTTTTTATTTCTAGCTTTTCCCAATTCAGACTACTTAAAGCCCCCTACAGAGTTAGAAGGTTTTCTTCGTCAAGGCCACATTCATAACAAAGGTAAACACTTTTCAAATTCATGATATTTAATTTTACTGCGATGTCGAAATCAAACACATTTCCTTATGTACTGTACAAAATTAGACGAATTAGTGGGGAATTCTTCGTAAAAAAGAGCATTCAAAGAAAATACTTAGTCGTCTAGCCCTTTATCAAAACCGAAGTAATGAACTCTACAAATTCTAGATAGCATTTCAATATTAATCGTGACGCATTACGACAAAGCACCGCAAACCAATTTAATTTACAGTTGATAACTAGCCTCAAAAACGCTTGACCCGTGTGCTTTGTTATTTTCAGAAAAGTATGAAGAGTTGCTGAAATGTTCTTTAGAAAACGCAGGTAAGACCACAGGCGCGCACTGTAAGACAAGAGATAAACAACTCCGAAGTTACGCGGGAGTAGGTCAGAGGTCAGCGAGGTCTAACATGTTTACTTTTTGGTACAATGCCGCTGTTGTTGGTTGATATCGGGATTCAGTCATTTGTATACTTGAGGCTGTGGTCAGCTGTCCGGAGCAAGGACCCTTAGTTGAACTTGGGATTGGGTGAACAAAGGAATAAAGTCATGTCCGCACCAATGTTTTCTATTCTGTCTAACTAATTTGTCAGATTTTCTAAGATGATCATGACTTCTGAAGATAGCAGTTTTTAGTTTGTCGGAATTCGAACATACGGCTATACTTGTAAAAGAAACAAGAGGAGGAAGTATTTTTATTTAGGCATTTGCATTTTTTGTTTTTAACTCAGTAGCACATAAACTCCGAGACTGTCTCAAACAATAGACCAGCCGTGTACTTTTAGTTTTTATCGCGAATGACATTCGCGGTTTCTTTCTCTTGAAAGTCATCACTAACATGTATTAACATATATATCTTATTTCATGCAATTTCAAAAATTTCAGCCAATAAAGGTCACCTGACTATATTCACCTCCGCGTTGATTTAGTCAGGCGACATGGCGCACCTGTCCGCAGGTATGAGTTAGTCCGGCAGAGTCGCTACCTTAACATTTGTACGGTATCTCAATTAACGGAATTCGCCTATGTAGACATGAACATTGTATTTAAGTCATATATTACCTACTGCTTATATTTTTTTCATTTTGAGTCCATAAGGTGATTGCCGAAGGCAAATGGACGGCTGGCGTGAACTGTACAGTAAAATCTAAATCCAGCAATTCTCTAGAAATACTTTTGAAAAAGATTCTTTAATTACAGGCGTGAGAACTTTTGAGTACGACCTTTAATAAAACTTGTCCCTTGATTGTACTCCACGATCGCGCTTGCTGTATTTACATCGTTTCAGTGTCTCAATTAAAATTGAAAGCAACGGTTTTTGATGTCATTAATAAAACTAGTCATCTCGTAGAGACGGTGTTACTTAATATTCTCATGTCGTGTATGTACTATCCAGTAGCGGATTTAGAGGGGGGCCAAGGGGGCCATGACCCCCCTAAAATTCTCCCAGATTCCATTTGGCAGTACGGGGGTGCGAACGTCTGACGGGCAAAATCCTGGCTAATACTCTGCCCCGGTCAGTGGCGGATTTAGGAGGGGGGCAAGGGGGCCATGCCCCTCGTAAAATTCTACCAGACACCATTTGTGAGTTCGGGTGCGCGCAAGCACGGGCTCGTTGGGGGTGAATAAACAATGCATGGGCCCTGAACAAACTGAACAAACCCCGTTTACGGTTTTTTTAGTCAACAGGTCCGCAACCCGTCCCCACATTTTTGACTGGGCGCGCATCTGCCGAAATTCTGGTTATTTCCATGTCATGGCCCCCCCTAACTCAAAATCCTGCATCCGCCCCTGCTATCGACAGCAGCAAAGAGTAACATAGACGGTCACGTAAAAGGCATCCATCTTACATGCAGTCACCTTCACTCGATTTCCATTGGGAAAACACGAGTGATCTGCACAGACTGTATGCATTAGCGAGTAGAATGATTATGTTTCCTCAATAAATGTGATAACAGACCCAAGCTACTCACTTTTTCTGAACCGTTGACGTCACTTTCTATTGTTCCCCTGATACCAAGCATACGTCAAGGGAACAATAAAAACGCATTTCCAAGATAAACATGCAAGGTGTGTACTTTTACAAAAAGTAAAATCAAGCACGCTGGGTCCCCCACTAATCCCATGTCTTCAAGAGATGTTTTCGTCTCACTTTGAACACATAGATTTTTTTAGCCTTCCAAAGAGCGCTTTATTTGGAAGACGGCATTGGACATTACGATAATTGCTATTTTAGGTTCATACAACCTTCCTTTCGTACGAGAAGGACACTCCGCGACACCTGTGGATCTTCTTAAGTTGGACGAGGCTCAAGAGATACACTTAGCTAATAATACAAAGGCGTGCAAGGCCAGTATAAAACAGGTAAGAGGTTAATTTTAATTGAACAGACTTCAAAAAAGAAAAATATGCATTTGATTGTAGACTCCTCTCGGTGTTGACGGTATGACTAAAGGAATGTTCTGGGGGTCCTAACGAAGATATTTTTTTTAATGATTTTCTGACGTGGACAGATTTCGGCACGTTATTCAGTTCTGGAATTGGAGTCTCTTTACCCGAGATCGAACTCGAAAATAGTTTTGGCATTTTCTGTTCTACTTTGCAAACTCAAGATGAATGTCTATTATTCTATGGTCGAGCACATAATGGCTGTGGTGGTTAACTGCCGTGTAATCCTGGGCCCAGTTGCATAAAAGTTATACGCCGTATAGCAACAATGACGTCGCATGATCACGCGTCACGTTGTTATTGATGAACAATGCTCATGACGTTAAGCAACAATCAAAGTTTAGATCCCAGCTCCTGATCTTAGGCACTGTAATTACGCTACTTTTTCTCCGACCTTCGAAACCTTGGTTACACTTTTGTATTATTCGTTGCGATGCTGAGTACTATTAGTCTTTGGTCATAATTTGTATACATCACCACCCGTAAAAATCTATAATCGTTGGCGTTTGGCGAATCAATCACGAAATCGTCACCAAGAAAATGGCGAGAGAATGACACAAAAACATAATGTTGACATATAAACATCTGATGTCGTGGATGATTTCTTAGCGTTTCCATAATAAAATGTACAAAGAAGCCCCTATCTTGCATGAATTGGCAAGTATCCCGGTCAATAGTACTGTCGCTGACGGTTCAGCGCTTTCTATCCAACCGCAGCAATTGCATCTCGTTTATTCAATTCTCAGGACCAAAATAACGTGTTATTATTCTCCATCTTACAGGGCACATCACTCATTTACTGCGCACGACGAACATTTCGCTCAGATCGCTTCCAACAGCTCCAAAACCTCATTACCTGTAAAGCCATCCGCGGTCACCACGCGCCAATATTTGGCTACATCTGTTCCTGTCTCAGTATCAGTCTGACCAACACACTGGAGATGTTCATGCTAGGTATCATCCGCTCTGTCTTGGCCACAGCCATGAAAGTCGGTTCCCTGAACACAGCTGAGGTAAATGTTAGATCCGGTTTATATACAATCTCTCGTTCAGATTGCCCGAATACTAATGATATAGTTTTAAAAATGTCTATCCAAACGACTGACGGATCTACCTAGAAAAAGCCTCGGCAGTGCCTAATTTCTGCCCGAAAATCACTGTCCCGGTGTCCGAGGGTGCCAAGCCAGTACGGGATCGTCCCGCGATTCACGTCACGGCTCTAAACCAGCGATGGATTTAAGGGGGAGGGCAAGGGGGCCATGTCCCCCTAAAATTAATTCTTCCAGATTCCATTTGGCAGTTCTGAGGTGCGAATGTCTGACTGCCAAAATCCTGGCTGATGGCCTGCCTCTAACTCAAAATTCTGGATCCGTCCCTGTAAACCGTAGTGGTTTCGACCATGGCTGCTCTGGGGAAGACTTGGAACATCCTATTGGACTCATCATGACGGCGGTGCCGGCTACGGATCTACGGACTGTACCTAAGTGGTCGAGGAGAGGTTGACGTCACGAGTGATCGGTACAACTTCACTACACTACGGTGGACTAGGTGTGGTGATACCGTTGCACGCGTTCATCGTTACGGTTCATCGATCATCACGAATTGCTGCGCCCGATGGCTGCCGGAGCCCCGCCAGTGCCCGAAATCCGCCCATGGTTTACTTTAGAGCATCGATAGCTATAAATCGTGACAGTACGACTGACTGGCTTAAGTTTAGCTAATTCATTTTTCAAATGCAATAGAAAACTTGTTTGATATTTTTCAGGCCCAGCAACTTCAACTCAAAGTCCAGGAAGACATTCCTCAGATAGTGGCACGCAACATGACTCGTCCAATAGACGGCGTGGAGATCACAACTCACCTGCAGCCCGAACTGCTTGCATCACCCAAACCAGAACTGGTCCGAACAAATGTCCGTGACAAGAATTCCGTTTTACTGCAACTGCTCTTGTCATAGCCTTACAATGTTACACTTATTTCTTTTATATAGAGCGTACTTCTTATGGAGAGGAATCGAGAATCATGTTTGAAGCCCGAACGGAGGTTCTGGCAACGGTTACTCGGTTCATGCTCAGAATTACTGTCAAGACTTGTATGATGATACTTGCCTTACCTTAAAATCCAACTGCCTGCTGGTCCAATTATGTTGCACAACTAGTAGAATTAATGTGGAACATCAGATGGCAACATTATCCAAAAACGTTTCAGGTAGTAAGTCACGTTTCATGTCCGACTTTCAAAAATTCAAAAACCTAACCACGCCGCCGGCGTAATTTTCCAGGCAGGACTATACAAATATGCTATTTAAAAACTTAACACAATTGTCGTCGCCAGTGTGTTTATGATGGGTCTGATTATCTAGAGAACGATAACTAGCATCAGCAGCCTGCATGAGGTGATGGAGTTAACTACACAACATGGTGTCTTGATCATGCCGGCACTGGATTTTGAGGTACGCATTCCAATCGAATTGCCTAATATCGACCGATGAGGGAACCAACGTAGGATTCCTTTAATGTAAAATTGCTAGCAATGCTTACAATGCACACTAGACGTAGGTTTTAACTTATTTGTATTCGCCGCTTTATTTTATGTATTTAAACACAAATGCTGATCACGCAAAGACTAGACGGGAGTGAATAGAAAGTTATGTCTATAACCGGTTTCCTACGTGAAGAACACTTGGATGGATACTATGCTAAAAAGCCGGAGAAAAAGCTTCTAACACAGGGCCGGAACCTGAGACACCAAAGATCATAACATTCAAAGTATTATCCAGAGTAACAAAGTGAACTGCAAAACTGACCACTAATGAATTGGATTTTCCAGTTGACTGATGCTACTTTTCATTATTTCGTAGCCCCGCGGTAAAATGGAGTTCCCCACGTGACTTTTATGCGCCATCTAAAGAGTGATTTTGCCACTAGTTCATCCTCTTGATAGGGACTTTAATGAAATGAAATTCATAAAAATACCCGTCCCCGGATCAAAATCATGGATACACTGACGCCAAGAGAGCATAACGTACACAGACCAGCTTAAAGTGGCTGCGACTGTGGGTTAGGTACTAAACGATGGTAGCCAGTAGTGGCGGATTTAGGAGGTGTGGGGGCAAGGGGGCCATGGCCCCCTAAAATTCGCCCTCAGGCTGATACCATTTGGCAGTCCGGGGTGCGAATTGCTGACTAACGTATGCGTGCACCCAAGGGGGCTCGGGGGGCGAATGCACAATGCACATGTCTTGAACAAACTCTGTTTACTTTACGGATATTTTTTTGGAATAAGGTCCACGAACCCAAAAATTCGAGACCCCTGCATCCCTACATTTTAGGCTGGACGCGCGCATGTGGCCAAATTCTGGTTATTCCTATGCCCTGGAGTCCTCCTAACTCAAAATCCTCGATCCGCCCCTAGCCAGGTTTCGTTTCTCCCAACCAGGCGGCGTCGTTTTGTCAGATGAATGACAAGCTTTTTAGAGCCTCTCCAACATCTTGCCTCGTTTCTCAGTCGCCACCTGGAGAGTGCAATATGGTACCTAGTTTATAAAATACCTGAGTCTCGCTACGTGTCCTAACCGTTTTACTGAAAATCTGTTATGCAGAGATTAATAGGAGAATTCGGGAATATGTATACAATCCTTACACCAACAGCGCTGTATTCGCGCTTGGAGTTTTGCGAGACACAGGAGCGCATCTCTAACCTGGACTAGCGAGATGCGAACGAACCTAAATACACCAATTCTCAAACCAGGGTATCTGGGCTGTCACATTTCGGCTTGTGTGCAGCATCGATTTGTCTTGATGGCGCAGTCATTTTGGTTGTGCACGGGCTACCATAAATCCGACTATTGAGCACAAATGTTTTTGGTGCCATCAACTGACTGTAGTGCAATTCCCAACCCTTAATGGCAAAAGTAGTGAAGGGTGAAGTTCTGTGTCTAATGCTTCAGTTATTTTCTAAAGTTTGAGTAAACTGTTTGAGATCAACAGCCGTCAGTCGTGCGGCATTGGTGTTTGTTTAGATCATGATATTTGCATAATAGTTGTACAACACCAAGCGGTGTATTAACAAAACTTAAAGAATCTCTCTCTCACGGGAGTCGTGTCACAATTATATACAGGCAAGTTGTAAATTAAAGGATAACGCGGTACTCCGTCCCTGGTAAGGAGAGCACTAACATACGCAAATCTTTTGCTGAAAAGGCCCTCTGCGGCCCGTTGCACGAAAGTCCCAATAGACACCCCGCCATATGATGCTTGCGTTTCCAGCCCATTTTAGATTTACAAATTCAAGTTCCCTTTCCATCACTTGATCTTCATGGTGATCTCCTCTACTACTTTACGACATTTTCCAACAATATGCGCGCTTATTCCATTTGAAAAAGATAAGCACTTAATCCTAAATTAAGGCACTTACATGAAAAGGATAGCGTTTATTTACAATAATATTAAGAATTAAATGTGCAGTCTCCTATGGCCAAAGCTAAAACTTGACCAACAATCCTTGTAAAATAGAAGAACAATCTGTGCTTGCACCAAGTCCACAAATGCCCAGAAAATTTAGGGAACATTGTGGAGTTCCTAATAAACTGTTTTATGTAACAGGGCACTCCTGTTGAACTTCTGCATTTTAACCTGTGATTGCAAATTTAATGTGTGTGTCAATTTTGTGTTAATTTATTTGTATTGTGACTGATGTTATTAAATTGAAAGTGGTTGCTTGCTGACCCCTGTGAAGAGATATGTGCCATTTAAATGACAGTTAACAGATGTGACTAATGACACTGTAAAATAGTGCAATAAAGTTTGTGAATGATTCTCACTAATTCATTAACGCCTGAATTTCACCAGTTCGCACTTTTGTAGCGCACACTTTGCGCTCGTCCCCGAGCACACTCTTTAAACAAAAACACCTCAGCTCTAATGACTTGGAAACGTTACATTCAAGGCAAGGTGAATATTTTCACCAGGCGTCCAGTCATAAATTGGATTAAAATTTGGTTGCATCCCTAGAATGATATATTTATTCTTCATTACCAGAAAATTCAACAGACACCAGCCAGTAGTACTATCATCCATTCAACTCCCAAGATATCAAAGGATACTAAACCTTGTTTTAGCAATTTCAACATCACTAGTTCCGCTTAAAAATTCATGCATCCCCTAAGAGCTGTGGAGCCTGTGATTTGAAGTGAGTCATATTTCCCTATGAATTTAGATTAGTTCAACTCAATGCAACTGAAGACACTTTACTAGAAGTTTGCTTCAAACATTTGAGGACTGACAATGGTAGCAAAGCATTTTTAATTTCTCAAGTCAACATGCAATCCTTTAAATACCTATCAAAGGTTAAAAGAGTGTTCGGTATCCCCTAAACTTAAAAAACAACATCCAAATATCGAGCACTGGTGCAACAGTAAACAAAAACAAAAATCATTACATGTCTAACAAACTAACAGCCACGCTACAAAATTGTTCTGGGGACAATCACACTGCAGACTGCAAGCAGGAAAATTTGTTGCAATTTCATCACAACACAAACAGATGAAATCTCAAGACCTCTACCTCATGCACCACTACCGCCACCTATAGTAAACTCTGGCATCATGCACGGCAGTTGACAATTTTGACAAAGTCGGGCTTGAGCGAAGCGCCTCCTACCAGGAAACCATCCACATCAGGCTGACTAGACAGTTCTTGACTATTGGCAGCAGTCACAGAGCCTAGAAAGGTCAAGGTCAACAATGAATGCACAAAAGACAGTCACAAAAATAAGAACGAGTGCTACCACCAAAGCATGCACGCAACCTCTGTACGTAAGTAATTACCACTATACAGTTTATTTAAAACAGTGCCAGTGGTGTCTATTAAAACTTTCCAACACAGAGCAACGCAAGCAGCAACACATAGTTTAAGCTTTTTAAGATGAACATTTCTGACAACAGGACTAATAAACCATTTAGTACATGGAATTTAGTTAGAATTCACTTACTAATGAATTGGTTTGTGTACAAACCCCACTGCAGCTATCAAATTTAACGCTGCATATTATTTGAGCAAAGCTAGGGATTGCAGCTTACCACCATAGATGATCCTGACAGATGCTGCCACCTGTGGGGAGACGTTGTCCTTCATCCACTGCCTCAAGTTATCGTGCACTTCCTGAGCCTGCTGTGGTGAGGCTGTCTTACCAGTACCAATGGCCCACACAGGCTCATAAGCCAGTACTACATTGGTCCAATCATTCACATTGTCTGCAGAGGTGAATAGTATTGGTGGTTACGAACAATAAGAGAAAAACACAACTGTGAATGCTTGAGCACAGAGAAAATTGTGCACTCGAGACTGAAAAATGTGCAACCAACTGTACCACTGTCAAAAGTGCGACCAAAGTTGAGCTTTGGAAAGCAGATATGTACGTGTACTGAGGATTATTCTTTCTACTTAAATCACGATTCAACGTGTCACCACTGCCAGGTTTGTCTGCAAACTAACCGATTCCACAACAGACCACCGCGGGCCTGCAAGACAGTGTAAACAGTGAGACAGAAAAAAATGTCACAGCAGAGAAATTTCACAGTGCTTATTCGACATTTATCTTTGAAATGCCATAAAAACTGAAACATTTCATTATTTTTTAAATTCACATCTGCCTACATTGCTACCAAAGGTATCATAGCCAGTTTAATATCTAGGGCTTGGAATGACCAATGACAAAAAACGCGGAAACTTTTACGGCCCAAAACATGCACGCTACCTGGCCTTGAAATAGTCGATATGAATTTTTCGCCAAAGATCTGGAGGATTAAAAAAAAAAAAACGTTACCACCATCATTAGCATGCGTCTGCGTCCTTTTAGCTCGTCTGTCCACTCCCAACCCACACATTTCTGGCTGCAGAGCCGTAGTATTTGTCGCCGCGGTTTACAATAACACGAGATGCCATTGAAAATCCCACCACGCTATCCCAGATGCCCCGGCAATGTTGACAATTTATGTTCCTCCGAAAAATAAAGAGCAACTTCAGCTTTTGAACATCATCTGCAAAGCCGCGGTAAGAAAGGAATTTGCCGCGGAAATTTTATATCAAATCCGATTTTTTTACGGGGAAATATAATAAAATGCGCGGACAGAACATTTGAAAAAAAGTGGAAATCCGCGTTTCCGCGGAAAATTCCAAGCCCTGAATATCTCATCTGTCACACGTACCAGCAATTGCCTTTGTCTGTCTGAACACCACCTCATTTGTCTGACCAGCTTCTCGCTCGCTTAGAAGTTCCCCGATGCAGGCAATCACTTTGATGCCTGAGGCAAGAGCGTGCGCCACTTTAGCACCAATCAACTCGTCTGATTCACCAAACACGTGCCTCCTCTCGGAGTGACCGAGGATGACCCAGCCGCATGACAGATCTTTGATCATAGCAGGACTGGAGAGAGACAGAAAGAAAGAGCATAAGACCCAGTCATCAAGACTGACAATGATTTTCAAACTGAATACAGCGCGTAACAGTAAAATCTCACAAACAGAAAGCCTATGCTAGACAAGTGGTATTTCATTCTCATGACAAATAGAGAAGCCCAAAAAATTAATTCAAAACCATCTCAACCTTGTGCAGTACAGTCATCCCAACAAAACACTTTCAGCACGGTATGCCTTCACATCAATATCAGTAGCATTTTAAAAGCGAAAATGGATAATTAAATGATGAGCTTTTCACCAGAATTGATGACACGTTTTAATGTCGCGTTGAAACATAATAGGATTCAACAAGAACTTTGCAAAACTTAAGCCATGAAATGCAAATTAAAACAATTTGCCATCAATTTGTATAATAATCACTTGTGTTCAACTGCAAACTACGATTTACAGTTTTTTATTTCACATTTAAGCCTCACCTTATTTCTCCAGTGAATGCTCCTTTTTCCACTTTGTAACAATTCTGTGCAGCGACACCTACAGACTGGGGCAGTTTGCCTCGCACATAACTCAGGTATGCTGACGGGGGCGCCACAACAACCTCTGAAAATGATAAAGTTACAGTAGTATTAGCAAGATTCGCAGCTTTAAACAGCAGGACGTAGATTCAGTATTTAGTATTAAATGCGAATATTGGGTTAATGGGGAACGTATACGTGCCCTGGGTTCTATGTGTTCCTACAACCATCTTGATATGCTCTGCTCTCTAATTAACAGTCATCTAGCCAGAAGCAATCAACAAAGGTGGAAATGAGGAACTGTTGTTGACTGTGGTGCTAGACTGAAATGAGTTGGGTGGACCATGCCTCCCTCCCCTCAGTGGCTAGGCCAATGGCAATCAAACAATTTCAGGTTTTCACATTTCCTTTGTAAGCTACACTGCTCAGGCCAGGAGATATGACATCATATTCATGGCCGCGAACAGTGTGAAAATTGCCAGTTGCCGATTTGGGCAAATGAAAGAACGAACGTTCGAAAACAAGTCTGACTACAGGAGTATTTGTTCCAGTAGGAAGGAAGACATCAAAGGCCTCCTAAAGTGCCCCTCTCTACACAAAAGTAACATGACTTTGATGGTTTAACCAGTGTGAGGAAAAATTCGCTGAAAAGCTTCCAGCATATGAAGTGCCTATAGGATGGCCACCGTCTCTACTGGGCCAGTTGAGAGAGTGGTTTTGTAGCCAAAACTGATGCCTGCGCCAAACTGATTTGGAAAACTTTAGTTTGGCACGGGTTGGTGAGCCAAGCTGATGCATGCGCCAAACTAAAGCTACTGAAAGTTCCCAAATTATTGGCAAAGGATTCGTTTTCGTAACGGTTATCATAACTGATATTGATGACAATGAGTGCTGCGTGGTGCATAACAGTTCTACAGGAAACATCTCCAAAGTGATTAATCTACATGACCTGCAATTCTGAGCACTAATTGTCATCAATTCTGGGTTCTGATAGGCATCAAATAAACAGCTTGCAGTAATTTGGGAACTTGCGGTAGCTTCAGTTTGGTGCAGGCACCAGTTTGGTTCACCAAGCCGTGCAAAACTGAAGTGTGACAAATCAGTTAGGCACAGACATTGGTTTGCGCTGCAACAGCGACACCGTTTATAATGTTGCTTGTGTGATGTTGTAATCGTCAACATCATTCGTCCTTTATCTTTCTGTGGTGTCATGTAATTCATCAGTTTTGTGGTTCCCCAGATGTTTCTTTTATTTATACTGCTGGTGGGAGCCTGCTGGCAGTCTTTCAGCAGGCAATCAGGTCGTCAGGAATTAGGCAATGACCATCGCCCCTGTTGGCCCCAACCAGAGTCGATGCAGAGGCTATAGGCGCTCTGTACGCCGGAAGCTTTTCGGCGAATTATGCTGCTCGAAGAAAAAGTATCATAACAAGAGTATTTGTTCGAGTTGGAAGGAATTAAACAAATCGACAACCTCCTAAGGTGTTCCTCTATGCGCAAAAGGTATTTATAACAACATGACTTTGATGGTTTAGTCGGTGCGAGGCATAATTCGCTGAAAAGCTTCCGGCGTACAGAGCGCCTATAGCCTCTGCATCGCCTCTGGTTCGGGCCAACAGAGGCGATGGTCATTCATCATTGTCTATTTAAACCTAGGAACCAGTACTGGTTTAAACGCAAGAGAATTTTATATTCTACTATGTAGTTAGTTACTTATAACCACAATGGACTGGATGATTTTTAATTTCTGAAATTAATTATTTAAATTTAAGCACATGTCACTTTAATACTACTACAAATGTACTCACTACTAGTACTACTAGTGCACTACAGTAGACCGTACTCGCCAACGAACGTACGACTTACCCACATCCGAGGCTAGTGGACCATCTTTTAAAAATTTGCAAATCCCGTCAATACTTTGAGTATTCCCATTCATCTTCCAGTTTCCGCCAACAAAAAATTTTCGGTTATTTGACATAGTGAAAGAGTGTTGTAGGAACCACACCAAAGAAAACGCAAAACCAAAACTGTCAGCAACCGGCAGAAAGTTACAAATGTCAACCGAGAGTCAAGGTCATTCGATGAAGAGTGAAATATCATCAAGTAATAACTTTCGTATTTGAGTTGCAAATTTTACGCAACGTAATTCAACACCAATAATAATTTAGCACTAATTAAATACTCGAAAAAGTGGCTGAAGTTCAATCTTGTAAAAAACAAAACCGAATGACAATTTTGACCGTTTTGACAATTCTAGGCTGAAGATGTCGCTATTTTCGCGCAAATTTTAAATAGGTTATTTCTATTTACGTAAACTGCTATGGCCGACAGTGACATGTGGTGATACGGATTGCGATCGTGTGCATGTTTCTGACTGCTGATCTTGATTCCAAATCGACGAGTTGTACGTTCTAGATGTTTTGCAAAACTGCAAGAAGTTGGTTTGCCTATGTGAAATTGTATTGCTCGCTGTGTAGTGTGTAAGCCAGAGTCGGTGTAGCTCCTACACTCTCTACATTAGCTTGTTCATAATAACCTTTACAAGCCGGAAGCTCTTTGGAGAATTATGCCTCATATTGACTAAAGCATCAAAGTCGCCTTGTTATAAATACTGTTTGCGCATAGAGGGACAGCCTTAATTAGGAGGCCATCGATTTCTTTAATTCCTGTCTACTCAAACTCTTGTTATCGAACTTTTTCTTCAAGCAGTCCTTCATTCAGTTCCCTAAATCCAACCAAAATGTTCATTTTAACACTCCCAATCCCAGCGGCAGGTGGTATGTTGTCATACCCCCTGGTGTGCGCAGTGTGAGTTACCAATTTTGGAAACTTAACGAGGGACTGCCTCTAGTCGAAGAAAAAGTTTGACAATGAAGTATTTGTTCGAGTTGGAAGTAATTAAAGACATCGATGGCCTCCTAAGGTGTCCCTCTATGTGCAAACGGTATTTATAACAAGGTGATTTTGATCTTTTAGTCAGTTTGTGGCATAATTCTACGAAAAGCTTCCTGCATATGAAGCTCCTAGAGGATCGAGCTACACTGTCTCTACTGAGTCAGCTAGAAACGGTGGTCACTGTCTACACCGTGTCTTACTGGCCCCAGTAGGAGCTTCGTACGCCGTAAGCTTTTTGGGGAATTATGCCTCACACTGAGTAAGAGTCACGTTTTTATAAGTACCTTTTGCGCATAGAGGAACACCTTAGCCGTTGATGTCTCTAATTACTTCAAACTCAAACAAATACTCTTATAATCAAAGTTTTTCTTTGAGCAGTTCTTCGTTCAGTTGCCCAAATCGGCAACTGGCCATTTTTACACTGCGCGCGCTCCTATTTTTACTGCGCCTGCCAGGAACATGCACAGTGTTAAAAATGTCTAGTTGCCGATTTGGGCAATTGACCGAAGGAAAAGTTTGAGTACGGATTTGTTCGAGTTTGAAAGAATTAGGTGTCCCTTTATGCGCGAAAGGTAGGTATAACAATGTGACTTTGATGTTTTAATCAGTGTGAGGCATAAATCAATGAAAAGCTTCCAGCATATGAAGCTCTTTCACCACTTCTACTGAGCCAGCTAGAGACGGTGGTCACTGTCTATCAGTTAATTAGTTAGTTCGCACATATTGCGGTTGTGCAAGTATCTTCCGCTTTCTCTACATTTGAGTTTCAGTTCCACCAGTACTGGTAGTGGAATGGTTCAGCATTTTTGAGATTTTATTGAGAACATTTATGAAATTTGGTCAATGCATATCCTTGTTTTGCTGCATATATTACTTTCTTTTCCATTACTAGTTCAGTAAAAAGATGTTTCGCATGACCCTACAAATGTTCCTTTTGCAATTTGTGATAATAGCTTGTCTAAATAGTTGTCCCTGAAGTAGAACCAATTTTCTCAGTCTCTTGAATGCCAGTTAGGCTGAACTTTGTTGATGAGGGTGTACCATAGGTGTAAAACAGCAGTTCTCATTTAATGCATGTCTTAATGTGTTTTAGCTGAACAACAAAATGACCAGAAGGAAAAGACAGAAGCCATCGGAAGTCACCAGTGATGTTACAACTGATAGCAAAGTTAAGCGCGGTGAACAAACATACAGAAACTCTGGTACTGATCCGTTCTCACAGGATGTGCGGAGACAGTCACCGAGGACTAAAGTGGATTCAAGAACTCAGGAAGGCAGCCAAATTACAAATCGTAAGAACAGATCAAATGGAAATTTTGCAGCGACAACAAAAGCACACAAAGAGAAAAACGAACCAACAAAAAGCTCTTGCGAGAATCTGCCAACTGATGTTGCTCTAAGACAGATAGAAGACATTGAAAATCAACCATCTGTGACCTCCAGGTTAACAAAGGACTTCCAAGTGAACTTTGCCTCCCAAGCGTGTTCTCCTCGTATTCATATTGTACGTCAGTATGGTGAGCGTAAACCTCTCGCCCAGAGCATTCTTCATCAGCTATATCTGGGCAGAACTTGTGGCGGAATTAGGAATAGAACGGTGTGTATACCTTCAAGTTCCACTTGTGTATCCAGTGTCTGTTAAACCAGTGTGTATAGGGTAAAATCTTATCAATTTAGGACACAATATGGCCGATCAGTGAAATTTATATTGCCATTTTTCCGTGAAACACACCTAACACCAGATTTAATGTTTTTCCAAGTTAAAGTTTTGTATCACAGCTACCACCAGACAAAATTCAGGAATTTGTGGGCATTCACAACAATGTTAGCAGCCTTTGAAAAATGAAAAAGGCACATATGGCATATGGTTTTTGAAAATAGGCAAGATTTTACTACAGTGTTGTTACGAAGCCAGCTCATTATTTCTAGAACACAATTGTACGGCACTAGCCAACACAAGGGGGAATCAAGTTGTCAAACAACGCAGGTGTACAGTTAGGCGCAACTTGCTGACTCCGTTGTAGTCTTGTTGGGACTTAATGGAACATTGTGTGACAAATCACCCACTCAAAATGATAATTATACGTCGAATAATGCGATCCAGAGATTATTTTCCGATATTAAATTGACAATGATAAGCATGTATGTTGTGACTTAGGAAATGTTCCTACTCTGCTACGGGATTGCATTGCTATGGCAACACAGAAATGTTTGCGTGAGCACTTGCAAGTGTCTGGATTTTGCTGTTTACTGTACCCTTTGCACTTGTCACATTGAAATTACACCATAATTGCCACTAGACAGCATTCAACTTCACCATACTCAAAGCATTTTTAACTCCTAATCTCCAGCTTTATCTTGTTGTTTCTTTACACGGCATTGTCTCATCAATTTCACATAAATATATCTCTATGCAGACAGAAGCAGTTTCCACATCCAGTTAGGACATTGTTAAGAGTTACTACCATCTTTTGTGTGGCATCACGATTCACACGTCAATAGCACAGAATTAAATTTCAGGCAATGTTATATTGTAGTGAGATCATTGCTAAAGCTGTAATTGTTCCACTCCACACTAAAGGAACTTAATGTTATCAAAGATTCATGGCTTTCTTAGTTCTTATACAAATCTTAACAAAGTACAAGGTGTTGAGAAGTAGGCCAAGTCCTTGATGTCCGTGTAACTTTGTGAAAGTAAAATGTATCCCACAATTCTTGCACACACACACCAACTTGATCTTTCATTTTGTATCATTCTTGCTGCCAGTCTGCATTGGTTTTGAATGTTTTGCTCTGTTTTCAGGTCACCAGTCAGCCAGTAATTGAAATGGTCAAAGGTCTGTCTTTGTACCGTACTGCCAGTCCATTCCAGAGGCGTGTCCAAGCTATCGACTGGCACCCGGTCTCACCAACCACAGTAGCTGTGGCCTCCAAGTTTGGAGAGATTATTCTGTGGAACATTGACCAAATCAACCAGGACGTGATACTTCCAGGGGTACAATTTTATAGTGAAGCAAGATTTGATGTGTAATAATTTTTTGAACTGCTTAACTGGTGCATTTTGGCTCGTAAGATTTGCATGTATGGTAACTCTTCATTCATTTTGCACAGTAATTCCCAAAATTGTTCTAATTCTCTACATCTCAAAAGCTGAGTACTTAGCTGTTCATAAGGAAAACTGTTGTGTTGTTTCATAGCATCTACACAAAACGAACAAAGCTAGTAATAAACTATAAACTAAGACATTTTAATCTTTATTTCTTTTGTAAAATTTCTGAAAATCAAGCTTCACTTGTCGACCATATTGTGTGCTGAATAGGTGAATAATTACCGTATCAGAGATTAATGGTTAATCTCGATTCCAATGCTGTTAAAGGTTGTACTATAATGGTAATTAGGTCAAATAATGGTCACCAACTTCAAATGAGAATAAATCTAGCTTGACATACACCCATCCACAGTGCAAAGTCTGTACAAATCCTCTACAACCAAATATGCAGGACTAAACTTAGATCTCTAAAGATGTACGTGGTATCTGAATGACTTAAAGAGCTGTTACGTATTGTGTAATAATTGTTCTTTGCTAGGGAGGTGTTGGGGACCAGATCAACTCCATGAAGTTTGTACCGTCTGATCACAGCAAGCTTATGACCACCTCCGCTAATGGCATGGTGCAATTCCGCGACTTAAGTGGGAAACAAAGTCAAGTGTTGCTGGATACTCAGAACTTTGTTGAGTAAGTTCATCTGTTTTTAGATTTCCGTCAAATCACTTAATAATTTATCAAAGAGTTAAAACTCTCTGTCATACTTACAATAGTTATGTTGCCAAGCAGTTCACATTGTTCTTCAAACTTCTGTCAAGATGTTTTATGGTTTCAAAATGCAATTTTTTGTTTCTTTCTATGTAAAATGCAGTTGTTAATTCACAGTAAATATATGTTCTATGTATTGGAGTGCATAAACAGGAGAGAGGGGACATCCTATCTGTTCTTGTAATGATGAGCTCCACCAAATGGAAAAGCATATTGAGGTCAATCTTTATGGTTCAGTTGAATTTCCACATTGGCCATTCTGCTTGTAAACAGATTTATTTATCTACAATCAGTGCTTCAATGTATATTGTTTGCTTTTTCCTGCATGTGCTGACATAAGGGCCACTTTATAGCCCACACATATATTCCCCTGTGCTTTCTTATCACTGGTAGATTGAGTGACTCGTGTGCCATTAGACATTGTGTTTAAGAGCACTTGCCAAATTAAAGTTAAGGTTCAATATTGCCAAAATTAATAGCTAATGCTTTGATTTTACTTCACATATTTGTTAAAAGGATACTAAACCATGTGTTGGTGATTTCAGCCAATCCTCATTCTGTCGTCTGTTAATTCATCATTGGCATCATCTAGACAGATAAGAGCAGGATTCAACTAAAAACTTAAACTCTCTAATGCCACAGATTGGGAATTGTTATTCTTGGTGGGTGGTCTTTCTCCAATTTATGCTTGCCGGATTTGCAGAATTTAAAAGAAGTACTCAAATTTTCCTCCAAACTTTTGAAGGTTGTCGAAGGTTATGGAGCATTATTTTGTTCCAGGGAGTTGGATGGGAAAATCGTTTCTAATATCTGTTAATAGGACAAAGCCGCATATGGTATCCTTTTTACTGTGCTTTTGCTTCTGCTGAGGTCGCTCTATTTTGTCATTCTGACTTGTTAATGCATGTTCTTCATAACTGCTAACCTCTTTCTGTTGTCCAGACATTGGTATTGCGGTGCTGATATATCAGGAAAACAGGACATGGTGATCGCTGGTGACAACTTGGGGTACACTCAGATAGTGTCATCAAGAGCTGAGAAGGTGAGTAATGTTCTCACTATGGGGCATGTGTGAAAATATGAAATGAACTGTTTAGAAACATTGAACTTCTAAATAAAAAAGGCTGGTCGACTGGGTAAATATGGTTTTAACTTTCAGCTTTTATACAGTTAACCAAACCAAAACCTTTTTTCTCACTGAAATAGAAATGTTTTTCTGCTATTAATTTGAAGTGTGTAAAAGGGGACCTGTTCCACTACTTACTTGTTAAGTCTGCATAGAAATTGTGTTTGGTAAAGAAATAAATAAGCATGGATATCGACTGCCATTGGAGACAAAGCTATTCAGCTAATTATACTGACTCTTGTGTTTTGTTGCAGTAGTTTGTCACAAATGGATGTCTTTCGATCACTACTATAATTGTTTTGATTAAAATTTGATTTTTATGAACATTTCTATTGTTATTTATAATGGTTAATTTAAAAGCAATCGCCATGGCAACTTTGTTGGGAATTATGTTTTCTGGTGATACATTTAAGTGTTTGTTCATGAGTAAAATTTCATATTGAATTACTGTTACCAGGGTTGGAAACATCGTCTGCACAAGAGCAAAGTAACACATGTTGAGTTCAGTCTTATAGAGCCCTCTCTGTTCTGTACTGCCTCGGTCGACCGTACTGTTAAACTTTGGGATGTCCGCATGGTCAAGGATCGCAACAGTACACTCTGTGTTTTGGAGCATGACAAACCGGTCAACAGTGGTATGTTTATATTATATTAAGCTGAACATGGGTGTATACTTAAGTTTTGAAAGATTGATCTGGACGGTTGCCTAGATTGTCGGTTCAAGTTAACAACTTCTCAAATGTTTTGATTTAAAGCCTTATCGGGGTGAGAGGTATATAAAACACTGTCAGAATGGGTGTTCTTTTAATTTTCACGCTGTATATTACTTGCATTTTAACTGAATGCGAACGATTACAAAGACAGGTTGGTATAAGGAACTACAAATCCCTACTGTATAAGTGTTAGCATTTAATATGTCAGGGGCATTTAAACGTGTAAATGGTTATGGGTGTGGGGTGTCGTCAACAACTGTTAAAATTTTGTGTGTATGGTAAAGTCTTTTATTTTCACAAAAAATAATTGCTAAGAACTTCAGTTTCCCATATTTCAATAGATACCTCAATTTCAAGATGAAGACATTGTGCTGTTCAGTATTTTGTTCTCACTGGATATGTTTTGATAAAATATTTGCATTCACCGGAGTTATCTGCCGATATGCCCAGTCATGGTTCGCGTAGTGGGTTTAAATAAGGAAAATTTTCCACAGGTATTCCCAGAACATATATTTGGTGTAAACTATGCATTGTTGAATCCTAAAATTTCCTCAGTGTCATGTGAAATTGACTACAAATAAACTCCTACGTGTACTTAGGGGACAATCATAAATAAGCAATGTTGTATATCAACGCTCTTGTTTTCACTTTGCAAGTCGGTCGCAGTGTTGATACGCCTGAGCATATATTCATCATATTCGAAATATACGACCAAGCATAGATTTGTATTAATTTTTATTTTTCATCCCTAAACTGATACTTTATGAACATACACCCTTGGCTTATATGAACAAATCTTCGGCACTAATTGTAGTCCAGACAGCCTGTGCTCCCTTCATACGACCTTCCTTCATTCACTATATTAGTTGATTTTCTTAGTCACAGTCCAAACACAAGTTGCTTTGTCTCTTTCAGCACACTTCAGTCCATCTGATGGTATCCGTCTGCTCACAACTGACCAGTATGACCAACTGCGTCTGTTTGCAGGACCAGAATGGCGACTGGAGAGGACAATACGTCACCCACATCGCCAGTTCCAACATCTTACGAGTATTAAGGTTAGTGTTGCATTAACAGTGTCATCTTTGTGTACTGAAGATGCCAATGAATTTGGACCACCACGTTTTGCATAGCAGTATCAAGTATTAGTGGTCGAACTGCGACCTTGGGCCATGTAAGGCGTGCCACAGAAATGGTACTGAAGCCTTACTACTCGGTACTCGATATTTATCGCGCATTAGAAATTGTACATGATAAGTGCACTTGTGTATTGTGTATTTCAGTTTTTTTTTTGTGCGAGGTAAAATTTCTTGCAGTGAATGGGAAGTGAGTTGTTAGTGGGAAGAGTGACCCTGCCATTGTACGAGTTTGGCTCTTTGGCAAGAGTTTGATTGACGTCCCTGAACAAAGAGCATCAAAATGGGTCTTGGCCGGACACAAAATTGGGGTACTTTAAGTGATATTTATGGTAGCTAGACACAAAATGGGGATATCTTAAGTGATACTTATGGTGGTGTGTTTTTCATCTCTTTCGAGTTCTGTTAGTATTAATAATGATATTTCAAGAAACTTTGGGCTTTCACTGTTCATGTTTACTTAAAAGATCTTAGAAATAAAAATTTAATTGATGGCATTTTATTGCATTAAATTTTACACTGCTTGTTTAAAATGTGGGTAAGAAATGATAAAATACTGTTGTACATTATTGTAAAATGCAATTTTCTAGTAAAAATATAATTATTAGAAATTTTGTTGGTCTGAAATGATACTTGCATGTGTAGTGCACTATTTTAATAGAATTCCAGACTGATAATTTTGAAAACTGTTATTCATGTTAGAAATATTTGATGACTCAAATTACCACACCCAGCTTGAATTCCTTGGCTGTTTAAATGGTACTCTGATTCAGGTTTGGTGTAATTCAGTGCATCTTTCATGTACTGTAACTTGTATGTGTGCAATGTTGAATAACTACATTGAATTTCATATTAATTTGTTGTGTAGGCAACATGGCACCCTCTAGTGGATCTCATAGTCGTTGGTCGCTATCCAGATAAGGACTCAAGTGCTAAAGAAGGTCGTACCATTGATATATTCAGTGCCGACTCTGGAGAGATAGTGTGTCAGTTAGATGACCCATCAACTCCAGGCATAGTGTCTCTCAATAAGTTCAGCCCGCGAGGAGACTGTTTGGTGTCAGGTATGGGTTATCATATTCTTGCCTGGTGTAAGAGGAGTGTGGTGGAAGAGAAACAGAAACACCTGTTGGAAGCCATGAAAAGTGATGGGCTTGAGTTAAACATGGAGGGCAGGAGGAGAAGGGGTGGTACACGACGTGGGCAGAAGAAAGATGATCACTCGCAGACAAAGACTTCCATGAAACTGAGTGGAAAGCACTAGGCTTGATGTTGGACATAGAATGAGATAGAGGAGAGTAGCGTTATAGGATGGCTACCATGTTACCAGTCTTTACTTTTGTCTGTTTTGTTTGTAATATTCCAGCTGCAGCCACTATTAACTCTATCACCATTTCCACCACCATCACAACTGTTGCTACCATTGCGGTCAAGTGTGCCCCACCACTACCAACACCATTGCCACCAATACCTCTTCCATCTCCATCACAACCACCATTGTAATTACTGCTATCACCACCACTATTATCACTACCGATATCACCACCACAGTTATCAGCATTTCTACCATCACCACCACCACCATTACCATCGCCACCACCATTACCATCACCACCACACCCATCTCTGCCACCACCACCATTATATTTACCACAATGATTATCATTATCCTTGCCAATATCACCGCCATCGTCATCATCATCACCATCATCACCACCA
>NMRA01000135.1:794109-805145 GCA_002633005.1 Phoronis australis | reverse complement strand
CCACCACTACAGCCACCACCACCACCATCATCATAACCATCACCACCTTCACCACCACCACCATCATCTTTTTCACCGTTACACGTACCATCACAACGTCATCACTTCATCACCACCTACATCATCCCTGTGTTCACTACCACAACACTACCATAACCATCATTATCATCACATCATTACCATCACTATCATCATCATTACCATCATCACTACCACAACCTTCACTATCGTTACCATCACCACCACCATCATCATCACCATCATTACCACCATCATCGCCACCATCACTATCATCCCTGTCATGATAACCATCACTATCATCACAACATCATCATTACAACCATCATCGGCACCACTCTACTACTATCTTCATCATCATCAGTGCCATTATCAAGTCCATCTTAACCCTTACAATGTACTACCGTCACCACCGCTATCATCGTCATTACTGTCACCACATCCAGCACCACCAATACCTCCAACACTACTCATAGTGCCAGAACTGTAGTGTTCATTTCTTGTGTAGATTTGACATTGTATAATGTTGTTTTTGAACCTGTGAAATTGTTGGAATCCTAAGGAAAAATTATTTTGACATAAAAAATATGATAACTGTCCAAGTCAGTATCTTGGTTACTTACTATATTCATATATGCGGGTTACCACCAACCAAAAATATGAAAGATTTTACAGTATGGCAGACACTCTTGTTCTGATAGGTATCCAGTCCTCAATATGCATGGTTAGCGAAATGCCACATTATGTATTCAGTTCGAACGTAGCGTTAGGCGGCCTCCCATCTTTATTGGTGCCTGAAGGTATGTACGTATCTGGTCTGAACCCGAGGCAGTTGAAACACATATTGTCGCTCTCAGCTCGCATTGTCGCCCGAGCGATGATGTATGCCGAGTTGGACAATATGTGCCGTTCGATCGTGTGTATTGTCACCCGGGCGATCCCTTACGAAAAATTCCAATAGGATTTTTTATTGGATTCCTATAGGAAATCCTATAGAATTCCTATACGATTTCCTTTAGGATTTTTGTAGGAAATCCTATAGGATTCCTATAGGAAATCTTATAGGATTCCTATAGGAATTCCTATAGGATCCTATTGAATATTTTCGTATGGGAAAATGTGTGTGATTGATGCGCTCTGCACATTTTGTCGCTCTCACAAGGTGTGGTTAATAGTTTTTTACTTTTGCTGTTATTTTATTATGATTATTTGGTAGACTCATGACTTATCTCATCAAATAACACACGAGTGTTCACAACTCCATCTATAGACTGACGTAAGGATGGCCACCAAGCTATTAGGTATCTGCTGTTGGCTACGCTTAGGCGATTTCACTTCCTATTCCTGTTTACGAGCGTAGACTCAACTACTTTGAATTGCAGTAACATTTACAGGGGTGATTTTCACCTCTCTAAAATTAAACTTATCAAAAACATTCATAGCAACTCTCACTGACGGTTGTCAGCAACTCTTGTCGATTCTTCAATGTGTGCACACCCTAAGGGAACAATTCTTTCCAATAAAGACAGATTTTGGGGGTGACGAATTTGTCAGGATTAATTTTTATTCCTGTTCACAAGGTGAACTGGCACAACTGCCGTCATTCCAATATGTCACCGACGTGGCACCCAATAGTTTTCAGCTATAGCGCAATTTACATCCCCCAGTTTAGGTCAGTCACCCATTGCTTATAAACTGTGACATTTTCCAATAAATTGTTTATTCGCGTGCGTAGATGTATTTGGGGGACACTGTCACCTTACCTATGCACCATTACATATGTGGCAGAAACTCTCACACGCCATATATGGCTCTTAAAAAAGGTCCATCATGAAACATAATACTGCTGGTAACATATTGGTGCAGTAGTTTAGTTCAATTTTCTCTTTTCATTTTGGTTTCAGGAAAAAATCTGCACACATTTACCTCGTGTGGTTAAAGTGCAGTTCAATGCTTTTTCACATTTCAACCCCATTATGTGATTAATGTGTTGTTGTTTTAACAACTCACTGCACACGAGGTATTGATGAGTCATGAAAATATCAGAAAGTGACAACATGTTTATTTGTAAGTATGTGATATCTTATTCTTACTTCCGTAGTCTAGTTCTTTCTACAACGAAAATAACTGTTGGAAAATAAATATATATATAATAATTATATATAATTTTGTTTTTATGTTGCATGTTTTTCTCAAACACTTGCGGAGACGCCAGACATAGTCCTGTGTAGAGTGTGTTGTTTTCGATCGTGGCGATTTAGTATGATTGAAACTCTTGCTGCACTGTCTAACCATCGAGTTGTGTGATGTTAATTTTCATAGTCCATCCAATTACATAACTTGTAATTCTTGAACAGAGATAACGGTCTGGAAAGTTAATGCTGCAATAACCATGTCAGAAATTTGATTCAGACCCGTTACCGTTGTGCTGTTGGTGTCAAGTTGTCCCCTAGCAGAATCAAAGTTGGTTTCTGTCCTCCGAAAGTACGGACACCTCGTTATAGCTTGAGACGAGGCTCTATAGGTTGATTTGTCACGGCGGGTCATTTAATACCCCGAGCATGGTTTGGGAGAATAACGAAGTTAATTTTTTGCAAATCCAGAAATCGTTTCCCATCCGATTAATGAAGAAATTGAAACCAATTTCATTCCGGAAAATTATCCAAATCAAAAGTTCGCTTCTTTGACGAGAAGGGAGTTTGCAGTCGCTTTAATTTTGCCATGGAAAATCATTTAATGACCCAGATAAAAAATTTTTGGTTTCTCAAGTCCAACTGTCTTCGCTTGCAAGCTTAGTCTTTAAAACTGACAAACTATGTTAGAAAATTGTTCTAAGTTCTGTTTCATTTTAAGTTTAAACAAAATTCCGCAAAGATTTTTAAAACAGTTTTCCTCATTTTGTATTTGACGCTCTGGTCAGTGCTTTTTGGTTAGGCCTGTTTATTGATCAAGGAGGACTTCGCTATGAAACGCTGGCAGGGTTGGCGACTCTTAAAACAGCTTCCAACCTTGCCAGAAGAGCAATGAATCGAGACTGAGGCTCGCTGAAGCAAAGGAAACTGAGATATAAAACCTCTATTTTCTCCGAAATATACCTGTACACAATGACAATCGGCATAAGGGCTTCGTTATTTTTTTACATTTTCTGTGTTGCTGGATAATAAAACTGACATCTTGTTTACAGCAGCAACGAATCTAATATGTAAGGTGTTCCTCGTTAATTGTTTCCTCGTACGCCACGTGACTTAAATGCATTCCGCATCATTTTATTGCGAAACTAATATGCCATTAAAAATTGACTGCTCTGAATTATGTTATTTTCGTACAACTGTGCTCACGGGGCGTACTTATTTACTATGCAGGCCAGAGCACAACAAGAGGGCATCGGGTTTATTTATTCCTATCTTATTTTTATTCAAAAAGGTCAAACCGACATGTGCGCAGTCACACGACCTCAATTTTATGGACCAGTTTAGAGAACCTTTAGGTGAGGTTTTGTAATTTTTCGCTTCCAATTTTAATAAGCCCATTGACCCGAGCTAAGCAATCACTGTGCGTGAATGAATTGTATTTTTGCCCCAATGACGCCGCGGGGCGCACTCCAAATTTATCCTGACCTTACGCACACGACGTGAACGCTTGGAAGCGCGCGGATACATTGACATACACATGCGCGCGCGCCACTCTCACACGCACGCGCACGATGCTCAGTGCCGCTGTTGTTGATGGGAATAAAATGAAAACTTATCCTTATTACACATTGAGGCGACACGAATGAGTAATAAATTTCAATTAATTTTAGATATACGCACCTGAGACATCAGACACGGTCATCAAATTTTATTACTCAGTAAATATTTTTAGATACAATTTAACGATGCGTTGACAATATAGATCTTGCCAAATACACGTAATGAAAATCAGAAATTAATCATAAATCTCAATTTTGACATGTTCGTGACTAGTGAACATGTGTCTTGTGACTCGTGTTTTGACTTAGGAACGTGTCTTTGTATCCAGTCCAGCTTCTTGCTTTTTACACGCCGCCTTGTGCCAGGCAGATTTAGGATTTTATGCAGGCTCCAAATTTCTTTGTACATGTAGTGAAAAGCTTGTCTTGCATTGTCACGTATTTTGTCCTTGCATATTTTTTCTTTAGTTCCTTGAACAACAATCCAACGGCGATAAGAACTTTTTGCCTGAATACACTCGCACTTGACGAAACGAAAAAGTTTAATCATACATCATCATTTAAAGCGATCGAGCAAAAATTGAACTAACCATAGCCTAAAGGCACCTGTAATTGTCAGAATACTATCAATAAGAGCATCCGTAGAAAATGCACGTACGGAAGGCGGCAATTGCCGGCATCGAAAAATAAAAAAATTAACCTGCAAACTAGTGGTGGACTGTTTCTGTTATCTTGACGGTAGTTCAAGTTTTCTTGACTTGCCTTCAAACCAGTCGGTTAGTTGTCATAAATAGCAATTATTTTATTTGGAACAGGAACAGAAAGTGGATGAACGCGATTGAATTATGAGGGTTTGACTGATTTTCAAATCTAACTTCAATAAAATATGAAAGCTATTTGAATTTTTATGTGGAAATTTACCTTTTACAAAGCCATATTGTTTTGTAAGAAATCTCAAACGTCCACAGATTTTAGCGGTATAACCCGTATTCGCTGCCTGTATAAGTTACCGCTCCCCGGAGGTTACTCCCAAAGAAGAGCAATATTGCAGCTCAGAAGGTGGCGTGTTTACGACCACTTTTCCGACAAAATGGTGGCTTTTCTAACAAAGAATGTCCTTCAAAAGTGTACACTTCGAGAGTTAGGAACTCCACAAAAAGTTCGTTTTCCAAACACACACTGATTCTACAGCTCGCTAGTTCCTTGCGTGTCCGTTTAGGGGTAGAGAACACGCAGGTATCATTTAATTTTCCTCAGGAAATTTTTTACACTGGCATTTCTGATTAGCTGGTCGAATTCTCAACAGGTAGCGCTTTACGCAAACAAACTGGCATGATTGATGGAGGAAGTGTAAATTTTGTACAGACAAATCGGTGCTTAATTCATATTCAAGAAATGTGAATCCCAGAAAATTGTGGTTGCGCCTTTTCGGAATGCAAATTTCTACTGTCGCTGACTTTTGTTTACGATACTGTTCTGTATTCATACAGTATGAATAACACACCGGTTAAATCGGCCAGATATGTTTTTATTGTACATGTACATGTATACGTGCTACTGAATGATACCTGAGTGTCCTCTACTCGCAAGGAACGTTTAGGTTTATGAAACAATTAAAACTTTAAAAATAATTCAAATAACAAAACTTTAATAAGATTGTTATTTTAAAAGGGCATAACTCTGAGACTTTAAAGGGAAGTAGAAATATCGCGAATAAATATTATTGCATTGCAGAACATTTCACGCACGTGGTTGTTCGCCTATTGGGCATGTTTACCGAAGGAGTTTTAAAAACTTACCGCAGAATACGTACACAAAACGTACCTCGATTGGCGTACGTGAAGTAATATCCCACGAGACATTATTCCGCGTATCGACTGAAACCGAGTATTTCTACACATACGCTTCGAATTCCTAAGATTCTTTCATATTTTCCGCAGATTTTTTAAATACTTCACTGTGACTGTCCACGTGGCGGATCACATCCTGTATGTATGTACTTGGGCGTTAGGTTGCAAGTTTTCTCTAGTGAAAGAAACAATTTTAAACGTAACGTTTGGTACTTAAAAAGCGATAACAAAGATGAAAACAACGGTAACTTTGCATTAAACTTGTAACATCTCCGGAAAATAGTTAAATAACAACAACGTTTTATATTGTAGTTACCGAGGAATCGGCGGCTAAGTGGCAGACTATATAATATATAGAAATTGAAAACTGAGACAGAACTGTCATATAATTAGCAGTCCTGTTCCACAATGCATAAGACTTCGTGTCGTAGCACTCGATCTGGGCCGGAGTAGAGGGCCTGGCAACACTCGCCCGAGAATGGAAACAGTTTGTTCGTTATTTGTAAAATTTGGAAATACACTTACAAAGTGGCGAGTCCCTCATCGAAACGCCACCTTTGTGTATGGTCGAAACACTATTCCATGACTGAAATGTGCCGAACAAAGTATGGCTCCCGACCGAATCGTATGTTCCACACTGTCATTCCGCACTCTAGTATGGTGCACAAACAGATGGTATTTCTGTGCAACTTTCACGTCTTTCGTAAATTCGAACACAGATTCGTTCTCGGTCAAGTTGCAGCCTCCACAAGCGCACCTTTTCATGACTGAAAAAGGCGGCCAATACTTGCCAGCCTGATGGGTGACGATGACAAAAAAATCGCCTTTACCAATCATCAGCTCCGAGGTCGAATTTTGTTATTACGTGACATGGCAGACCTGACTAGTACGGCTTTTATACCGGAGACCTGTTTTTTTCTTGGAAATCAGAAACGCAAGATCTCGCGAGATTCTGCGTGACATTGTCGTGTATTTCTAATGAGTTTAGGTGATTTTGGCAAGATTTTTCTCACCGCGAGACAGATCTTGCACTATACCCAGGTGTTCATAAATTTCAGCTTATCTAAACCCCGGCATCTATAGAAAGCTTCTGCTAGAAAACCTAGCCGGTAACTAACCTACCCTTAAATAATTTACAAAGCTGACTATTGGCTCAAACTAGAAGCCCAGATGTGGTTGACGGTGACGACACAAAATATATTTCCCCATGACTTGGAATCGAACCCACAACCCACAGTAATCACTACACGAGAGATTATAACTTCTGAAACTGTTGACGTTTGAACTTGAGCTTGCGCTCTTTGTTGGCATGCATAAAACAGAATGACATTAAAGTTGAAATGCTTTTCACTAGCAAGAAAAAATAACCCATTTCTCCAGGTGTATGTGAAGCACGTGAACTATATAAAAAGTTATCGTGGACATAAAATAAGATATCCTCGTCGTGGTATTTGAACCATAACAGAGCACATCTATAAATTTGAGGCCTTGGTTGAATTTCAACCAGTCTCTCATATCGAGTAAGAGGTACACTTGAATGAGCAAGATGAAATTGGTAAGAAGTGTTAAAGCAGATTGTTAATTTCAATCTGAAGTAGTTTGGTTAGTTGGTGTTTCATTTCAATCTGTTAATGCCACAGAACTGGGATTTGTATTGAAACTGATATCTTTCTTGCTTTTGTGATTTGATAAAAAAGAATTTTAAGTCAATGTTATAGTTTTTACGGCGGTGCTCCCTCTTCAAGTATTCATCAAATAAGTTTTGTTTTGGGGTTAATAACTCTACAAAGTAGTTGTGTTAATTGCCTTAGCTGACCTCTTGCTGTCAACGAAAGAAAATATGAAAAAAATTCTGCGACAGTAAATTCCAACAGCACAATTTTGAAATGAAATAGCTAATAAGATTTTAAGGGTTTTGTTTATACCGGTTTATACTGGGATGCACTTTAAAGGAGCGACTATTAACATTTTTCTCAAACTAATCTCCTTACATGATTTTTGAAAAACGCTTAAATGCTCTCCTTTTGTTTCCACCAACTTAGGAAATCGAATGAGTTTCAGCAATTGAAAGCTAAAATTGAAACACTCGTAAATTGCATATCTGTTAGTTTGCTTTTCAAAACAGCTGTAAGTCCATAAAAACTGAAGTTCTGCGGCATCATTCGATTTTGCCATTTCTTACTGCACACGAAAAATTTCTAAATCTGGTTAAATTGTATATTAAGTTCTGCTTAACTAAAGATAATTTTTGTTGAAATAGCATGTTTTAGTAGTGTCTTTTTATGAAGTTTCCACTTAAATGAAGCTGATCGAAGCACTTGTATCAAGATGCATACAATCTGAAGCCCGACAGCAGCAAGCGGAAATTACTTAGATCCTATGTTTTGATTGCAGTAAGCGGCGTTAAAAAGTGAACATTTGTGCGATCTTGTAAGCAGCTGGCGCAACAAAAAGTAGCCTAGTAAGGCGTTTTGTAGACGCAAGAAACTCGTTAGTAAAAATTGGGCGATGAGCTGCCTTGCTTGTAATGCATGGCGATGACTCGCGTGTTCTCGCTTTTTTCGCAAAGTTGCTCTACAAAACGTTATTTTTACGTTACATTGGATACATTTTGTTAGAAAATAAGCTGAAACTCGTTTTAGCTTTGCAGCCCTAATACAGGGGTCCGTCTTATGAAAAGTGATTTAAAGACTTCAGACATAAGTCTGATCTAACACTCCCAACTCATAATTACTCCGGAGTCAAGCCATAATTCATACAAGTACATGTATTCATAGTAACTAGTAGTTATGGTGGACATATTCAGAGTCTTTGTATTTGTTAACATGAGATTTAATTATCTTCAGAAATAGTTGTGTTGGGCGTAACACTAAATTTCTTTAGTCCGTTTTCATGAAACGGACTCCAGATGTAATTTCAAACATCTTTGCTTTTCTCTTAAAATTTTATTAGTTGACGTGGATCGGAGTATTTACTACTTTGCAAATGTTCATCAAACACAAGCTCCATTGACATAACCCTAGAGTCTTGGGAATTATGCCTTAATGCAGACCAGGTACATAAATTTGACTTTCACGACTAGTTGTTTCTGCTACTGTCAATTGCAGTTCCATGTATACTGCATTTTAGATCTTCGTATGCGCTCTCCTGGCGTGTGTCGCAGGGTTGCTTCAAGCTGACGATGCCAAAATGTACGGCGTCCTGGAAGGCAACGTCGATAACACAGGTCCCAGCCAACGTTCAATAGAAGAAGTCGATGACCATGACAGCGAAGAAGTTGAAGAACAGTCGGATTTCAGCGCTCGAACAGAAGAAGATTCGTTGGAAGACGACGACAGCGAGTCTGACCTGTCCGCTCGCTCCGAAACTGACCTTAAGACTGACAGCGCAAACGCAGACGACAACGTTGATGAAGACAAAAGACTGTATCCGGGGACTTGTCCGATCTTCCGTAGGCGCTTCATTTTGTATCTCCGAATAAATGGGCGCCTCTATCGACTCCGCCGAGTATACATAAGCCACCAGTGTCGCTTCCCAGGGTAAGGCGCTTTAACCCGAGGGTAATTTGAATTTCCCCGTAGTAAACTGTCAGAAAATAAAATGAAGAATGGGAACTTAACTTAGTAATCTGCTTTGCGCTTACGATAAAGGTGTATACTGTCAATACGCTGAATTTCGTTGCAAAGAGTTCTCAAAATTAAAATGCATTATTCTCAAATGTGAAACGACAAAATCTTTAATTAAACTTAAAATGGTTACATTCGCCAGGAGAGAATTACTGTAGAGGATTGTGTTTTGCTTTTGTTTAATGTGATTGTTATGCCACGTGTCGATTTTGGTTTCATGGTGGTAGATGTACCAACTTAATTGTCCATCTGCTGCGTGAGTTGGTTGATTTTCTTCCTAAACGCTAGATGCCATGACATCTGGTGTTACACGTATTAAGGACTGTGAACTAAAGATTCTGCTCCGTTGGCAGCGTACTGTAGCTTACAACGTTGCCGAAGAAAAAAAACGGCAATTTTAGCATGTTGGTGTCTCTGCGTCCTCTATCACAGTTCGACAAAAAGTATTCAAAACTCCTACTGAGAAAATGCTTTATCAAAATATAATTCATATCTTCATGCAGCAAATAAAGTGCCCACCGCGAGATTCGCCAAATACTACATTACATGAGTTGTGGTTACGCGGAGGTGAGTTGCTTGCTTTTCTATTTGCAGAAGAAAGTGCGTGTTAAACCGTAGGGGGGGAAGATGTATCACTCGCCGATTCCGAATTCGCACCATCGCCTGGTGTTACAGACTTCGAAGATGGGTTAGAGTGTGGTTCATTTTGGTAAGATGTTGCTGCGTCGTGGGTAGACGCGCCTAAAAACTGATGGTAACACGGACCACCTGCAAACAACATACTACAACCGCCACGGACGTAAAAAACATGTATTATAATTGACTGGCATCAATTTTGTTTATATTTTAAGCTTTTAGTACATGTTTCAAGAATTCATTTCAAGCTAAAAGAGCTTTCAACGTATTGTGTGTGTGCATTGGGTGTTAAAGGTAATGACTTTTGGGAAAATCGGCGCTGTGAGGTTTACATGAAGTATTGTTTCCAAAGTAACACTTCCAACAGTTCAAATTTATTGTTAACTGCCTAGCAGACTATAAGACATTCGAATAAAACCTGCTTTATTTGCATCATGTAGTTGTATTCACTTTTACTTAATGTCACATATTTAAAACTAACTTCTTAAAATCGCAACTTTTCGTCCCCGAACACGAGCTGAGCTTGTGTATTCTCCTTCAGTGAGCGCTGCGGCAATATGACTGGAATCATTCGGAACATCTCGGGCATTTTTATAGCTTCAAATTTCGCCAAGGTGTTTTATATATCAGTATATTCTTGTGCTGAAATACAAAGGAGGCCCGTCCGGTTGTCTGGCAGTGCTCAAGTCAAAGGTTGGACTTGATGCATTTTCCACTTTGTCGAAAACTGCTATGAACACAATGAAAAGTCGTTTCACATGAAAACCACTGTGCATGACAGCAAAAACTCTATCAGAAGTAATTTTTGGCCCGTTTGCTTCCGGCGATAAAGGAAGCGAAGGTCCGTAATATGCACCAAACCACTCAAAATTGACAGTTTACAGCCCAAAATTCCACTTCCCTGTCGGTTCTAGACATATAAGCCAACATCATATCCAGAAAAATACATAGAAATTCATAATGCGTTGCTCAAAATGTCGCAGATTTTGGAAACAGCTTTTAGGCTTTCACCGAAGTTCGTAACTGTGATCAGCATTATCTGACGCCAAAATGCACGGCTTCACAAGTAATGCTAGAAAGGTAATTAGACTTCGCCAAAATTTCGTCCTGTTCTTCCTATCGCCCCTTCCCCCCGGCCTTGCCATTATCCATCTGTCACAAATTTTGCTTTTTTGCCCGACATACCTGTAGGTGGGGGGGGGGGGGCAAACCCCC
>NMRA01000135.1:741680-793969 GCA_002633005.1 Phoronis australis | reverse complement strand
GGGGGGGCAAACCCTCGACAGGCAGTCATCAGAACTTGAGTAACCGTATTTCAACAAAATTTCACGAAAAGTGCGAATGAAGCCTTGAGGCAACTCAAAATCCTGGATCTGCCCCTGGAAGGCTAAGGGGGCCATGATGTCCCCCTAAAATTCTCCCACATTCCATTTGGCAGTGCGGGATGCGAACGTCTGACGGGCAAAATCCTGGCTAATACTCTGCCCTGGACCCCCCTAACTCAAACTCCTGGATCCGCCCCTGCGCATTTCAGTACAACTTCGAGAGTTCAAATGCAGTTCCTGACACATATTCTGCACCCCGGCGTGTTTACTTAACGGTTTACGCCTAGTTGTTTTCGAAGTCTTTGCGTGAGCCATCACGTGCTATGAATGCAAACAGGAGACTCAATCTTTACTGCCGTGAGTGGAGAAAAATAGCACGAAAGAGGGGTAAATAAAGCCACATTTGTCAAAGAGCTCTATCTTTCCCTTAACAAACGCGGTGGGGTAGGATTCAATATCTCGCCTGGGATGACAGTAAAGAAAGAGCTCGTACCCGGACGCAGTTGTTACCTTCCCTTTGAAAGGGATGGGAGTCCCGGAAGTTCTCAGACACTTCAATCAAGTCCAATTGAAACGATTCATTTCACTTCACAATTGATATGCCTGGATGGATCAAGACTTGCAGTTCATTAATGCCTTTGAGAGTTATTTAAAGATAGCAAAGATGGTGTACTTTAGTGCTTGCCGGGTCAAAAACTCGTTTATGAATAATTCGATTTTCGTAGATTCATAAAGTGGAAATCAGAAACCAACGAATTTGTAGTTTATCAAAACAGAATATGAGGAATTCTCTAAAGGCATGCTCCCATGCATGCATTCGGCGGGAACATAGGAGGTGGGACATCCCACGGAGTGTGGGGGTCCAGCCAAGAATTTCCAGATTTACTATAATTAACGTGAATTTCGGTTCATTCTAGATGTAGCTATTACGGTTTATGAGTTAAACTTGATCTCCAAAAATCTTCTTTTATGATTGCCAGTACTTTGAGTATCTTAATCCGTTTGCAATGTACTCTGTTCACAGTTATCAAAAATCGTACCTCCAAAAGTCTGTCGGACATGTGCGAGTTTCTTACAAACAACTCCCAGTAACGATCTTCAGAAGAAAAATCATTTTGACACTATGTGAAGAAATATCAAAATTTCATCTTTATAAAACCATATGGAATATTCCTTTTGTGTGATTCACAAACAGTGGTCTTCACTTTCTTTAAACTTCCATCCTTTCTATGATGGTCTTTGCTTTTGTATTTTTCAGTACATTCTTTCTTAGTTGTTAGGGTCACTAGGCTTTATTGCACTAAAATGTTTTGTGTTTTTTCTATGAGTTTGGAGTCTACAATCTTCTTTCACTCGTGAGTAGTTGCCACTGAGTGTCGAACGGGGTCAAAGGTGCCATTACTCCGGTTTGCCCTTCAGGGTGAGGACCAGCGTCTGAAATGCTTTTAAACTGAAAGGCTAAACATCACTAAAACTATAAAAGTCAGAATGATAATTTATTCTATCATCGTGTGACCCTCAACGACTTTCCTTAACACAAAAAGGTTTTACGATTTCACAGAAACAAGAAAATAGAGGCAATCGATTCCATCATTGGGATCTCTCTCCACGAGTGGCCTCAGTCTTCAGACGTTACTAGTCAAAAGTACGAAACGGGTGGATGCCGTCACAGGCCCCTTCACGGATCCATGATTTCAAAAAACAAAAAATGAGCAGCAATTGATGCTATCTGCCAGGTTCTCAATAATAATACCTGTAATAATACCTGTCACGGACAGGATTATTGGGGATATGCTGGTGCATTAATCCCCTCCCCAGACCATCCCCGTGACAGCAGAAGGCGCAGAACTCCAGGGCTGACGTTGCCTGTAAGCATTTGATTAGACAGCACTCGGGCACGGCCCTTCTTGTGACTCTCCGCAGCATGGCCATAAATAATACCGGCTTCGAGCAGGCGGCTGCCATCATTGAACTCAGCTAGCTGGGATGCAGTCTGCTCGAGGTTGCGTTTGCGAGCCAGCAGCTTAATGTCAGCCGAATATAAGTAGAGGGGTTGGTTGGTGGTGCATGAGCCAGCGAGGTAATCTGCACGCTCATTAATCAAGACACCGGCGTGGCCAGGTACGAAAGACCAGATCACCACATGATGAGGGTGGCGTGATCGGAAGACACCCCAGTTGGCTGGGAGGTTTCCAGATTGAACTTCCATCAACACTGCCATGGAATCGGTGGCAAAGATAATGGTGTGATTCTCCAGGTCTAGGTTCTCAATTTTCATCACGTGATATACAATTTCGAGAAAAAACGAAATAAAGAGAGCAGCATATGACTCCATTATCCCTTGCCAGAGAAGAGTCCCTGGAGAAAAATAGATTTGCAATCCCTAAAAGTGTCTTCTTGAATTTAAAATCCTTATTATTGTCTGCAAAAGCCGTGCTTCACAAATTTTCTCGACTGTGTGGAAATTATGTATGATGATTAAGTGTGTAATTTGAAATTGAGTGTGTCTGCAAGAAATGGGGCGTCTAACAGCAATCATGGCCAGGAACCTCAAAAGATAAATCAAGCACTCGTAGCTGAGAAATATTCTCTCGAATTTCCTCTCTTCTCCTTGTTTCGCTGTCTTTATTTTCTTGACAAACCCCGACACTTTAAACCCGATTTCTGTGCTGAATGAGAAGTGATCTTTGTTTTATTTTTTTCAAAGAATTAGCGGTTCATTACTCTTTGGGACCAGGGTTGGCGCATCAGCAGCTTGTAGAGTTCATACATGTCAGAATCTTACATTGATTCATCCAACTGGTTAGGTGTGCACGTTACTCCTACTGTTTCATTTATCAGTCACGAGAGGGCGTATGTATCCCTCAACCAATTTCACAATCTGTCCCAAGTAGTTTTAGGTTTTAACACCAGGTTGAGCAGCTGTTGGTTGCTAGATGGCAACCAGTTAACTTATGGTCAATCTCTCAGATTGTTTTACAATGCCCCTCCCCCCTCGTCTCAAAGGTAAGTGGACTCCCAAAGTTAGTTGGTCATTGCCATCCATTTTCTCGAAAGATGTCGCTTCGGTTGGCGACCCAGTCCCAAGTCTCCTGCACAAGCTCTTAGGCTATAGGGTTCCTTGACGTCAAAGTGTGAGGCCCGGGAACCAGTGGCCGGTTGCATGAAACAGTCCTAAGTCTTTGCATATGTGTCTTTATGGGCTCACGGATGTAATATTTTTCATTTCATCCTTATTATGAGCTCCTTTTTGATTAATGACATTTTCTAAGCTCAGAGTTCAGTAGGGACTCAGTCCTTAAGTTGGGGGTGTTGCAGATGAAAAGATCCCGAATCATTTTCGATAATACTGACAAATTCAACATCTGAGTTCACTCTCGATTTGTATCAAAGTCAAAAGTTGACTTAGTAATGCAAGTAAAACAATACAAGGAAGGGCAATCGATTATTTCACATGTCCAAAAATACGCATTAGATTTAGGGAACTTAGCCGAGTCCCTATTTGAGCACAGGTTATCCAGTCGCCAGCCGACTATAGAGCCATCGGGTTGCCATCAAACAACCAACAGGTGCCCCATCTGGTGGTCAAATTGTAAAACGAAGAGACACAGTGAGTTGGAGTTAGTCGGCAATAGCTGCCTCTCCTTCTGGCAACAAGATAAATGAAAATGGGTAGACAGTGAGCTGGAATTGTCAAATGACCATGAGATGGTGTAATATTCATGTCAGTTCGAAGTTATCTTAGCTTACAGAGACTCGAGTAAAAAGAAACAACAAGTTTCTGCCAGTGACAAACACGAATATAATTACAGGTCACATGAAACAACACTTACATGTAGGCAGATCACAATGTGCTCATAGTGAACTGGGGATAACCTATGCAAAGTAATAAGAGATGGTTAGATTGTATATGTAAGGTTGACGTTAAAACTTTATTATAGTTGAAGACACTGAACACCCTAGGAATAAATTAAAAGACATTATTTTATACCACAATATTAGCGTCAAATGGCAGATACAACCGTGTAATAACCCATAAAGTTATCTCACTAGTGAGATAACGATTTGGCTGGGGATAACGACTTCGCCATGTAATAATCTATATATACAATACGATGCAATCAGTACGACTCAATATCAAAACTTAATAACCTCTAACTATGTATTATCTCAATAAACATGTACACGAAGTGAATAATAATTCATAACACAAAACAATGTCATTTACACTTCAAACACGACTTAAGTGATCAAAACTGCACGGAAGCTACTAACTGACTGACGCTGGGAGTCAATATCTGTATAATTACCAAAGCTGTTCCAGACAGTTATTCAAAATCTTCATTATATTCAGAATTGATGAACACAAACATTAGAAAAAAGTGTTGTGATAGTGAACACAGAAAATGTTAGTTCACAATTCAGAAGAATGAAATGTGCCAAGCAGGTACATCTACTCTGTAATTAATGCCAGCTTTATGTTTCATTCTTTCAAAATAGTTTTCCATGACAATCATGCTAGGAATAGGAAAGAAGTAATAGTAATTGTGACTTTCAAGACAAATGGATGAACTGTTTTGCCGGAGACAATGTCATCCAGTCATCTAATATTAAAGTTCCACGGAATGATTTCAGCAAAACATCACATGGAACATTTTTAAGTTAAAAAAATGTTTCAAACAGATGAGTGTACTTGATACAGTAAGCAACTCAAATTACACAGTGTATCAATTACACTAACCTGTTTTTATACTTTTACTTGCGTTCACCTGACAACTGTCCAAAGGTTGTTATATATAAACATAACCTATTGTGCAAGTTTGAGTATGTTTATTAGGAATGCTCTGAATAGATTTTCACAAATTTTATAATAAAAATACTCAAAATTGGGACCAATGTCAGGAATGTAAAAATAGATGAACTGTTTTTCTGGAAACAATGTTATTCAGTCATCTAAGATTAAAGTTCCATGGAATAATATCAGCAAAACATCACATGGAGCATTTTTAAGTTAAAGAAATATTTCAAACAGATGAGTGTACTTGACACAGTGCGCACTCTCAAATTACGCAATGTATCAGTTACACTCACCTGTTTTATACTTTTACTTTGCGTTCGCCTGACAGCTGCCCAAAGGCTGTATATGAAGAATCTTTAAGCATACGCCGATTGTCAGGGATACTCTAAATAGATTTTTACAATTTTTATAATAAAAATAATCAAAATTGGGATCAATGTCACGAATGTAACGTTCATGATCAATAAATGGATGATCTCGGATGGGTCAAAGGTTGTGTAATGTTCTAAAGTCAACAAAAGTGCCATGGAATGTTTCATTAAGTTCCTCACATATGACTTTGAAAATGAAGAATTATTTGAAACAGACCAGTGTAATTGGTGCAATATATCATAAGAGGTGGTGCCTGTTACTAAAACTGCAGAATATTTCAATTACACTCATCTGTTTTACTTAATTTTATCTTTATAATTTCACAATTTTGCCTGAAGCAGTTTAAAATCTAAGATCAAAATGTTTTCTTGTCACCAATTTAGTGCAAGTCTTGAAAAGAAACATTTTTAATGCAAATTAATTAGCGCAAGGCAATCGTCATTAAGAAAATAAAGCAAAAATGTGATATAATTTTGTTGAATATTTAAGTCATTTATTGATAATTTGGTTATAAGTGACCAAAGTGGTCTAAACATTATCTATTGGTAATTAGGCATCGCGCTTTAATGTTTTAAACATTCAACCGTTTTGAAAATCAATAATTTTTTATTAACTAAATGCAAAAATTTCTCCTAAAATTCATTATATCGTTTTGCTATGAAAAACCCGTGTCACAAATGTAGTGTTTGTGCCATGTACCATTTCTATTGTAACATGGCACAACTGAACAAATCTCACATGGAACATTCAAATGTCACATTACTTTACAATGCATTGCAATAATTACCACACAATAGCATAGTTTACAATCGTAGGTTAATTATCTCTAGCAGTGTGTTATCTCAACAAGCATGTACACAAAACAAATAATGTTACATAACATAAAACAATGACACTATTACATGCGCGCACCCAGCCTATACTGGGCTCGAATATTTAAGAATGTGGACTTTTTACGGGGTACTAAATAAAAAATAAAAAAAAAAACGGGAAAACGAGATTCGTTCAGAACTATTAATTGTGCTTTCGCTGAATATCTGTCTATTTAATGGAATTTTGTCTCGTTTTCTGAGAAATTTTATTTCTTTGAGGCGGATCTTTTTGCCTACTTTGCCAAATGGGGCCGGCCTGTTGAGAATTCGACTAGCCAATCAGAAACGCCGGAGTAAAAACATTTCCCGAGGAAAATAAAGTGATACCTGCGTGCTGGCGCGGCTACCGCCCCACCTAGCTGCACGCAGGGAACCAGCGAGGCGACAAACTTTCTTGACTAAAAAGGAAACTATGCCACACGCAGTCGCAGACAATGAGATAAATATAGGTCATTGGTCGCAGACTTGTTGACGTCACAGAATTTTAGCGCCTAAAGGGCCTTTCATACTAACGTCGACGCGTCGATGGTTTGGGGAGTTGCGGTCAGTATGAACGCTTAACTCCGGTCCTGGATCGCAGTTAAGAGCTCCAGTTAACATCGCAGTTAACAGGTGGATTTAAGACCGCAGCGTCGACGCTGCGGTGCAGTATGAACGCTTAACTCCGGTCCAATCGAAGTTATCGCCAGGTGCCACTGTTATCATCAACAGTTACAGAGTAGTGCCGTCACTAATAACTACTTATTTTTGGGTTTAATGATAACCAATCGATTTAAAAATGAGTTTTATGTCATTTAGCACATTTAAATGTTCCAGATTGTCACATTGAAAAAAATCTTAGCGTGCAGCGCTACCTTGCGATAACTTCGATGACGTCAGGGTCACCAACCCTTTACTTCGATGGTCATTAACTACCGAAGCCAGTATGAACGGTCCAGTTAACTGCGCTGTTTACGTCGACGCTCCGCTCAGAACGGAGTTAAGTCAATATGAAAGGGCCTTTAGTTCGCCTGTCGTCTAGTGTCATGTACAAGAACAGAACGTTCAGTTATCAAATGGAACTAGACTAGCAGAATCGAGGATGTGATTTTTTCCAGAAACATAAAAAACACAAGACGTAGCACTTACATGCGTTTTTAAGAGTCAATCAGTCTATAGGGAAAATATCAAACTAATGGAAGATCGCAACCAGCGAGTGAGATTCTCGAGTGGCCTGAGCGGCTGCACGCTTGTCAATCCATTGCAAGCGTTTTATTTTTTCGTTTTTTCAAGAGAAACCAGTAAGATCGCGCAAATTTAACATTTAATTCGTGTCACTCGATGCAAATACATTATATCCTGGAGACGTGCTGTTCACTTGGGACGTACTTTCGTGGGGTCCCAATAGGAGACTTCTCAGTCGGAAAAATAACCCCGGGTAACTTTCTAAAATTAAAACATGACCCGGGTCGTTTTTAATGGGGGTCTAAATTTAATGTGAACTACTGTGAAAACTGATCTCATTGAGATCATGTAAATGAATGACACTGAAGTTTTTAAGGTTCATTAGGGCGTTTTCCCGTTCAGTGACTTCACCAGACGGACAACGATTGCGGGCGTGTGATAACATCTAGCTCCTTTGTTAATTGCCGAGCACAGTCTTTTGTCTGGTATAAAAACATGCAGTTCAATTATCTACAAGACTTATTGCCGATCACCTGTGAACACAGTCGAACCCAGTGCGTTGGTACGATCGGACAGAATAGCTAGATTGTCTTTTCTTGGGCGATTTTGATGATTCAAAAACCATAAGCATAATCAGAGTATATTTGATTGGGAATTCAGAAATGTCATTGGTTCATGCTCAAACATTTTATAAGTTATCTTATTTTTAACAGCACAGCCCAATGAGGCTATAAGATACATGTACGATCTTATTGGAGATTAGACCAATTATCGAACAAAAAAGCTGAACCTCCCTCCCCTAATTGCCACAATGGACTTCTGAATCGTCAGTGTACTAAGATATTGGCTACAGCGCATGACTTGTGCGGTGCACCATAGGGGTCTGGGGAACCTATAGCCTCCCCCCTCTTTTTTCAGTGCTGCGCCGCCCATGCACCGTCATCCGCCCAACTTGTTGTGCTATACAACCTAACAAATTAGACTCAACGGGACAAGGTCGTAATGTAAAACGCAAAGAATACAGACTCAGTTCTTTCCTGTGCATCGCTCGGGATTTCCAACATACAAATATTCTTCTCTCATGCACAGTATTCCCCTCTCACGGATCTGAATTCCCCCCAAACAAGCGCCAGACACTGTTGGCGTTTTGTAGTATCCCCAAACCGTGTAATTATGTGCTCACATAGAGATCGTCCCCTCTCCCACACATTATTTCGAACCGTTCCTATCCATCCCCGCACTAAATCAGATATACATACAGCGCATCCCTCAGC
Organism: Phoronis australis; assembly: GCA_002633005.1. Classification (NCBI taxonomy): domain Eukaryota; kingdom Metazoa; phylum Phoronida; family Phoronidae; genus Phoronis; species Phoronis australis. The sequence goes on along the minus strand of NMRA01000135.1, from coordinate 785,429 downwards.
CGAAAAAATGAATTCTTCTCTCACGCACGCTTGGCCTTCTCATGGTATCAAATTTGACTTTGATAGTAAGAAAATTTGGCTGCGATAGGAAGATTCTTAACATGTGGCCAAGTATTTTGGATTGGTCTTCATGTAGTTCAGTAGTCAGATATCATATCCTGGCACGAGCAGTGCAAAAATGGCCAGAGTTGCCAATTTGGGCAACTGAATGAAGGATGACTGTTAGAAAGGTAGTGATTGTTTTCGCTTCAGCCCAACTCCCCCACACCATATTCCTGGTCTGCACGCCGTTCAGTACTTTCACTCCCTAATTGCGGCATATATTGAAAACGCAAAATTCCCCTTGCCGCGCGCCAACTCAGGTGACCCCCAGACCTAAACATCCGCGTATCGAACATTGTTGAAAGATCGCCAATTGCGGGTAACGTGTCTGCTTATCCTAACCCCCTGTTGCGGGGGAACCGTTGAACAATGACGAGACAGGTTTTCACAGACGTGAGGTAATTTTTTCATGGGCTGAAAATTCTTCAGATTAAATTTAGACCTTGTGAAAAAACTAACTGGGGTCATTTTTTCACGAGATCATTATTTAATGCTACACTGGCTCTGTTGGGTATTTTCCACTCGGTTTCGAGTGGGAAATTCTGTATTTTGGCTATACTATAGCTCAGTTGCGCAATTCAGTCGTACAGGTTTGATACTTTGGTTACTACGCGCTTTACTTTTTGCTCAAGTTTTGAGTCGCAAAACAAAGAGCTCGTAAGCATGCAGTGCAAATCTACAAAATTTCCAATATCAACTTCGACATAAGTACAGATTTTGCAGGGATTTGTTTGTTTTGATACAGAAAACGTCTGATTTTGGAATACATATTAAGAAATGAGTTTTTAAAGCAGTAGGCCTATATATTTCAATAGAGAATACATACTGATTTGGATGGCTGGCGAGAAAGTTCAGGGATATTATTTTTCAGTACGAGTAAAAATGCATATGATTGTCATTAATACCAAATATTTACTTAATTGCAAATAACAAACAGCATCATCATTGGATAACAGCATATGCTGGTCAATAACTATCTTTTTAATTGATCTTATATGGCCTCAATCACCAGGACTGATTTGGAAACAACGCATAGTCGTTCAGCTTAAACTGTGTTGGCAGAACTTAAAAACCTAGTGGCAGCACCACTAAGCTCCATGGCCGAACCAAAAAGCCCATGACTCAAGGGCAGCACCAAAAAATTAAGTAAACTCTTTGGCTGCAGGCATAACGCTGCGAGACCCCGGATTTTCTGATTGATGCCGAAGGGCTCCCAGAGTCCCAGTGTTTTCCGCCGTTTTTGTCCTGTGTAACACTCTCCAATATGGCGTCATATTGACAACGCGAGCTTCATGTATCTGAGTGGCACGCGCCCGGTCTATGTATTAAATGTCAATGGTCTCGTCAGACCTGTGCCCAGGTGGGAGCAGAAGAACGCAACAAAAGCAATAACACGGCTTGCGAAGGTTTTGTTTTCATATTGAACGTAGTTATTTTTGAAAATTTCACCAAAGTTGCGTGAAGAAATTCAAACTTACCTATGTCTTTCTAAATTTCAATACTGCTGACCTCAGCAATACTTGAGAGCCACGAGGCCTGCTATAATGTTTCATACAGTTTAAAAGCGATGCCCCATTCGGACAATAGGTTGCGTTGTGCGGGTACGTGGCTGTTAGGGCTATAGGGCCACATGCGGTATACCACCATCCGCCTTTTCGCTTGGAGGCACAATTACACAATTCCCCTCCGCACGCATCATTGTCACGGTCAAATGTAGAGAACTTTGCATAATTTAAGTCAACCAACCCTTCACCCCAATTATAGGGATCTACTTTATCAAAAGATAACTGGAAATTGCTGTTTTCACTGCCAACATAGAAAGCAGTGTAGCGGAAGTAGGATACCTCGTCGTCAAAAGATTGTATCTCTACTGCAAGCTCACACTGTGATTGCTTAGTGAAGTTGTGAGCAACTTCGTTGCCAAGCCAAAATTCGCTGAGATTTCCAAATCCCACCTTGTAGTCTTGCCAGGAGCGATCAAACGACACGCTTCCATCTTTACGGGTCATCAGTACCGTCCAGTTTCCGTCACAGACTACCATGAATGACTCTTGACTCCACGCAGGATGGATGAGGGTATGACGTAGGCCTGGCAGATCTGAAAGACGCAAAAAATGACTGGGTTCCCTAGACCAAGTTTGAGACAAAACCAAGATCCCGAAAGTCTTCGTGAAACATCACCATGTATTACACGCGAAGCACATGAACACTATCTTTACTGGCGAGTTTCTTGCGTTTACTGAACAGTACCAAAGACCTTCATCGGCCATGCCTTGTAACTGCAAAAAACTTGGTGGGAGTGCAAGCCTCATGTGGTCTGATATATTGATTGGATGAACATTTTGAATTGGTACATTCCGTGTCCAAGTAGCCGACTGTTCGCTGACTCGTTGCTTTAATGAGTGACGAGGTGTACCTGTCTCAGGAGATTGCAACCATCGAAGATTTGAAGCCACTCGAAAATGTACATGCCCAAAGCAAACGCTATCTGACGATTTGTTAATTAGCTGATCTCATGCTACGAGCAGTATTGGCCGATACATACTACATAAAATCGGGACAACACAGCACTAGTCGTTCTCCATGATTGTACTTAGTGGGAAAAAGTCGACAGATATCATTGCTGTCCGTTTTCCTTTAGTTTACAGTACAATAAGGAATTTCGAAGCGTTGCGTTTGTGGTGATTGTGTTCTTTTCATTTTTACGCCGGACGTCGGAGAGGCGTGGGTATGGCACAAGTTTGTACATCAAATTCGTGTGTTAATGGGCATGGCAGCAGGGGCTTAATGGAATCTGGGAAAATTTTAGGGTGGGGCATGGCCCCCTTGGTCCCCCTCTAAATCCTCACCTGTGACACATTGGCGTCGCGTAAGTCCTTACGTCACACTCAGCTCACGGCCATGTCGGTGCCGGAGCAAAGAAATTTTCAACTGAAGTCGCTCTTCTCATATTTTCTCGATTTGGGGATATTGATAAAATGGTTGTTATATACAGTGCTACAAAGGAAGTTTTAGTGATGTTGCCACTTGTCAAAACAAGGTAAATGGTGGTTTTAAGCACTTTAAGGTACATGGGACTGGCTAACCTCGTTACTGAAGAGCGCATTTCTTCAAGTACTTTTTAAATTACTAAATGTTAAGCACGTGGGTACCACAGGTAAGCAAAGAGACATGTATACGACAACAGTGTCTGGATTTTTGTAGTCACGTGGCTATGTTTTTTAAGGAATCCCCTAATTTCCGTACGAAACTCGCAAATTCTGTTTCTTTTAGTTGGAATATTATCGCAAGTCATCTTGGCAGAGATCTGAGCAGTGGACTGTTGCAGACTTTAGTCAACATTTCTCGTGCTACATGTAAAAGTCTTTGAAAGAAATGACAAATAATAAATAAAATTTGCACGTATCTGGCGTAAGTTTTCACATTTGTGGAAGTTACAGCTATTTCCGTTAAAATACGATTTTAAAAAAAGAAAGGTTCGCGTGGCGTATGAGTTAAACGCTAAGAAAAGACGGCGATGAACTCTAAACAGATAGGGCAATACAGACGTGTTAGCATTTACCATTAAAGATGAGACAGAGCAGTGAGTTTGCTTAGTCGTCTGAATAAGTAGCATCAGGAATTAGGCATTTTTCTTTTTAAACAACACTTTCGATATCTCTAAAAGAGGGCGACACTAGTAGTTTCCGAAATCTCATGACCAACAGTCTACATGATCAGTTGAAGAATGTAGAACGTCCTTGGAAGTCCTGGAATTATATTGTAGTGTATTCTAACTGAATGCGACGTACTATTCGAAGTACTGGGGTGTAATGTAATTTTAATACAATTTTAAATAACTTTTAGCGATGTCGCTCGGGGAGCTACTGCATAGATGCGATCGGCTGTCAAGGAGTAGCCTATTTTTAGACAATACTAGAAATTCAGAAAGAAGTTATCCAACAATGAATGTCGCATCGTTTTTAACGAACTCTGCACCAGAGGGCACTACTGCCTAGTTATACTATTCTATACGGAAACATTTACATTTCATTTGCTTAAATCATAACGTAACTGACGACAATATAGACTACACGATTGTCATCCTGTACTTATGATTCACTCACCATGATCTTCACAGCCCTTAAAAACCTGCAAAAGTAAATTGAACGTCAAGATAAAATGGAGTGTTTCCATTAATTTCGATTGAAATATCGCTATAAGCGCAAGTAGAGCACCGATAATAAATGCCTGAATATTTCAGTATCATTAAAATACCTTTTACATCCGAATAAACTGATATTGGTAATGGACTCCAATGCTGTATCTGAAAGCTTGGCTCTAATGTTTGGTGAATCGAGTCAAATAAGCCCGATGAATATCTACATATCTTTTAGGAATAATATTTTGGAAAGCTAGGTAACTTTGGGTTGCAAATTAGTAATGATTTGAAAACTTATCTAAAAGGAGGAGTCGTATAGTTAAAAGGATACTAAAACATGTTTGGATGATTTCAAACGATCCTCGTTCTCTCGTCTGCTTATGCATTAGTGGCCACTTTCTTGAACGATATGAAAGCAGGACTCAACTAATTGGTGAGTGGCCTTTCGCCAAAGTTGTAAGTGTAATTCACTAAAAGCGTAAGTCACGCTTGTCCGTTTAACAGACTTTAAAAGGAGTTTTCAAATTTTCCCCCAAACTTTCGAATGTGGCCGGAGATTCCAGAACATTGATAATATTTTGTTTCAGAGAATTAGATGGAAAATTTGTTTTTAATATTTGTTAGCGGTCTAAAATCCGGTTTGATATTCCTTTAAGAGTATGTAGAAGTACATTCCATGCTTATATTTGAATAATATTCGGATAGGCAAGACCAACACGAATCAGTTCTATTACGCTATTAGCAAACGGCTTTTTTGAAATAACCGTTTCATATGATCAACAGTTAAATACCCACTTGACTGCCTGTTGCCGCTGTACCAGTAGACCTATACCTGATTGTTCTGTGCTCGTAACTTTTGAATACAAATGCAACCATCTCATTGACGAGACTATAGCACTGTCAGCCGGTCGAGTCTGATTTATTTTGTGTTGCTGTGTTACTTTGTGCGCATGATCTCGTAAACTTAAAAAAAATATTCGTGTGCTTCAATACACTTCACGTCTAACGCGGGTTGGGTCAAGTATCCAGTTTTGATCACGTGGATTCTGCTTCAATTCGTACCGTGAGCAAAATACTCGATCTACTTTGTTACAAAACTGCGACGAATCTGTGGGCAGATGAAAATTTTGGGACACAAAAAGCCTTGCTTTCAAAAATCTATTTCTTCGATTGAAATGAAGACCGTGTCTTACCTTGCGGCCAAACGTGCAATTATTCCCACTTGTTTCATGCGTAACGGCCCTGCCCGTATGAAGTTGACACGAAATATTAGCGGAGCAGTAGACGAACGCGCTGCATCCTTGCGTCAAGTCACAGAGGTGGGGGCATTCGGTCACACCGATGGACTGGTTGCACCCAGTGGGACTGGCCTGTGGCTATTCTGTTGATGTATAGAAAGTAAGGCCTTAACGTCCCGGCGGTCACAAGTACAAACAGACAAGAAGACGTCAAGAAAATTGTCGAAAGGAAAACAAAATACACCATGATGTTCAGGATGTCGATGGAATGTCTCCAGGAGTTTGCCTGCCTGTGTCGTAGTATCGATGGTGTTTATTCTAATAACTTCAATGACCAATGCGGGTATTCCTTCTCATGGTTAATTCAAACACAAAAATAATCACGAAACGTTCCGATAACAGATCGTAATTGGCTGTGTTTTTCGTGACATCACCAAGCGGCATTCAGGTCGAGTCATCAATCGCTGTGGTTAGCTGGGCTGTTCAAAGTTTATGTAGGGCCCTCTAAAATGGTCAAATTTGGCAAACCTCGGAACATCATATCTCAGACATGGCTGATTGGATTCACATGAAACCTTCATCTTGAACATTTACACAGAACAAAATTTGATCTTGTCATTGATACCGTTGTTTTGCTATGAATGGATACCTATCTTTTTTTGCTAAATTTTAGTAAAAAGAGACGGTCACGTGACCGTACTAATAGCAAATTAGCATGAAAACAAGTATCAAATTCTACAGGCTTTCTCCTTTTACTAAAGGAAAATTTTACTTTTTTGTTATTTGGCTTAATACACTGACAAGTCGATAAGTACCTTCATAACCTTAATCAGTCGAGTGTGTGTTTGGCTGAAGACGCACATAGTTTCGGTATAGATCCACCGCTTAAGCATCGGCTTTGATTCTCAGGTGGGTCTATCATGGGGAATGGTCATAAAATATTACGCTGCTAGCCACTGGGACAAAATCGTCGCAAATTACTCCCCTGTTCCAGAGTACATTCATATGCGCTTCCTTTCCACCCATAGAACGGCGGATCTACGGGGGGCTACAAAAGCCGAAAAATTCTTACTCAGGAGGAGAGCGACCCCCTTCCGACGTCCTCCCGCTCGGCGCTACGCGCCTCGGATTCCTGCGAGTCCTAAGCCCTCCTTACTGAAAATGTAGATCTGCCACTGCCGACCTCTCTGGTGCGACGGATGTGGAAAGTCACGCATCGAAATTGATTAAACGTGAGACAAAACGACATGAAAGGTTACAAAATTGTAAAATACGGTCAATAATTCATTCCAAGGGACTAAAGAGCGTCAAGCTGCAACTTGCTTCAAAACACATCCCATCATGTATTTTTGAATACATCAATGTACAGAACTTAAATAAACATTTCATAATAACAACAGTTTGTTTTCCCTTCTACAAGGGTTTCAAGACCTCATCAAGTATTAATGCATCCAGGGACAAAATTTATTGGGAAAACTTTAGCTTTCGATTTTCTAACATGACGCATGAGCATGCCATGGCCTTCCCCAGCACGCCTTTGGTCCCACAGTTCCCAGGTAGTGCTGTAGTGTGGCGTAGGCGCACGTAGGCGCAGCCAACCACCTTTTCGCATTTTAACGAAGGGCCTACGCACCGTAAGTTACGTTCAGTGCTCAAGGTGATACGGTGGGCTTTGGGCGTCTACTTATCTCTTATTTTACCACTACAGCACTGTTCCCAGGCATAAAAATAGTACTCAAACGCTTTTCATTATTCAGCCTACGCCAGATAAGAGAGGAACGTTGGTGTTAATACTAAAACTGGCCGTTTTCAAGTGCTTGTAGACGCTGGGTAGATACTGCAAAATAAACCAGAGCAACGCAGAGCGTTGAAATGCGCTCACGAATGCACCGCAAGTGCTTTGCTTCTGGGGGTGTTTATTTACATCATGAAAATGGCCACTAAATGGCGCAAAATGCATCGAATCCATCCGAAAACGGTAATATGCCATTAATAGAAAGCTATTCATTAAAGTTCGCAAAAATCCATAAAGGAACCTCAGAAAAAAGGAATAAGGAAAAAATGAAATTGCCACCAGGGGGGCACAGTGTTCGTCAGATCCGTCTGAAAGTCGTCGTCGTCCGTTGTCAACTTCATGTAACTATAGTTTTTAAATTTAGTGAGCATCTTGCACAGTGTTTAGGAGATACAGCCATGGCGCAAAAAAACTGCCTAAAGGCTGCGCCACGGTAGTAGAAGTCGACGGAAAATCATCTTCAGTCATCCTCTTTATGCCAATTTTCACAATCATTCTCAGAGTGGTTTTATCGATTGAGAGGCGGACGCCAAAAACAGACTCGAAAACGGTGAAAACTGCCAGTAGGTAGCGCAAAATACCTGGAATCCATTCGAAAACGACAGGGTAGTGTCATCTCACAAGTAGATGCCTACCACCGAAATTATGAAAATCCACTGAGGAACGCAGAAGATACAATGGTGAGCGTAAAAAATTAAATTTCCACTGGGGGTGCACACCAGTGGTTGGAGGGGTCCAAAATTCGTCGCTATCCGTATTCAACTTTATAGGAACACATCTGCCAAATCTCATCAAGACCCTGTAAGAGGTTCAGGGGATACATCTGTGGACGCTGGGCACTGGACGACGGACGCCGGACGCCCAAACAGAGACGACGGCAATATGCGACCACATATAAATATGTGGGCGCATAAAAAGGTCCTCTTGATAAAACCTCAGATCTCGGCAATATTTAATTGATTTTCCAGAATGTTGTTCACTTAGAAAACATTTTAAAAATGCAGCTGAGAACAGACAAAACACGGCTCTAAGTATCCCATAAACGTTTTGTATAACAAGAATAGGACAACAGTATTCGGTAAGATAGGTTTATCATGGTATCTCGATGGCCTGATAAATGTACCAAAATCACTTACTGAAAGACTAAAATTGACGGGTGTCGGTTGGCAGACATTTCGACCTGATCCGCCAGTCATTGAGAGGGCTGGCGGACTAGGCCGAAAGGTTTGCCAACACTTATCAATTTTAGTCTCTCGATTTGTGATTTTGCTATATTTCCCAAACGGGCAGTATAGGTAGCATAAGGTTTGCGACAGTAGCTGCGTATTCACAACGAACTAACATCAGTGTGACTTATAAGTCATCCGAAACAAATTTCATCGAAGATCATTCACCAGCCGGTGGCCAGACTGCGTCCTTTTCCTGGATTACGAAAGGCGGTGGGGTAAGATTCTGTGACACAGGTTACTGTCCAAATAACTACACGTCGTTGAAATCGACGACTTTCTTGCCAATTTTTCTCAAAATTGTTTGACAAGGAGCCGTTTTATTTCGTGATTGAAATCTTAATTGCACCTTTGACAAAGACGCTACGGTCTCTGCCTTAGATAGAAAATCATGCAGGAAGAATTAAACGAAATTTACTTTTGAAATAGGATGTCACCTACAAACGTTTTGAATATCATAAGAAAATTATAGTTCGATAAATCAATGGCCGGTTGCAAGAAACAGTTCCAAAATGGACTCAACTAAGGTCCCTAGGGGTTTTTTTTGCGTATTTGTGTCTTTATGGACTCACGGATGTAATATTTTTCTATCATTTCATCTTTATGATGAGCTCCTATTTGATTAATGACATTTTCTAATAATATAACTAAACACTGAGCACAGAGTTCATTGAAAATAATTAGGGACTCAGTCCGTAAATTGGGGGTGATGCATGAAAAGATCCCTAACCATTTTCGACAATATTGACAATTCAACGTAGAGTTCACTCTCTATTTAAATCAAAGTCAAAAGTTCATTTAGAAATGAAACTAAAACAATACAAGAAAGGGCTATCGATGTTTTCACAAGTCTAAAAATACGCAGTGGACTTGGATAACTTAGTTGAGTCCCTATTTGGGACTGTTTCATGCAACCGGGCACAGGAGTACATGTCCACATTTCTATTTGAAAATTTCACGAGTATAGTATGATCGTTCTACACTTTGAAATTCGTATTGTATTCTCTCTCCCTTAGAACCAGCCTGTCGTAGATAATTGACGAAACACCGACAGTTACCTGCATGAGCTTGATACCCCGGCAGGAAATTTTGAATGAACTAGTAAGAGAATCCGAAGGAACGAAGTCCTAGCTGTTAGCAAAAGTTTAAAGCGGCTATTAACCCGCCTTTCATACAAAAATAGGTTTCTGTTTCCGTTATGAAATTGGTCTCACGTTTTTTCCAGAAGTAGGGCCTAGCTAGGGTGTGTCAAACTAGTCACGTTATGATTTCANGAAATCGACGACTTTCTTGCCAATTTTTCTCAAAATTGTTTGACAAGGAGCCGTTTTATTTCGTGATTGAAATCTTAATTGCACCTTTGACAAAGACGCTACGGTCTCTGCCTTAGATAGAAAATCATGCAGGAAGAATTAAACGAAATTTACTTTTGAAATAGGATGTCACCTACAAACGTTTTGAATATCATAAGAAAATTATAGTTCGATAAATCAATGGCCGGTTGCAAGAAACAGTTCCAAAATGGACTCAACTAAGGTCCCTAGGGGTTTTTTTTGCGTATTTGTGTCTTTATGGACTCACGGATGTAATATTTTTCTATCATTTCATCTTTATGATGAGCTCCTATTTGATTAATGACATTTTCTAATAATATAACTAAACACTGAGCACAGAGTTCATTGAAAATAATTAGGGACTCAGTCCGTAAATTGGGGGTGATGCATGAAAAGATCCCTAACCATTTTCGACAATATTGACAATTCAACGTAGAGTTCACTCTCTATTTGAATCAAAGTCAAAAGTTCATTTAGAAATGAAACTAAAACAATACAAGAAAGGGCTATCGATGTTTTCACAAGTCCAAAAATACGCAGTGGACTTGGGTAACTTAGTTGAGTCCCTATTTGGGACTGTTTCATGCAACCGGGCACAGGAGTACATGTCCACATTTCTATTTGAAAATTTCACGAGTATAGTATGATCGTTTTACACTTTGAAATTCGTATTGTATTCTCTCTCCCTTAGAACCAGCCTGCCGTAGACAATTGACGAAACACCGACAGTTACCTGAGCTTGATATCCCTGCAGGAAATTTTGAATGAACTAGTAAGAGAATCCGAAGGAACGTAGTCCTAGCTGTTAGCAAAAGTTTAAAGCGGCTATTAACCCGCCTTTCATACAAAAATAGGTTTCTGTTTCCGTTATGAAATTGGTCTCACGTTTTTTCCAGAAGTAGGGCCTAGCTAGGGTGTGTCAAACTAGTCACGTTATGATTTCACTGAGGGGTTCGACAGAGCTGACAATTTTTATGGCTTTAGACTAGGCTCTACAAACTGTCATGACGGTGTGTCGTGATGGTGTGTCGTGACGGTGTGTCGTGACGGTGCGTCATGACGGTGCGTCATGACGGTGCGTCATGATGGTGGGTCAAGATGGTGTGTCATGATGCGCTGAGCCTGGTCTCAGGGGTTAAGAGGTCAAAACAGCTACAGAATTCAGTCTCATCCAAGTACAGAACTCGGTAAGCGGTCTGAATGAAAACTTCACTTCTTTGACGGAACGCTGGTTTATACCCATTTAAGGTGGTTGTCATTCGTCAAAGTTACCGCATGTTGACATAACGAAGATCACACTTATTGCATGAAAAGCGACTCGCGTGGTAAGGAAACAAAACTAACTTGTGGCAAAAATGACCCGTTCACAGCCAGGATGTTTGTCTGCCGGGCCTTAAAACACTGGTGTTTTCGCAAGAGCGTTTTACAGAGACACTGAAACTGCAACATCTTCGCCACACATGTGAGCCTACATGTAGAACTTCAGCCATACGGCAAACATTCTCCTTAAAAGACACATTCTTTGGTGGCACAGTACAGTTAGATTGTACTTGTGGCCACGGTTAATTTGAGGTACTAGGCTCTACTATCAAGTTCTGTGAATACAGTTTGCTTTTGTTTGTTATCATGTTGGGAATGAGAAAAGTCCACTAGTTCCGCTGTAGATACACTTTTCTTCAAGATGGCGGCCGCCTCCCTCCCCTCCCCTCCTCAGAGCATTTTTTGCATTTCTGCGTAGCGAATGAGAAATCTGCTGCGATTTCATATGGACCCTGCAACCCCAGAATTGCAAAAAATTACTGACATGGCGACACTTTTGGACCACGTTTTTTGAATTTCCACGATATTTGTTTTTCTGAATCTAGTGTTGGATTGATATGTCTTACTAGCATTTGTGTGATCAAAAATAGTTTTGGGCTAAAAAGTGTCAATTTTGCGTGCTTCTGCACCTTTTTTCGGATCCTCGCTTTCTTTATCGCTGGAAGTAAAGGACCAAAAATACGTTGGGATGGAGTAAAGTTTCTGCGGTCATGCATAGCGGTTTACATGTGAAACGACTCACAATTTTTCAATTTGTTCGTAGTAGTTTTCGAGCGAGTGGAAAGTGCATCGAGTCTAGTGACGTGCGCACTTCCAGGCAACAGTAGAGTGTCTCGTTTAAGTGAATAAAGTGCGCATATGCGCAGACTGAGATATTAAACACTTTGGGAGGAAATTTGAGAATAAAAAAAATAAAATAGTGTTTCGAATGTTTGTCTCCGCGCTCACTGAAAGAGGTTCATACACAGGCTAGATAGCTCTCGTTGGAGTTGAAATGTTGGCTATGTAACGAATATGTGCCATTTGTGTTTAAAGTAAAAGTTAACACTATTACGTAGTGAAAATGAAGCAGGTTTTATTTGAATGTCTTGTTGTCAGGTGGACAGTTAACAAAACATTTTGGCAGTTGAAAGTGTTACCTTGGAAACAGCACTTCATGTAGACCCAACAGCGTGAGTTTTTCTCAAAAGTCCTTGACCTTAACACACAGGTGCACAAAAAATATTAAAAGCTATTCTAGCTTAAATGAATTCTAGACACATCCAGAAATTACATGTGCGAAAAGCTCGAAATATTAACAAAACAATGCCAGAAAATTATAATACGTTTCATTGCCATGTTTTTTCACTTCCCATTGTGGTAAGCTCTTCACAGGTCGTCTCTGTAGCCATCTGTTCTTTAGCCAAGTTTAAAGCGGACGCAGCAACATCTTACCAAAATGAACCAAACTCTAACCCATTTGCTACATCTCATGCACCTGGCGATGGTGCGAACTCGGAATCGGCGAGTGTAACATTTTCCATTCCTACCGCGAAACTCGCAAATTTCTCTGCAAATAGAAAAGTAACCAACTCACTCAAGTCTCACCGCGTAACCATAGCTCATTTAATAATGCGGCGAATCTCACAGTGGGCACTGTATTTGGTACATGAAGATATGAATATATATTTTGATTGAGCATGTTTTCAGTAGAAGCTTTGGATAAGTTTTGTCAAGTAGTGAGAGGTGACGCAGAGACACCAACATGCTAAGATTTACGTTTTTCTTCGGCTATTCTGAGCTACGATACCCTCAGAGCAGACTCTTCAGTCCATAGACCTCTGCGTAAAGCAAATATCACGACATCTACCGTTCAGGAAGGGAAGCAGGTATCTGGACAAGAACATGCACCACCGCCGTCACCGAATCAACACACGCAGCGTGACAGTCACGTGAAACAAAAGCAAAACACTATCCCCTTTAGTAATCCTCCCTGACGAATTTAACCATTTAAAGTTTAAAAGGATATCAAACTCGGTTTTAGCCTATCAACAGATACTTGAAACGACTTTCCCATCCAGGTCTCTGAAACGAATAATGCGCAGTAACCCTCGGCAACCCTCAAAAGTGTAGAGGAAATTTTGAAAACTGCTTGCAAAGTCTGCTAAACGGGCAAGCGTGACCTAAACTTTTAGCGAATTACACGGCAACAATGGGAAAAGACCACCCACAAAGGACCGCGATGTCCAGTTTGTCAGATTAGAGTTTTAGTTGATTCCAACTTTTATCTTTCAAAATTGACGCCAATAATCCATTAGGAGATGGCAGACTGAGGATTGGTTGAAATCATCAAAACAGGGTTTAGTATCCTTTAAATTAAAGGTTCTGTCGTTTCACGTTTGAAAATAATGCATTTTAATTATATATGAGACCTCGTTACAACGCAGAGTATTGACAATTTTTGACGTTTTTCGTAAGCACAAGGCAGAATGTCAAGTAAAGTTCCCCATCTTCATTTTATTTTTTGACAATTTACTACCTGGAGATTCAACTCTCAGCTTAAAACGCCTTACCCTGGGACGCGACACCAGTGGCTTATGTATACATGGCGTAGTCGGTAAAGCTTCCCGTTTATTCGGAGATACAAAATGAACCGCCTTCGGTAGATCGTACAATTCCCTGGAAACAATCTTTTGTGTACATCAACGCTGTCAGGCATAACGTCAGTTTCAGAGCGAGCGGAAGGGTCGGATTCGCTGTCGTCGTCTTCCAACGAGTCCTCCACTGTTCGAGCGCTGAAATCTGGCTGTTCGACAACTTCTTCGTTGCCTTGATCATCGCCCTCTTCTACTGAACGTTCGCTGGGATCTGTGTTATCGACGTTGCCTTCCATGATGCCGTACATTTTGGCATCGCCAGCTTGAAGCAACCCTGCGACACACGCCAGGAGAGCGTATACGAAGATCTAAAATGCAATATACATAGATCTGCAAATGACAGTAGCTGAAACAACTAGTCGTGCAAGTCAAATTTAAGTAGTTGTTCTACAGGGACATAATTTCTAAGTCTAGTGTTCCGTCAATGGGACTTGAGTTTGATAAACATTTGAAATATTGTAAGTACTTCGACCCACGTCATTCAATAAAGTTTTAAGAGAAAAACAAAAAATGTGTTTGAAATTACACCTAGAGTCTGTTTTAGGAAAAATGACTCAAAACTACTTGGTCTTACGCTCGACCCAAATATTTCTGAAAAAATAGATGTCAATTCAGCACAAAGTACAAAGTCTCTGAATATATCCATAAACTAATAGCTACCATGAATACTTGTATGAAATATGGCTACACTGTGGTAAGCCTATTCTGTAATTGTGACCAGTGAGTGTTACACCAAATTTATGTCTTAAGACATAAACTTAAAACTTAAAAGTTTTCAGGTGGAACTGCACGTTAATACCTTATCTCTGTGATTGCTTGGCCTAATTAGTTCAAAACACAGCATATAGCGACGATGTAAATATGAAGAAGTAGGTTGAAAATTGCTAAATGTTTTTAAGAACGAGTTCTGTGGCGAATATGATCCTCCGCAAATCACTGAACCGTGTCTAGTAAGTATCATGACGTGGTGTTGTGGAATAACACTGCACGATGCTGGCTATATGACAAAGTGAGGCACGTCATTAGTGTAAAGGGCACCTATTTGCAGAATTTTTTTTTGTTTTCACACTTACAAGTTGTCAATGAATACAACTGTACTTCGTTTAGAGTAGATTATCTGCTATACATTAGCATAGTTAGGAGCCTGTAAATACATCCTTGAGCCACTTTACGTAAACACACCCTTGCACTCATTTTGCGTAAGTAAAGTGAGTTTCAGTTTAATTTTGCACAAAAGGCAAATCAAAATGGAGTCAAATGTCTCGTAATGTAGAATGCGTTTTGTACAGCAATTCTTTTGAGAGAAAAGCGAGACCACGCGAATCTTCGAGAGTCACTAGAAGGGAAGCATATCACCTCACTATCTTTACTCGCAAGCCTATTGCAACTATACAACGCTCTCTTAGGCTACCTTTCATTGGGCTAGCTTCTTGCAAGATTAGTAAGAACACGTGATCTAATTAGTTTCCACTTGCTACTATCGGGCCTCCGATTGCTTGTATCTTTACACAGTTAACAGTGCTTGAGCTTCATTTTAAGTGAAAACTTAATAGAACACAAATCAAATTTACTGAAATCATTCAAAATGATGCTATTACGACAAAAACGGTTTTTAGATAAGCAGAACTTAATATAGACCTTTACCAGATTTTGAACTTTTGGTTATGCAAACAGGTTTTAGACTTACAATTGTTTTGAAAAGTAAACGAACAGATATGCAATTTACGAATGTTTCAGTTTTATCTTGCTATTGCTGAAACTCATTCTATGTTCTAGGTTGGTGGAAACAAAAGAAGATTATTCAAGGATTTTCAAAAACCATGCATGGAGATTAGTTTACAGTAAAAGTTTTAACTTTAAGAAAAATGTTAATAGTCGTTCATTTAAAGTGCAACGCAGTAAAAGCAAAACCCTTAAAATGTTATTACCTATTTCATTCCAAATGCGTGGTGCTGGAGTTTACTCTCGCGGAAGATTTTTTCTATTTTTTTCAGCCAAAGCAATCAACGAAACTAATTTGTAGAGTTATTTAACTAAAACAAAACTTGTTTGTTGAATACTCAAAGAGGGAGCACCGCCGTGAAAACCAAGAAAATTGATAATTTCCAATACAAATCCTGGCATTAAAGATTGAAATTAATTATCAGTTTGAACACTTCTTACCAATTTCATCTTGCTCGGTCAAATAGACTCATATGAGAGACTGATTGAAATTCAATCGAGGCCTCAAATTTATGGATGTGCAATGTTATGGTACAACTGCCATGGCGAGGAAGTGTCCACGATGACTTATTTCATGATTCGCATAGTTCATTTACCCCTGGAAAATGGGTTATTTTTTGCCAGGGAAAACATTTCAAATTTAATGTCAATCTGTTTTGTGTGCGACAACAAAGTGCGCAAGCTCAAGTTCAAAGGTCAACAGTTTTGGGAGTTACAACCTCTCGACGTGTAGTGTTTACTACGCTATTGTGGGTTTGATTCCAAGTCGGATCTACTATATTATGGAAGACCATATCCAGTAATAAAAACGGCTACGACCTCAGCGCATCGGGAAACAACTGATGACACCAGCAATTTTGTTCAAATTTTCCGCTACACGCGCGAACCCCAAAAATGCCCATGCTTTGAAAACATCTTCGTAACTTTGGTAATTGGGAGGAGATAAAGACATAATTCTCACATAACGCGCGCCATCAATTTTAATCGAGTTACAACTGAAAATAAATGGAAGTGTAAGAATGTCAGAAATTGAGTTAAAATGCTATTAAAGACGCTATGTCTCATTGGAATTGTGAATATTCAAATTTAAAGCAAGCGCCTAGAAAACTGTGTGCACAAGCAAAGTGAGGAGAAGAAACAATTTGTAAATAAAGTGCGATTTAAAGAAAACATCACAACGATTCAAGCTGGAGTGCCGAGTCATTTAGCAACTAATTAAGACGAATGACAACCGTTTGTATTCCACTTCGGCTGTTACCTTGATTCCCTCTGAACAACGTATTACAATGTCCTGCTTTGTTTCTGAGTGCCCACTTGACTAGCCCTAATTGTAGGCACGTCGACTACCATTAAGTATCCGAGGGCCGCTCCAGCTTAAATCGAGCTTTGTGTTAAAGGTAAAGATCTTAGTGTGTACAGAAGCTGAAGGCCACCGACAACTGAGGTCTGGCTCCTTGGCCAACACTCATTGAGACCTCACGGTGACCACAACAAAAGCATTGGTTCCGCAATTTCATTTTGCCGTCACCTTGGACAGTATTCAACATCATGTCATGTTACATCTCTAGCAGTGCAAATTCAAGGTATTTGCAAGCACTTCTCGTCCACATTTCTTAGTACGACACGGGAATCCCTGGGAGACCCAGCAGCATTGTCGCTACCCTAATAAAGCAAGGCACAGTTTTTACTATTAGTTTAGTTCATTATCAAATAACAGTTGAGTAATATTTGGTATTACTAGGAAAGATTTTTATATGTCAGCACCTGTTTTTAGATGTATCAGCTGGAGTGTCTTCTTTAAAATCGCAATTTATTTACAAGTTGTTTCTTTTTCTGATTGTACTTGTACACACGCTGCTCTCCAGTCACTTGGTAGGGCTTGCTACAAATTTGAATATTCACGTATTAAGTGAGACATGGCATCTTTAATATGAAAAAGAGTGCAGACTGGGGGGTCTCAAATTGAAAACGAGGTTTTGAATTAGCATCAAGAATGTCGTCTTACATAATGTTTTCAAGGTATTCTAACGAGGATGGGACACAAGCATGTGCAACAGGCAACGTGCCTGAAATGGTGTGCAATGAAAACATTTACGGTATTAGCCGTATTTAAGGTCACTTTAGCAATCTTATTAATATTTTGTTATTTGCATTATTTTAAAGCTTTAAATTCAATTCATAAACCTGACACTTTCGTAGTTGTATAAATTCTTGGACAGCTAAATCTTAGTAAATCTTTAACAACAATGGATTAAAAACATAGAGAACATACAAAAAGGTAGTGGAATTGTGTTTTTGGAAAACGGCCCTTTTGTGGAGTTCCTATTTCCATTTGCATGGAATTCTGTTAGAAAAGCCACCATTTCGAGGACAATTTAATCGAGAAAAATACACCTTCTAAGCTGCACGGGCCTTGTTGCTCTTTTATGGCAGTATACCCCGGTGTGTGATAACCTATATAAGCGGCAGATACGGATTGTATCGCCCAAAGGTAGGCTTTTTACAAAATACTTACAAAATAAGGTACATTTCCTCACAAAAAACTTAAATAGCTTTCGTATTTTATTGAGCTTAAAATAGAAAATCAGTCAAATCCTCACAATTCAATACCGTTCACTCACTGCTCGTATTACACGTTACTAGTTATTACGATTTACAAGACTATCGGATTGGTTCGAAGGCAACTTTAACTACCAAACAAGAAACCCAGAAACAGTTCACAACTATTTCGGCAACTGCCGCCTACCGTACAAGTATTTTCCAAGGAGATTTTGATTGATGGTAGTTATGACGATTACTGGTACCTTTAGGCTAATGTTAGTTCAGTTTTGTGCCCGACCCCTTTTGAGGATGATGTGTGATTAAACTTTATTTCCGTTTCTGTAAGAGCGAGTATATTCAGAGAAGTTCTTGTCGCCGTTCATAAAGAACAAGCTTTAACTAATTAATTATCAAAAACCTTTAAGGATGAAATACACTACGTGCAGTTAAGAACGTAAACTGAAATTGGGATCCGCTGTAAAATCCTATATCTGCCACTGCAGCAACGGGGCGTGCAAAAAGCAAGTTGAATTGAAAACAAGGACGCGTCACAAGTCACACTAGGCACGAGCATGCCAAAATTCTGATTTATGGTGAAATTTTTATTAACATTACGTGTATTTGGCAAGATCTAACTTGTCAACGCATCATTAAAACTCGCAATTTTATCTACAATTACACGTACTTTAGCAATAAAAAGTTGTAGGCCTTGTCTGGTGTCTCAGGTGTATATATTTAAAATTAATTAAAATCTATTACTCATTCGTGTCGCCTTTTAAAATGTATAAGCAACAGAGGTTGGTATTTTATTACCAGCTACAGCAGCAGCAGCAGCAGCAGCAATAACAGCAGCAGCATCGACTGTGGCGGAGCAGCGTCAGCAGCAGCGGCGGCGGCGGGAGCAGCAACAGCAATTCAATCATACCGCATATGTCTTGATACGTCCGTGAACCACGGGAAACTAAGTCGCTATTAAAATGGTCGCACAGAGATCAGCAGATTGGTGTATCCATTGTTGAGTGTTATATAAGAGAATGGCAAGCATGTATCGGTAACCGGCCGATGTGCACCCAAGAGATATCCATGAGACCTGTTTTGTTATATCCAACAAGACACAACAAAGGAAAACAATGGTAGTGTCCCATAGGCGATAACCATGCGATGCGCTTACGTCCCTCGCTAGGGTGTCGCGAGTTAAACAATACCTTGCTACCCCCATGCGACGTCATTTGGCACGGTTGTCACTTGGCCGTGTAATAACCTAGGCTATTGAACGGGCACGTGACACGATTACTGCAAATGATTGCCGAAAAATGTGGATTTCAAAACTTTGATATGTGGTGTAAATATTATTATTATTCATTTATTATAGTGACATAAGGGTGCCAGTAAATACAATCTCAAAGACAGAATATTCACCACACCACCCAGCCTCAATGGGATTACCTAACAATAATTAAACCATTACATATCATAATGCACACGCTCAAATATGATCACTTCAGACTAGTTTATAAACAAATACTTACTTCTAAGCAGCAGAGCGTCTTGAATGAATTTCGCTAGACCTTTCAAGTTATTTTGGAATATTTGAGGTAGGGCAGAATTCTGTATAAAAAATGCCATTGGTCGAATGTGAGTATATTTTTCACATTCAAAAATGAAATGAACTTAATCTTCAATTCCGTTTTTACAAACACGACAAATCCGTTCATTCACAGGAATTCCGAAGTACCGCCCCAGCTCAACCTCTAATGGTAGAATACCTGCTCTCAATCGAGCTATGACGGACCTCTGAGACACCGGCAGACGCAAATACTCTTCTACACAATAGTCACTCTTAACAGACCTATATAACCACAGTTTTGGCTTTTCAGTGATTATTTTCAACCAGTTTAACTCTTCTAACTGGAACCTGAATGTTTTGAAGTTTTCGAGAGACACAATTTGTTTGTTCCTGAAATTTTCTAAAAAATCGCATTTCTCCATAATTTTAAATATTGAACTTGACCAATTGCAGGACTTCCGATGTTTAAGGTCCCATAAAAAGACTTTTTGCAATTCTGCTTTCATACATAAGAACTAAACGATTCCAGAGCCTTGCCATATTTTCATGTTGTTTGTAGTGTGAATTTGGCCAACCTGAGTCGCCGTAAAGTACTGCATTGGCAGCATACTTCTGAACCCCTAAAACTATGCGTAGTAATCTCGTTCTGGTCATTTCGCATTTGGAGTATTGAGAGTATCCCCAAATTCCAGACCCATATTCTAGAATTGAAGCTACTGACATTTCAAAACATTTACCGTAACTGTTGAAATCCATGTTACCAATATGTTTGTACTTGCTCACCAGAGCTCCCAAAGCTCTAGACGCGGAGTCTGCCGGTATCTCAGCTGTCAAACTGAAATCCATAAACTCGTTCAGAGTTACACCCAAATACTTATAACATTCTTTTAAATTCACAATGCGATCGCACAAAATCAATTCAAAACTCGTTCTTACACGTCCCCTCTTGCGAAAATATGTCGAACTACACGCCTTTCATACTAGGAGAATATTATCGGCTTCGCTTGCTATGCACAGCAATTTCGGCCGTCATCCACTCATATCAAAACATATGTAGTGTAACAAATATAACACGTGTTTTATTCGGATGTGTAATTAGACTCGAATGCTGCACCGAGTAAAGCCTCAAATGTTTTATTTATCAACATTAGAAACATCAGTGAGCGCGCCACAATAACGAAAAACAACAACACAACACCAGGTTTTCCCAACCTCATACCGAGAGAAGTGAGGATAACTGAATAGGACGCGGGGAAATAAAATATATTTTAAGGAAGGGCTTGTGGTTGCATAACCTATTGTATCAATTTTCTATATACTTTTCGGCTTGATTAGCCAACACAATTCGTTCGTGAAACAGCCCTACGAGAGATTCAAATTACATTAAATCACCAAGAACGAAAAAAACTCACTTTCACGCAGGATTATTTTTTATGGTCTCCGCATTTTTTTAGAAAAGCCTACAAATTTTGTGACCTAGCAATACTTGTTTAAATAACAACACATTAATCACATAACAGGACTGGAAATAGAAAAACATTAACCGCATTTCAACGACACGGGTGAATGTGTAAACAGACATTTCCTGAAATCAAGTGAAATAAACTGCTGCACCAATGTGTTACCAACAGCAATGTGTTTCATAATGTACCTTTTTGAATGTCCATGTAAGGCGGGTGAATGCTTTTGCCAAACGTGTAATGACGCATATATCAGGTGACTGTGTCCCGCACATTGCTTGCGAATAAACGATTTATTGGCGAAATCACGGTCAGAGAATGACCAATGACAAAAAACGCTGAAACTTTTAACTTTTACGGCCCAAAACATGCGCGCTACCCAGCCTTGAAAATCGGGAGGACTAAAAAATAAAAAAAAAACGTTACCACCATCAGTACCATGCGTCTGCATCCTTTTAGCTCGTCCGTCTAATCCCAACCCACACATTTTTGGCTGCAGAGCCATAGTTTTTGTCACCGCGGTTTACAATCACACGAGGCGCCATTGAAAATCCCAGATGCAGTGGCCACCTAGCTATTCTCACTTCTAAAGATGGTGTTGAATAAATGACACCGAAACATGTCAAGTCTTAAAACTGTTGTTATTTACTTTAATGCTGCTACTTGCTGTCATGGAGTTGCTATAAATGTGATTCATGAGTTTAGTTTTGGAGAAGTGACAACTCACCCTCTTAAATACACACACGCTCCAAGTCTAAAATATAGGGGGCTCGAATTTTTCGACTTGCGGACCTTTTACTGAAAGACATCAACGGGGATTATAGAAAAAACGAGGCCACTAGGGTTCAGGCCCATAAATTGTACATCCGAGCCGACTTCCTGTGGCCTTTTGTGGACTTTTGTCTCGTTTACTCGGACTTTTTGTTTCACTGAGGCGGCCCCTGGGTGCTCCCATGAAATATTGCTGCAGTTAAATATCTGCTCAGGCCACCTAGAAGGTGGAAGCAAAAGGAGTGCAGACCGACTGTGAGTTGATTGGTTGCCAACCAACAACCAATAGTTACTCTACCTGGTGCTGAAGTTCAAACCATCTACGAGTCAAATGGCGAGATAGTTGGTTACCAGACAGCAACTACGTACCCCACCTGGTGGAAAAAAGATGAGCACTCAATAATTTTTTTAGCCACAGTTGCATTTAACTCCCCACTTTCATTAAAACCTGGCGCCTGCTGGGTTGGCTGGGCATTTCAAGTTCTGTGCTGCACGTGAAGGCTACGAATAGCATTTGCTTGAATTTTCAATCTGTTCTGAGTGAACGATCGATTGTCAGCTGTTGACCCCTTGACCCACTTTTTGCTCAGCCGTGACTTACTTAAAGGCGGAGACGACCTTTTTTCATGTCATTTTGAGCTAAAATAAGGTTGGTTGGTTATCCTAGACATGTTTTCCATTTAATTACAGCTTTTCGTAATTTTGTTAATTACTCGTCCCCTACTCCGGAAGAGAAGTTTTAGGAGGCAAGCATTTCGCGCCAATTTCTTTTCATATAGTCTGACTGTGAGAGCTGCCGAGTCAGTCGTTGTTCTACCTCGGTTGTGTTAAGTTACGTCGTCGTTTGCTTTCATTTACTAGTCAGTCAACATGCCACACTGTTGCTGCGTACCGGGATGTACTAATCACGCGCGCTTTGGGAGTACCTTAGATTCGCTTTCCGATGGATGACACACTTCGCCGTACTTGGCTCGTTCGTGTGAAGAACCCAGCGTTACCCGTCCACGCAACGTACAAAGCAGTCGAGAATTACCGTGTGTGTGGCATGCACTTTCAGCCGTCCGATTACGAAAGGGATTTGTACGCTGAACTGATGAAAGTCGCTGCGAAACAACGCCTGAAGAAGGATGCCATTCCGTCTGTGTTGATTCCCGGCCGAGTGCCCCGTCGCCACCCCCGAGAAGTGCGTTTTTGAAGAGAGAAGCCTCGCGAGCTGTGGCCAGTACAGTGACTGGAGCCAGTGGAGGCACTTCATCCACTGTCACCCGTGCCTCCGAACGTACCCCAGAGCGTACCATTCCTGGAACCAGTAGTGATTCGCCCTGTGCTGTTTTCTCCAGCCCAGAGCCTCTGAGTAGTGGGAGTGATTACAGGCCCAGTTCCACACCCAGTGAAGAGGACAGTTCGCCGTCCAGTGAACAGATCGGTGAGCCAAATTTTGATAAGTTTATTGTGGACTTGTCTAAAGTGTTGTAGCTATTTAGAAGGTACCAGGTGTGTGGCGAGGGAGTCACACGACACGATGTAAGCAGTTTGGGTGCTCAGGTCACCATCCAATGGGAGTGTGTCGCGAGACACTCTGGCAAGTTGGACAGTTGTTCCTCTGTCCGTGGTATGCCGGAGGTCCACTTAACCGTGTCCAGTAGTGGCTTGGCCTCGTCGAACTCTGAACAGCACAAGCATTCCATTGAGGTTGGCATAACAACGCACACAGTGCATTTGCACCAAGATGTGTCACAACGTCTGTCCTCAGTATCCGCCTCGTTTCTCTCAACAGCTGCCTGTGCCTGTGCGTACTCTGCCTCGTTATACTCAGGCTCAAACATGAACTCACCCACTGAATGTCCGTGAAAAAATTCCTCGTCACCACTGCTGTGAACAAGGTCTCCGTCACTCACACTACTGTCACTGTGATACGGGTCACCGACTCCAGCCATTTTCAGCTTACAACGACACTAAACAATCCCTAAATCCAACGTAGTTGAGTTCTCTACTAACCTATCTTGCCGCAGAATACTCGCCGATGGAAAGTGGTGGCGACAATTGTTGAAAACAGCACAAAACAAAAGTAGAATAGAACAGATTCGCACGGTAAACTCAACGCAAAACCAAGTGGCGGGAAACGCTTGCCTCCTAAAACGTCACTTCCGGAGTAGAGGACGAGTAATTAATAAAGTTGCGAAAAGCTGTAATTAAGTGGAAAATATGTCTAGGATAACCAACCAACCTTATTTTAGCTCAAAATGACATCATGATGAAAAAAGGTTGGCGAGGCGAAGGCAACCTTTTTCATGTCATTTTGAGCTAAAATAAGGTTGGTTAGTGTGTTGTAAGCTGAAAATGGCTGGAGTCGGTGACCCGTATCACAGTGACAGTAGTGTGAGTGACGGAGACCTTGTTCACAGCAGTGGTGACGAGGATTTTTTTCACGGACATCCAGTGGGTGGGTACGTGTTTGAGCCCGAGTATAACGAGGCAGAGTACACACAGGCACAGGCAGCTGTTGAAAGAAACGAGGCGGCTACTGAGGACAGACGTGGTGACACATATTGGTGCAAATGCACTGTGTGCGTTGTTGTGCCTACCTCAATGGAATGCTTGTGCTGTTCAGAGTTCGACGAGGCCAAGCCACTACTAGACATGGTTAAGTGGACCTCCGGCATACCACGGACAGAGGAACAACTGTCCCACTTGCCAGAGTGTCCCGCGACACACTCCCACTGGATGGTGACATGAGCACCCAAACTGCTTACATCGTGTCGTGTGACTCCCTCGCCACACACTTGGCACCTTCTAAATAGCTCCAACACTTTAGACAAGTCCACAATAATCTTACCAAAGTTTGGCTCACCGATCTGTTCACTGGACGACGAACTGTCCTGTTCACTGGGTGTCGAACTGAGCCTGTAATCACTCCCACTACTCAATATCGCTGCAGGGCTGCTTAGAGGCTAGGGGCTGGAGAAAACAGCACAGGGCGAATCGCTACTGGTTCCAGGAATTGCACGCTCTGGGGTACGTTCGGAGGCACGGGTGACAGTAGATGAAGTGCCTCCACTGGCTCCAGTCACTGTACTGGCCACAGCTTGCGAGGCTTCTCGCTTCAAAAACGCACTTCTCTGGGGTGGCGACTGACGGGGCACTGCCGGGAATCAACACAGACGGAATGGCATCCTTCTTCAGACGTTGTTTCGCAGGGACCTTCATCAGTTCAGCGTACAAATCCCTTTCGTAATCGGACGGCAGAAAGTGCTTGCCACACACACGGTAATTCTCAACTGCTTTGTACGTTGCGTGGACGGGTAACGCTGCGTTCTTCACACGAACGAGCCAAGTACGGTGAAGTGTGTCATCCATCGGAAAGCGATGCAAAGGTACTCCCAAAGCGCGCGTGTGCCGATAATTAGTACATCCTGGTACGCAGCAACAGTGTGGCATGTTGACTGACTAGTAAATGAAAGCAAACGACGACGGAACTTAACACAACCGAGGTAGAACAATGACTGACTCGGCAGCTCTCACAGTCAGACTATATGAAAAGAAATTGGCGCGAAATGCTTGCCTCCTAAAACGTCACTTCCGGAGTAGCGGACGATTAATTAATAAAATTACGAAAACCTGTAACTAAGTGGAAAATATGTCTAGGATGACCAACCAACCTTATTTTAGCTCAAAATGACATGGAAAAAGGTTGCCTTCGCCTTTAAATCATACTGCATATGTCTTGATACGTCCTTGGGTGTCACGTGTCCTTGTAAGAACCTAGGCTGATGAACGGTCATGTGACACAGTTACTGCAAGTGACGAAAAATGTGGATTTCAAAACTTTGATATGTGGTATAAATACATGAATGTTGAGCTACATGTGTACAGGCGTTTTATACAAGAGAATGTTATTGGCTTCTCTTGATATGCCAGCAACTTTGTCTAATAACATCCACTAATATTAAAACATAATGTAGTTTAACAAAAATTAACACGCGTTTTATTCGGATGTGTAATTTTCCTGGGCTATTGCAACGAACAAGTATTTTCAGGAGGCCTCAAATATTTATTTTTCAACATAAGAAACAAAAGTGAGCGCACCAAAAAATATAACAACAGGTTTCAGCAACCGACCGACCTGCTCAAAACCAGAGAAGTGGGGATAAATATGACGCGGGGAAATAAAATATATTTTAAGGAAGGGGTTCTGGTTGCATAACATATGATATCAATTTCCGGGACCCTTTTCGGCTTGATTACCTTTTAGAATCTGAACGAAATTAAGTTTTAAACCCGATGCCCTTCTGTTCAGTCTCGCACTACAGGTAATATTGTCTCCCCTTATTAAATGTTTGATAAACACACCTCTTCAAAAAAGCACGGGCCGGAGCGCCAAATACAAATTGAGGAAAAGTGTTCTAAAAATCTTTGCGGGATATTGCTTAAACCTAAAAATGAACCAGGAAGTTGAACAAATAAATATGAAATGTGATTTTCTGTTACAGCATGTGTTTTTAAAGGCTAAGCTAACTGGCGAGGACAGTTGCGACTCCAGCGATTTTCTTGCCTGGGTCATTTCATGATCATCCATCGCAAAATTAAAGCGACTGCAAAACCCTTTTCGTCAAAGAAGTGAACTTTTGATTTGGATAACTTACTGCTATGAAATTGGTTTCAACTTCTTCATTACTCTGACGAGAAGCTATTTCTGGACTTGCAAGACTGACTCTTCGTAATTCTCCGAGATCATGCTCGATGCGTTAAATGACACGCCGTGACAAGTCAACTTACACAGCCTGGTATCAAGCTATAATGAACTGTCTGTACTTTCAGAGGACAGAAACCAATTTTGATTTCGCTAGGGGAGAACTTAAGACCAATTCCACAAAAGTAAGAAGTCCGAATCAAATTTTTCTTGGACGGTTTTTTACAGCATTGACTTTCCAGCCCGTTATCTCCGTTCAAGAATTGGTGAACAGGTAGACGGACTGACGTAACTTGTTAGTGAGACAGGTTGTATGAGATTCAAATTACATTAAATCACCAAGAACGAAAACAACTCACTTTCACGCATGATTATATTTAGCGTTTCCGCAAGTTTTTTGAAAAGCTTGTAACGTTCCTGAGCCTGCAACACCTCGTGTGCAATGAGTTGTTTAAATAACAACACATTGAGCACATAACAGGACTGGAAATAGAAAAACATTGACCGCATTTCAACGACACGGGTGAATGTAAACACGCATTTTCCTGAAATCAAAAGAAAAGAGAAAATTGAAATAAACTGATGCACCAATATGTTACCAACAGCAATGTGTTTCATGATGTACCTTTTTGAAAATCCATATACAGCTGTATGGCAGGTGAATGCTTTTGCCATATTTGGAATGACGCATACATCAGGTGACTGTCCCGCACATACTTCTTGCGAATAAATGATTTATTAAAGAATGGCGGTCAAAGGCTATTAGCAACGTGTGCTAACTGACACAGAAACTGGGTGATGAAAATCGAGCAATAGCTGAAAACTATTGAAATGACGGCAGTTGTTCCATTTCACAACTTGTGGACAGGAATAAAACTTAATCCTGATAATTTTTCCTCCGCAAAATTTGTCTTATTTGAATGAATGTTTCGCTGGCGGTTTCCGTACGTTGAAGAATCGACAAGAGTTCCTGACACCGATGGGAGTTGCTCAATGAGTTTAGTTTTGGAGAGGCGACAACTCACCCTTGTAAATATTGTTCAAGTTAAAATTTCTGTCCCGGCCACCTAGAAGGCGGAAAACATGAGTGCAGACCGAGTTTGCATTGGTTGGTTGCCATCTAACAACCAATCGCTGCTCCACCTTGTGCTGAAGTCCAAACCATCTAAGAGTCAGATGAGTTAGGTTGCCAGCTAGCAACCAATAATTGCCCCACCTGGTGGAAAAAAGAAGAGTATTTACTGGGAGTGAGATGGTTGGTTGCCAAATAATTACTAATAGTTACACCACCTGGCGAGGAATATTAGATCGTGACCAGAAACATTGCCGGAGTTACTAGTTAGTTGCGATCTGACAATCATTACCTGGTGGAAAGAAAGATAAGTGCTTAGGTGGCATTCAATAGTTTTTAGCCACAGTTGAATTTAGCTCCCCAATTTCAGTGACTTGGCGCCTGCTGGTTTGGCTGAACATTTCAAGTTCTGTGCTGCATGTCAAGGCTACGAATGGCATTAGCTTGATTTCTTAATCTGTTCTGAGTGAAAGATTGTCAGCTGTTAACCCCTTGACCCACTTTTTGCTCAGCCGTGGCTTACTTAAACCTCACTGCTTGCAAGTGGGAAATTGAAATTCAGCAAGAAATTCAGTCAGGTACCCTTCTGGCTCTTTGGACTAATCTTGTGAAAAACTGGCTTAGTTCGACACCCACTTTTTACCTGATTACTGGAATCTGGAGTGTTTTGTAGTGCGAATGCGCTGTTTCTCAGTACGTTCTTAGTAATCGCACGCAAATGGTGGTTTTGGGGTGAAAACTGCTGGTTTGGCGCATTGGCTGGTTTTTTTTTCAAGTAACTGGCTGCATTTCCGGTAGTCGTAAAAGGTGGAAAATTGAATTTCTAATCAGTTTCAATAGATTTTACGCCCATTCAAATGTTCAGGTTTTGTACATCCTGTGGACCTAACTGTTGGAGCTGACTCGACCTGGCAAAAATGTTGAGTGCACCTTACCGTGACTGGGAGTGAGTTAGTTGGTTGCCAACTAACAACAAATAGCTAATCCATCTGGTAAGGATTTTGAATGTGATCATAGACAGACAGTGAGTGAGTTGGTTGCCAACTAACATCCAATAGCTGTCCCAACTGGTGGTAGTAACAAAATGTGCTGACTGATTGTTAGTCGGTTGGTTACAAACTAACAACCAACAGCTTGCCCCACCTTTGGGTGGAAACATAATATATGGCGAATGAGATTGAGTTGGTTGCCTGCCAACTCACATGCAATAGCTGCTCCATCTGGTGAGTAATTAGATTGTGATATAAGTGACAGACTGTGAGTTCGTTGGTTGCATCCTAACAACAATGAAATAATTGACCCACCTGATCAGTGGTGGTGTATTCTTAATATTACCTCATGAATATTAATAGGAAATCCAAAGCGATGGTAACACGTTTAACTACTTCCTGTTTACAGTGATGGCAGCCTTCTATGTGCTGGGTAATCGTGACCTTGTACCAAACATAACATTTAGCTTCCTTGAATCTTATTGTAAAAAGTCTTCACAGTCATCAGGCAAGAATCATTTGATCAAAGGGTACAATACTCCAGCGAAAGTTACAAAACCTCAATAAGAAGTGAGCAGTTTTACAGGCTGCATGAACATTCTTCAGTTGTTGTTGATCTGTCAGCTGGTCAGTCACTTAACACTCTACTTCATTGGATTTTTTGGTTTTGCAAAAAGAATTCAAGGATACCAATGAATGGTAAAACTACTAGTTTAATTATAGTTATAACATTTTTTTGCTGTCAGTTTCATTTGTGAAGTCAGTACATGTAGATTATGTCGTGAATCATCAATTCAATTGTTTTGAATTTCAAGATGTCTTTGGTTTAATTCATTATTCACTATTAACATATTTGGTGTTTCAATTATTCAATCATGTTTTAAACCAATCCGAAGTGGTTTATATCAAAATTGTAAACTAAGAACTTAATATTATTTAAAACCTGATAGACAAGGTGGGTCAGTTTTTCTTCAGTTTCTATCTCTCACCTGATTACCCAGCAAACTGACTGGGACATATTTAATAATGATGTGGGATTCATAGAGGTAACAGGATTGGCCAGATTGATCATTGCAGCCCGTGTGAGTCCGAGCATGATAAATATCTGGGAGTTGATAGTCCTAGTATTATATAGTAAAAATGTGCATCTACATGTACAGTGTTATTTGTGGCATATCGTGAAAGTGATCTGCCAGTTTTGTAAAGAAAAGCAATCAACACATTTTTATTCCGTTCACGAAACTAGAAAAAGCCTGGGCGGCATCGGCAGTGATTCAAAACCTGGCTCTAATTTTGACTGAACATTATTCACGGATTTAGTAAATCACCTAATGCTATTCCCTACAAATACGCCAGTTGAACACGACTTTTCAACGTATCCAATGTTTTTCAGCGTCAGAGTGGTTTTACTTAATTACGTGGCACGCGCACGCGTGAATGACCTGAGTGTCCGGGCCGAATTCAGATTCGAATTCAAGATTTCTGTCTTTGCAAATTTTTTTTCGTGATACTGGATTAGTTGCACTCTACAACAAAAAGATGAAGGGAGAACACAGAATACTGAACAGAGAATCCGTGGTTGAAGTACGATAACACTTGTTGGGAGCAGCGACGCTCTTTCCGTCCGATTATTCTTTTTCTGGAAACTCGAACGAGTGTTTCTCCGGTTTGTCATACGGCACCATTTTTAAAATCTTAATTATTCGGCACTGGAAATATGTTTGCTTGACCGGCGAGTTTGGCCTGGATCCAACGGTTCAAATCAAGAGGCCTCAGTGTTTTGGCACACTGCTCAATGTCACTGTTGCTTGTGTTGTTATTGGATCCGTTTGTGCACATGTATGTGCCGATTCACATGGGTGATGCTTTATCATCGTAGGTACTGCTACATATTACTGAGTTTCTCTTGTGAATGCTTCTAAATTTCAAGTGGAGGCGCGATTCCAGTCCTTAATGTACGTCGGCGGATGTACGTCACTGACGTTTCTGCAGGTAGGCCTACCACACGTCCCATATTTCGCTAAAGTACAACAGGGTCCGCCATCTTAAAGAAGAGTGCAGCTACAGCCAAGGAACTGGAGTCTTTTCTCGTTCTCAACATGTTTACAAATGTAAGCCACAATTCACATTCACCGAGTGTACATGCAATGCCTACCTGAAAATGCCCCAAGCCTCGCCTGTCCCTGGATTTTGATACTTTGAGATTGCAAATTGGCTGCGGCCGCATTATAACTGTTCAGTGCCACCCAACCAACTAAGGCCCCAACCAGAGACCGTGTCTTTGCTCCAACTGACTTTTGTCTTTTCGTTTTACGATTTGACGAGTAGGTGGGGCAGCTATTGGTTGTTGGATGGCAACCAACTAACTTCAATGTCTACGGTAGCAAAGACGGTGGCTGAAAGTAGCACTGATCCAATAGTCAAGCTGCAGCCACGGGCATTTTGTAGTGCCTAGAATTTAAGTAAAAGATATATGTGTGGGTGTTTTGAGGAATGTGTTCAAACTAATTTGAAGGAAACTGGTTTGCTATTGTTTTTGAATGAGAGTAGCTTTTTTAGTTGTGACCTACTCTTGATGCAAAATGGTGGCTGCAGTTTGCTTTCATAGACCGGGAGACAAATGCTGTTTTTTACTTAACCTGGATATGCCGAATAAAGTTTTTTCTTTGTTGTTTCATGTAGCTTAAGCATAATTAATCATTATTTAGGGTTGTGACCATTCGCAAATCTTAAGCATTTTTTAAAATATGCAAATTAAGGTCGCCATTATGCAAAATTCTATTTTTGCTTATAATTTCCTTACCAAGCGCTGCAGCCAGATAATTTTATCCATTTTTCATGGTCAAGGAATTTAATAGTGCGATTGTTTTGGTAAATACATTGTCAATTTGCATACATTATGCAAATCAAGGCCCTCATTATGCAAAATTACACCTTTGGTTGTACATAAAAGGCGGCGTTTTCCCGTTGCTCCCAACTCGTTCGGTTCTATAGCCCAACATCAAGTTGAGAAGTTTATCCCTGTAGCCAATATCTTACACTACTGATTGACTTCATTCAGGCATTCAGGGTTGGAGGGCCAACTCTCTTTTGTTCGATAATTGAACTAATCTTCAATAAGATCGTATCTAGTCTGACTGGGCTGTGCTGTTAAAAGTAAAAGTTAAGTTATAAAATATTTGAACATAAACCAATAGCATTTCAGAAATCCACGTCAAATGATGATCATGTTTATTTTTTGAATCGCCAAAATCGCCCAACTGCAACCGAAGTTACGCTGATCTATTCTTTCCGAATGTACCAATTCACTCTGGGTTTGACGGTGTTCAAACGTGGTCTGTAATAAGCCTGATATATAATTGGCGTGCCTGTTGTCATAACAGACAGAATACGGTGCTTGGCAGTTAACAAAGAAGCTAGATGTTATTATACTATCAGAGCCACCTTCATCTGGTAAAGTCACTAAACGGGAAAACGCTGTCATGCTCCCTTCCACAGAACCGTCAGGGCAAAAGTTGTACAATAACACTGATTCGAACATTTTATATGAATATCTAAATAAAAATTCCCCCTTGAACATCTGACCATAGTATATAACATCGAGTTATAATGTGTTTCACAGCAACACACTGAATTAGCATGTGCTCACACGGTCTCGGTGCCCAGTCAATTAGCTTTATTGCAAGACGGAAACATTGGTTAGGGTGATAATAATTCATTTTAAAACAGGACGCACAATGAAACGTCAACATGGCAACTTGCAATCCCGACTGAGACCAGTGCTCATCAGTCTATTTTTCTGCCCTGCAATGAGTTGTTTAATGGTAAACCGGCATTCGTCAGTGAAATCACTGTCGACGAAATGCCGGCCACAGACACGGAGTTCACAGCCCCATACTCGGTAATAACGACGCACGTTTCATTCCTCATTGCCGCGAGCCAATTCCAAAGCATTTTGGGCTCTCGAGCAAATCAAAAAACGATACAGCCACTTTCCTTGCGGCTTCATAGGTCACACAAGCGGGAACGATACACTACACCATAGCCGCACTCACTCTGCAGTAAGAAGAACCACTGACGTCGCTACGCCGTTTACTCGCCCTCCACAGGTTAACGCGACACCTCTCGGCGAGGTGAGATCGACCGTATACGAGGTTATGTGGACATAGACCGATTAAGATGGCATTCTACTTTAAGTGCAGTTTTCCCCTTACCCAGTTATGCCCAAATAACTACCTGCATGTCTTCACTGAAGGCTCCAGACATAGCAGTACGGGCACTGTCAAGATAATGAACATTAATCTATTTTCAACGTGATGCGGGTCACGTAGATATATGCAAGGAATCGCGAACGTTATGACACTCGAGTTTGAATGCGGACTCATGGATATTCATGAAAATGACTCGTATGGAGTTTGGATTTTTATGTAAATATATATTAAAATATAGAGTTTCCTGGAATTAATTAAGGTCCCCTACAAGATGCCTTACTATTTCCCATCGCTGAAAACATGAAAGATCTAAATGTTAATAAAAGCAAATCAATCAGTGAGTGAAAGACGAATATCACTTTTGTCACGGCTGCTTCTAAAAGACTTACCTGTTAAATGATTTCACTAAAACGTCTATCCCCTGCTCCAACAACCACACATTGCGTCCCTAGACGACGCAATTGCATCATCATGTTCCACACATTGACATTGATTTTCTGTTTTCATCTGCCAGTGGCGGTATCCTTTTGATAAGTTCATCTTGTTCTTGACTATTTGGTTACGCTAGCTAGAAGGGTAATTGGATGGTAGGGACAACTAATCTCAGTGGTACTGATGTATGTTCTTGCATGAATGAACAATATTCGTTGGTCTCTAAAATTGCACAACAACCGGCAATGTCAACAAAAGTGTCCGACACCAATTACTTGGTGAAATCCAATGGTCTAAGTTCATTTGCATAATAAAGGTTAAAATTACGTAATTACATGACAAACAAACGTGAGTAATTACCGAAATTTATTCAGTATACACATTTCTTCTAGAATCTGTATCAGCAATTGGTCACCGAGCGCGCACCTCAGATCGAAAAAGTGGTCAAGGACATTTTTGATGCGTGCATCCTCCAAAATTGACACCTTTATAGATATTTTTTTGATAATTACTGTAAAACATGCATACTAATTTTAACAAATTGCATTCATGAAAACCTGACCCTCGATTTCGATGTGCAAGCATTTAAAGATGGATGCTCCTAATTATGCTAATGTATAACAAGAACTAAACGACAATGCTATGTGAAGTATCCATTGAGCACTTGTAAATGTGAAAACAAGAAATTCTGCAAATAGGTGACTTTTGCACTAATGACGTACTTTCGGACCTCCCCAACACCACGTCACGATATATTGGACACGGTTAAGTGATTTACGGCGGATCATTTTCCACAAAAAATCGTTCTGAAAAGCATTTAGCATTTTTTAACTATTCACATCGTTGCTATATTTTGTTTTCTCTAACTATTTTGACCAAACAATCAAAGAAATAAGGAATTAGCGGGCAAATGTCATTTTAAATGACACTGACATTGTTTTTGGGAAACCCTGTATAGGATTAACTAGATATAGCAACCATTAACAGTAAAGCTACGAGGAGTCGTGAAGCGGTAGCAAAATATGGAACGGTGCACAAAAAAGGATAGCAGATTAGATATATCTTGTTGTATTGATTGGTGGGTTTCTTACCATACATTCTGCCAATCGAGTACTGAACATTGCATAGCAAGACAATCTTGTAAACTTCAGGCAACAAAGACAACATGTATATGAGGACATTGACGGTACCGGAGTGGAAAATAAATTAAGTGGTTTTTAATTTCCTTTATTGGCACTCAAAACAATAACTGCAACATAACAAGAATAAATTAAAACTGAAACACATTGAAACAGTGCACCATTAACCCCTACGCTGATAACTTCGACTAGGAATGCGCCAATGTATCCGTTCCCACCTGTATTGTAACCAGTGTGATGACTACATGTACATGTGTTATAGGTAAACAAGTACACACAACCAACCATCTAATTTTACCACGGCCATGAAGAACAAGAAATTCGAGAATCGTATCTGATCCCAAGTTCGCCGTGAGGCTTCTACGTTCACAGCACTGCACGACATTTATCATTACAACTACGAACTTATGGCAAACATAACTCGTGCGTCGGCTGACACTTCACCAGTACACGAATACGTTATAGCTCAGACGTCGACGGGGGTGGGGTGGAGCCCGAAAAAAGGATACCCACACCTTTTGGATTGGACGAGAGAAGGGATCCGTTTCTAAGGGAGATTCCACAAAAAGTTTCCATTTCGTAGGATTTTGTTCTAGAAAAAAAGTTCCGTAAGCGTTAACTTCATAAATCCAACTGTTTCGTTGGGATTCTTGAACGGCTATCTGTTAACCTATTACGTTACAAACAGTGCACGAGATGTTATATTATCAATGAGCACTCGCCACTGCCATATCTTTTGAAATTATAAGTTTTAAATATAAATATGTATATACCCTTTCTGAAGACCATTGTAACTGAATACTGTATTTGCATAAGTTACCCCAATCAATCACTGGTGCTTTTCGGCAACAAATAGCCATTTGTCTTTTATAACACACTTATTTCAAACTGCATTACACCCGGGTTTCCTCGTACATATTGAATTTTATCAAATGCAAAACATCCCCACCTGGAAGCAATCCGAGACCCCCACCGTAAGCGTAGAGTTCCATCTAACTTGTAAAGTGAACCCTTAGTACATGCTCTCTCACTGGGAAAGTCACTCATCTGTGAAGCACGTCACGCATACCTCTTCCGGGGTATTCCGCGAGGATTACGGGCGTTTTGCTACGTCCCTTACTCGATACGAGCCCCGCCGCCTCAACCTCTCCCAACCACTATGCGCTATTATTTAACACTACACGCTCCTCGATCACCTCGACGCTTGATATCTCCTGGCGACGTTGGTAGCGACGTATAACACACGGCAACAAACACAAACTAACAAGAACGGAAAGCGCATAGCCTAAGAGAGTGAAAGTCATAGCACTGGAACCATACGTAGTAAATATGTGTCCTAGCAACGGAATGTTGATCATCGAAGACCCACAAGAAGTGCACACTATGATCGCAGAGAGCCAACCGTCCATTGGCAGATACTTGTCTATCAGTAAATAGCCACAATGAAAAAATGGTCCTTCGCTGTATCCCACGACAGCAACACACACCCAAACCGCAGTTTCGCTGACATGAGCTGTCAAACTCAATACAAGTAATGCAATGCTGACAAACACAAAATGAACGAGAATTATCTTCAAGGGCGAAACAATTTTTGTGAGGAATACGGCAACAACCTGAGACAGTCCAAACAGGGCCCAGTAGACAGATGTTATAAGAGGACCCTTATACTTTTCCCACATAAGCCCATCAACGACGTAGACAGTTAGCAAACTTCCGAAGCTTTGTTCAATGCACATATAGAAAAAATAGAGACAAACGGCAAACAATGACACCAGTACTTTATACAACTTTGTTTGTCTTTGACTACCTCCAGCATTTGCGGTAGTGACCTTTCTTTTTTTAAATTCCCTTCCGTTCCAAAAAAATGAAGTTCCAGTCAATGCAACAGCCATGCAACAAACCAGTGAAATTACAAGCCAACCGTACCGGATGTTTGTTTGGCTGCCGGTAGGAACAGAGGCGATGTCGGTGACGTTTGCGCCATCTTTTCTGAAACCTTGGCTGCGTTCAGACAAAAATGGTTCTAAAATGATTGGCCCTAAGAATGACCCAATCGACCATACAACCGAGATGATCATAGTCAATGATTCTAAGTGCCGGTTGGCTCTCCACGTGGTCATTATGAACACGTGACTTGCCACTTCCGAAAGACCCTGAAAAACTGCTGTCAGTGTCATCACAGCGCAGACAACAGGGTAATTTGGAATCCACAACACCGCACTAAAACCAATGGCCATACCACTGCTTCCTAACAAAAAGTAAAAAGTGTCATTCAGTTTGCTAAACAAGTAACCACCAACTAATGATCCTGTGAGATAACCGGCGGCAATGCAAGGAACAATAATCAAAGCTGAGGATGTAGTAATTTGATACAACTCCTGTAAATCCAATAGAGATGGTCCAACTACAGAACCAACAAGCCCAAGGCAAAACACACTTGCATATAACGCTATGGTTAAGTACACTGTCTTTCTGAAATTCTGTTCGTGGTTTTCGCCAACGTCGTTCTGTCCATCATGATGAACCACCTCCGAGACCTCCGTTTCGCGGTCAGTCATATTAATAGAGTCATCACCTTGTGACTCGCTCTTCATTTTTAGAGCCTGGAGTTCTCAGTGAAAGGTCACACATGCAAGCTTCTCACGTCCAAACTGCTTGTGCACAAGCCTTTGTTCGTATAGGCACCGATCGATCACTGTGGTCGCGATTTTATTGTGCCACGTGTAGGCCTACAGAACCAAGTAAATCTGTGAGTGGGAAGTTCTCAAATATGCAACACACTAGCATTAACCGTCCGGCGTTTGCAGGCTACCCGTCAGTTACAGGCAACGGCTCTTCCTTCGATCGGTTCTGAATTAATTAAGCCAATTACCCAGGCCACCGGAGGTTACCGGCAACGTTTGACTTGCATGGTCTCAGACCGATACCGTGACCGAAGTAGTCTCCGCCCGGGAGTGTAGTTTGCACCACTGAGACACACAGATGTCTTGCTTGTAAGTGTGTCACACAGTCATCCCTATCTCGTCACCTACCCGTTCTGGCAAGTTCACTGAACGATAGATTGACCTTGTCTGACGCAGCAGTGTTTAACTAATTAAGTACAGGACCGCCTAAAGCGCCATGCGGCAATGCGACAAACTGGCTCTGACACGTTTCTTTTCGGAAAGGCCAACTAACTAGGTTCGGTCAGAATGGACGATTTTACGTAACACGCTAAAACGTTCCATTTCGCACAGGCTCAGAACTCGACTTTCCTCGGAATATCCTTTGACCTCAGTTAGCTGATTTTCGAAGTACCGACAAAGATCTTTGATGCCGGTAGCCGCTCATATCACTATATTTCGCTAGAGGGCGATCGGGTCTTTGGTGGAGAAGTATTCAGCGCCACCTACAAATCGGACGGAGGTTTCATATTGGTACACTACACAGCCGGATTCACTGACACCGATCGACATGGGTGTGCACAAATGTTCGCACAACCCGATACGTAGCGCTGAAAAACACTGTGAGGTATGCGCCTGAGGAAAGCATTTTTGTAGTGATATTTTTAACTCAAATTATAGGCGAAGAAAAAATGGCAAACTTTTACTAATTTAAAAACCATGCAACAATCATAGCGCGTTTTCGTGAATCGACCCACTGCACATTCCGCGTCGAAGTCATGTCTTGTACTACAAGTCAAAGCTATGGGAGAAGGGAATGAATCTGTGCCCAGACAGCGGGTTATCATCAAATTGGGCTGAATCACGTATGTAGGAGTCCAAGAAAAAATGTCCAAATTTTAGCCGGCT
The DNA here is from genome assembly GCA_002633005.1 of Phoronis australis. NCBI lineage: Eukaryota > Metazoa > Phoronida > Phoronidae > Phoronis > Phoronis australis. Next base: position 747,252 of record NMRA01000135.1, on the reverse strand, counting down.
ACTAGGCCAGGCTACTTCGAAACTCGGGCATCACTCAGATCATGGATGTCCGGCGCCGGACCGGACATGAAACTTTCAGATAGTATGCTTTATGCAAGACGCTTCTAAGAATTGCTTTTAAAATTTTCGATTTTTGTATGAGGTGCTATAAAAATGGTTTAAAAAAAACAATTAAAATTGTATAAGAAAATCAATTTAGAGAAAACTAAAACAGCCGTTGTTTAATTAGATTTCATCTTGAACATTGAATATCAAACAAATTTGGTCATGTTGTTGATCAGATATGCCGTAGCCGTGAGATATGCCTTCCTTTTTTGCTAAACTTTATAATAAAAGTGATATGGTCGCGTTTCCCAATGAATAGCAGATTGGTGACCAATCAAAAATAAAATTCTCGTGCCGAGCTGGGGCTTTCTGCTTCACAGTGACTTAAATATATGGCTAAATACATACACTTGTAGATAATGTCCTACATAATAGCAGCCCGCCCATNAATTGTATAAGAAAATCAATTTAGAGAAAACTAAAACAGCCGTTGTTTAATTAGATTTCATCTTGAACATTGAATATCAAACAAATTTGGTCATGTTGTTGATCAGATATGCCGTGGCCGTGAGATATGCCTTCCCTTTTTGCTAAACTTTATAATAAAAGTGATATGGTCGCGTTTCCCAATGAATAGCAGATTGGTGACCAATCAAAAATAAAATTCTCGTGCCGAGCTGGGGCTTTCTGCTTCACAGTGACTTAAATATATGGCTAAATACATACACTTGTAGATAATGTCCTACATAATAGCAGCCCGCCCATAGTGACGACCCAGGCCGATCAGTGCTATAGCTTAGAAAAACAGAATCCATGACGCCCGGCCGAATTTTACTAGGCCAGTATATGTTGCTCCCGACGCTGGCTTTCTAACCGTGCAAACACCAGTACACAGCATTTGGAGTTCGTTAAACTAATTAAGTGGAAAAAGAAATCAATAGCATTTGAAGTCTTTGGGATGATTTTAAAGGTGTTGTGATTTCAAAAAGTAGCAGAGTTTACCGATTTTTAAAATTCGAATACCCAGTGTTCCTTATTTTTTCCAGAAAAACATGAGGGTTTACCTTTTTAAACTGTTAAGTCGCTAGCTTTTACGGTAAATTATTTCACAGTTGCAGGTTTATACTATTTAATGACTCGTGACTAGATTAAATCACGTACGCTTCTGTCATATCAAGCCCACTAGCGTCACGGTCGCCAAGCACGCTGTCCTCTGGCTTTGGGATTAAATATCCATCGATTCCCCTAATGTCTGGGCAACTGCCTGGGCACGCGCACGCCTTTCTAACATATAAACGGTACCCTTTTTCAAGGCAGGGTGATTCTCGGCCATCGAAAGAAGTAACAGTTGTTTACTGTTTGAAACCAGGCTCTGCAAGTTGGCACATTGCAACACACGACATACGTGGTCTCACGGAAGGCGATTACACGGTTCGTGACGTTTCTACCATCTAGTACAAAACAAACCGATGCACTACCTGCGTTTCCCACATGGAATGGACTGGAGAGTAACGCTTGAGAAAGCACTGTTTTTCAGAAAATATATATCGACTGGGTTAAGTGTCACTAACGCTTACAATATTATGCTTGCTTACAAGCAACATCAGTGCAAAGATCGGTAACCCGGCTAATGAACGCATCTGTTTTGGCCAAGTTCTTATCGTGTTTCTTCAGTCGCCGCAATTAAATACCCTATCGTAACTTTTCGCGGGCTCAGTTTTGCTGTAATTAAGTGAATGCGTGAGCGCACATGTGTGTACATGGTGTTTTTGTTTTATTAAACGGTCCGAGTGGAAACGATTCCGTTGAAACGTCTCTAGATCCCAACGACTCCCTAAACCCCAGTCCCGAACCAGCAACACTGAATTCCATACCAGCGCCCTTAAACTCCACACACGCACGCTACTAAATGCTGATGTCAGTGTTCAGGATTGTTATTAGGTATGGGGTTTGTACACCGGGAACGGAGTAGGCCTCCTTACGAAACGCGGATACAGAACTAGTTCCACGGGTTAGAAGTTTGCTGGTCTGGGTGTGTAGCTCGAAATAAAAGATGCAGCAGTGAAGCGTGTCCACTCCCTGACAAACGTGCTGTTGGGGTACTTGTTATTACTTTGAGAAATAAATAAAAAATGTTCAAAAGGCTGAAAGTTCATCATGAACCAGACGTAATTAAAACGGCTTTAATAAGCATCTTATCACTAAACAGATGGGACACAGGCACAGCAGTTGTTAACTCCTCTGCAGTAAGAAATTCAGTTCTTTTCTCATGAACCACTTTTCATTTGAGTGACAGAAGGATAATTGCAGGTGTTTGACAATATGGCAATACACGATTGATACAATGAATCAATGTGCATGAATATCACATCTCATAAGCGCACCCAGCCTAAAATATTAGGGGGCTCGAATTTTTCAGCATGTGAACCCTTTACTGAAAAAAACAGGGACTAAAAAACGGGGTACTACGTTCAGACCTATGAATTGTACATTAGCGCCGAATTCCTATGGACTTTTGTCTCGTTTTCTCTGACTTTGTTTCTCTGAGGCAGACCTTTTTGCCCACTTCGCCAAATGGGGTGGGGAGGCTCATTCGAGTCCCCCTCCTGGGTGCGCGTATGCATCTGGGAACAGATGCAGTTAATGAGGAAACAATTATAGTAGAAGAACATTAATTACAGCAGGTAGTAAAGAGAGGCAGTGCAAAAGGAAATTTTGGAATTGTTGGAACAAGAAAAACAAATTTCGTAATTCTTAGTAAAACAATTTCTTGGCACATTTACACATACCAATATTTCTGAGTAGTTTTGGGTACATTGATGAGAAACTCCCCATTTGTTTATAATTGCTGAGAAAGTACCAGACTTCAAACAAACTAGAGAAGTTTATTAACTGGCATCAACAGTGACTAACAATGGAAATTCATTGTGTTGCTAAGGTAATATAAAAACATGACCAAAGTTCATAACACCATAACCTCAAAAGCTATTTTCACCACAGCCAGCGTTGGCCTTACGCACAATTCAAACCATTCAGCACAAACTAAGAGCAAATACGAAGTCATGAGAATCCTCAAAATTGTGATCAGAAATTACATTACATGACAAAGCAAAATATGAATATAAGCATACAATGCAATACAACACTTCATTGACTATGTCTATAAAGAAGCCACAAAAGTACTGGCACAATACTACCCATCAGAACACAAACGAGGAAATTTCTTCTGCATTCTGAATAAAGTTTTAGATACCACCTGTGACATTACGTTTGCCTAGAAATATAAACAAAGCATGAACTGTATGAAAAATGCATTTATAGACTTGACGTCTCACCCAGACCGTAATGGTCACTATAGCACACTGTCCAGTAGACTGTAGTGGTCACTAGAGCACACAGTCCAGTAGTGTTAACTAGAGCACACTGTCCAGTAGTGGTCACCACAGAACACTGTCCAGTAGTGGTCACTGTAGTTCACTGTCCAGTAGTGGTCACCATAGTGCACTGTCCAGTAGTGGTCACTGTAGTGCACTGTCCAGTAGTGGTCACCATAGTGCACTGTCCTGTAGCCAAAACTCATCCCAAGGCTAATCCCACACTTGGGTAACAAGCAACTCTAGTGATCCAGCTCCACTCATTTTTCAAGAGTGGAGACAGTTCACCAAGCCCCTGCTGATCTCATTCAGACACATTCCAATGCAACCAGCTGCTGGCAACAAGTCTTAAAGTACAGCTCTTGGCTAAGGACCACCAATGGCCAAATAAAGCTTCTAACATTTATCGACAATCAATTACTAAACATCATGGACACTGATTCTCATCTCTACCAAATAAAACAGCTGAACTGTGAAATACCAAAATAATTTTCAGCATAAAAACACCAACTATAGAAAATCCATAAAATGATACAGATTCAGCATCCAACCAGTTCACTAGTCTCAACGGTAGTCATTCATATTTACAAGTTTAATAAGACTCAATTCTGAATATCATATTTGATTTACAACAAGGCAAACACATGCTTGAATGAAACATGGTCCGATGGGAAGGTCTCACTGGGAGTCATGTGATCTGGACTAATGCCTTGAAGGGAACCAATCAGATACAATCCACAGGGGCTGAAGAAAGTGTAGTCAACGGAAGCCTTCATGAACTTGTTGAAGGTGGAGATATCTGGCTCTTGACCCTGCAACAACACCAACTATAGTTAAACAGAGGCGTCACCAGAAACGAGCCGACAGCTTTTCATAGACTGAAAGAGCACCCGGTGCGTAAAACGATAATTCACTACCTCCATTGCTGCATCTTCACTAATTTTATTTATTTGGTCTGGGGTTTAAGATTTCTTTGTAAGTGTAATTGGTCAGATCACAAAAATTAACATTTAATGTGTGAGCAGCTTGAATTAAAAATGATATTACGTGTACAGCAAGGCAACATCACTTCATAATGGAAGTCATTGTACTGCACTTTAGCCAATTGGAGTACAGAATAAACTACCAGTCGTCAAATAATACAGTGGACACCATAAGTTACTTTAGAAAGTGACTCTATACACCTTATTCGCAGTCACCATTTTAAAAGTGCGCTTCTTTGTAGGTGTAAAAATACAATGCATTGAGACATAAATATTAACAAGGTACGCAAAAAATGACGCTTTGCACAATGATTAAGTGCTGAATGCCTTGTTTTTAAAACCTAAAAAGAGGCTTACTTTTAAAATGGCGACTGCATGAATAAGGTTTATGACAATACTTGACCCTCATAGAACAGAACATCAGGACTCTAAATTCATTACATTTCTGTATGTTGAGTCACTGCAAATTAAATCTTAATTCCGGTGACACTAATTTGCATAAACATTTCCTTAAGATTAAGGTTTTAATGAATCACAAGCTCCACAGAAAAAAATCCCTGGTTTTGTCAATTTTGCTTATAGAATTAAAAACCAAGAAGCACATGCCTGTATTGAGCTGTTTGAAGTTTTCTATAATGTGACACAATGAATAAGAAACTTTGTGTGTTTTTTTTGAGATCACCCACAACACAAATTCAAACTCAAGACTTCAGTTACCACAATCCACAATGCTCTGCTGGCAGAGTTAAATCTCACAAGTGGCCCAGTATATTCAGAGTATTCAAAGGAAAAGTCACCAGTAACGATTTAGGCAAAAGATTTTGTAAGAGATTATGAATAATTGGATACGAGTTAGTGAGAGTTAGTTACAAAGTCAGCAATAACAGAATCAGCAGTTGCAGGTTAGTCAATAGTAAAGTGACAGTCAACCAGTGTAGCAGCAGTTACAGGTTAGTCCATAGTATACTCAGTCAACCAGTGTAGCAGCAGTTACAGGTTAGTCAATAGTATAGACACAGTCAACCAGTGCAGCAGCAGTTGCAGATTAGTCAATAGTATAGACACAGTCAACCAGTGTAGCAGTTACAGGTTAGTCAATAGTATAGACACAGTCAACCAGTGTAGCAGCAGTTACAGATTAGTCAATAGTATAGACACAGTCAACCAGTG
>NMRA01000135.1:727252-740663 GCA_002633005.1 Phoronis australis | reverse complement strand
TCATACCGATTTTCAGCCATGTACGTTGAAAAATGCGGCCTTTACGAGTATTTGACTGTGAAATCAGATACAAAATGGCCGCCACGTCCGCCATGACCAAAAACAATGGCGTTCCAGTACTTCCGGATCAACATGTTGTGTGCAAATTTCGTGAAAATCGGACGAAAATTGCGACCTGTAGAGAGCGAACAAAAAAAAAAACATCACTACCCTTACAAATTCTCTATCTCTGATAAGCATCACAGATGCAAGAATCTCGCTAAAGAAGCTAGTGTGATAGTGTGCTTCGCTTGCAATACTTGACCATACGTCTCGAAGTCTTCAGACTAGCGTGCTCGTGAGATTCTCACCCATGCGGCCCTGGACGAAGACCAGGGTAGAGTTCAGTAGCTGTCTTGGGAATTGAAAAATCTAGCCAAAATCACGTTTTCAACTGAAAATACACAATATGTCACGTAATTTCATGAATTCTTGCTTTTTAGTGAAGTCCTAGCGTTACGAGCTTTACCCCCATGTAGACCTAAAAAAGATTGAATATGCGGCGACCTAATTTTCTTGCTTGCTCATCCACTGGTCTGTGTACTTGTGGTCTTGTTAATTCGCGCCTTGTACCGTCTGAGGTACAACCCCCTGGACACCATGGTGTCCCGAGATTAAGATGAATCCCGAAAACTGAGGACACCGGGACATGGGCGGCGAACCATAGGGGATTGGGGGGGCTATAACCTCCCACTTTTTTGAGTGCTACGCCACGCATGGTCAATAGGCGATGTATCACAGGGGTCTGAGGGAGCTTTAGCCCCCCACTTTTTTCAGTGCTGCGCCGCCCAAGCGGTACCCTGTGGCACTCGATCTCTGTCTGCGGCGACCGTAAGAAAATCCTCCAATCATTTCGAAAAATGGTAAGTCAGTTGAATCAGATTTGATAGCCGTTGCTTCTTGCGGACCTAGGGGTAGGCTAACAAGAATACAGGACTTGCAGTCCGATGCAACGAGCCTGGGACCTTATACTTTCCGACCTGGAGTTCCATATCTACTTTCCACAGGGCCTGGTCTTCTTGTCCATGTCACCGCCTTCAGTTGATAGTTTTGAGACTTAAAATACAGACCAAGCTTTTTGTATTACTTAAGATAGTTTTAGAAGCATTTCAGCTGTGTGTTTAATTGTGTTTGATTTGAAAGAGATGACTGTTACATTGCTAATTATTATTGTTCTATTTTTATCCGAGGTGATGCCTTACTTGCAGCAAGGGTAAATAATTTTGGGAAGTATTACCAGCGATTTCCGTATATAAGTTCGGAAAACCAAACGTCTATGTAAAAATACACCAGGGCCTATACTCGGCAATGTCGAATACACGAACACAGTATAAATACTGTATCTCACCCTAATTATATCCTAGTGGGAATAGCAATATTTTCAGATTTCAAGCATGCATTTTTATTCTCAGATATGCATCCAGGTATATTTGAGGGAAAAAATTTAAGATACGCAAATTGGGCATATATTCTGCTGAACTTACATACTGCACCTAGCAGACTCTCGTAGAATTAGTGGCTCAAAATCGACATTGGTATGCAGCAGGAGGCTGGTGGAAAAGTAGTAGTGGCTGAGGGAGACTGAGCTGCACGAAACTGGTGACAACCGTGGACGGCGTTAAACTGGTGACGACCAGAAGAAACGGCCCTGTTGTCTTCCACGCAGATTATCAGAAAATGTTAACGATTATCAGTTTCATTTCATCCACAAACCGATTTCACAAGTCAGAGTTTTCACTGTGGTTAAAAATGTACGTGAACTCAGATGTGTCAGTTGCATGAAGACGCGCCTGTGTATCACTGAGTAACATCGAGCATTTCAAAGGCTGTGGATGAGAAAGGTTTTAATTGTAAAAAACTTTTGGGTGAATTTGATGTTGGTTGAAATTGCATTCGCTTTCTAGACAACGCCCTTATATATACAATATGTTAGTTAATGGTGTCTTCAGCTGCGCAGCACTGTACTAGTAGACGCATTCCCATAGTTTGCAGTAGGCCTAAACATGTGTAGAACGACAGCGCTTCTTCAACAATTCAATGACTACTAGAACGACGAATGGGGATCACGAGTCGATGAGAAACTACTCATTTTACTATCGTGATTGTCTTTGTAATCTATTTTAGATAAGTGTTCATTCGAAGTTTTCATGTTGAAACTGAGCTTTCAGGTAATATGGAAATAAACGTGTCAGAGTTAACTTGCGTTACGGTTTGTAACCAGCAGACAATGCATGGATACGTTTAACAAACATAAATATGTACTATGCTCTGGTCATTGTTCATCAATTTCTTCATTGAAATCGTTCCCACGTCCATTACTGTAACGTTTAATGCAAAATTAATTAAAATTGAGAAAGCGCATGTTTTGATGGTCGGAAACCCTCTTTGTGCGTCGAATACACAAGTCCAGCTTTTTATTGGGAAACCATATTAAAAAAGCGCCTATCGAGGCGCTCTTTGTGGGTTGACAGCGAAAACTCGACATTTTGTATTTAGAAAACGCATTTTTACAAAAGAGAATCAGTTGTCTGGAACGTTTCAGGTACGTCAACAACGCAAACCAGACCCACTCATTGGAAAGCCCATATTTGTCACCAGGAAGACTCCTTTTTCACAACGCAGCCTGCTGTTTCAAGTGAGATAGCACATTTTTGATCAGATTCTGTCACTTGCTGAGAACGGTTTTTGAGCATCGGCGAAGCAAGCCGAATATTTCATATTGAGAAAGGGCATCATTGAAAAGAAGAACCAACACTTCTCGGGAAAGGTATTTATGCGTTGGCCATGCACATTTCTTATTGGGAAAGCCAGATTTTCAAAAATTAATAGCGCAGACCGTTTGAGTCTTATTGACCTGCAATTATACTGCTATCAAATGACCGAGCCAGCAATGTTTGATACTATGACCGCTCATCGAAATAATGTACACCCACGAAATTGGGACACTAGCCGAAACCCAAATTTGGAGGTCCGCCAAATTCGGACACCACAGAAATGATGTTTCACGAGATTCGTCCAAGAATGAATTTTTCTATTGGAATTAATTTTCAGTGTCCGAAAATCACACGACCTTACCGTAGTACCCTCCTCAATCCAGTCACAAGTAGATATAGGCTCTTCACCCTTCAAAAAGCAAGGGTGTATGGTCTCGAGTGAGGCCTACCGGCTAGGTGAAGTGACCTGGATACTACTAGATCAGTACAATAAACGAGGTCAACTTAAGCGGGTGCAGTTTTATGGGCTCATTCGAATGCTGACTGCTGTCTCCTAAGTCACCACGCTTCATGTAGTAATGAGAATAGACATGGAGAGTGCCAGGTACGTATTGAGTCACATGACATTGTAATAATGAAATAACAGGTTTTATGAAGACGTAACAGTGCAGTTTCATGAATTTTCAGACTGCATATGCAATGCCAAATAAATAATAAGACTACATTGATAAGCAACACAGGGCAAGAAAACTGCAAGACAAATTAAGGGTATGTAAGTTTGATCCAATACAATCATGAAAACAACATGAATATAAACCCTAACCTTGAGCCTAACATTCAAATTACTGATGCCTACAAACACGAATGCCCGGGAGGCTAAAAAATCAAAGGTCCACTTGTGGTTTTTAATTTTCAAATCGTTTTTTGTTTTCCAAATCAGTTTGTTATCTAGTGGCATACTTGGCTTCAATATCATAACAAAACACTGCAATACAGTAAAAGCTTACCATTACAGTGAAATAGGCACTTCGCAGGTTGGGGGATGTATGCTGGAAGTTCTTCCACAGTAAGTTGACAAGTGCGGCTTGCTGCAACGACAAACATACACAACATAATAAACACACTCGTGTGTTACAGTGAGAAAAGGTTGCTTAACATGTCAGGCAGTTGGGTAAATGACAGTCCAGTTTCTCCACACATGTTCAAATAACCAAGGGAGACAACAAGCCATGACTACTGTTTAACAAAAACCCACCTTACAACCAGACTACTCCAACAAGGCACATGATTATCAAGACTAATGCAAACCACTGATATGAGCCCACTGTGTGCATGGCAAGTGGCGAGATGTAAGGAGTGTTGATTTTTGAAACATTTTCAGACTAGAGTGAGCAGTACTAATGAACTTATAGTTGAGGACGCAGTGCTAGATATCAGAAAATTGACAACTGCAAGCCTGATGGATACTGAGATTGCATGAGGAAATTAAAATCACTACTAAGGAACTGCAACAGTTGGATACATCCAGTTATCGACACAAGTAATGCTTGACTTAAAACTAACTAGCCATGACTCGTCAGAGAGAGGCACATACGCACCAAAAACGACTACAAGACTAAATTGCAACCACATGGCAGGGCAAAGTCAAAACTGTCCGAAAATGGGCAAGTGCCGCTGCTCTCTCCATGATAAAATCTTGTCTTACCAAATTTCATGAAGATGCTTCACCATCAAACTTGGGCACATTTTGAGACAAATATAAAAACTAACAATCAGTGTCAGCAAATTCCCTGTCAATAGAAATGCCTGTATCAAATATTAATTTCTCAAATTGTTTAACAGATAAAAAGGTGGATACCAAAAACTAATAATTATGCTAAAATTGCTATTAGGGGAAGCAAAACAAGAAGTCATGCTCAAACAGCAATTGCTAAAAAAGCAACAGTGTGCCAAATGTTAAAATGACCTTTTCATACTTGATTTGTTTCAAACCACGCAGAATGGCCATGACAGTTTTTCTTAAATAACGCAAATATAACGCAAATTTTTTATTTAATTCCATATTTAAGTGGTAGGAGGCAAGAAATGTCTAAAACTTGCCACACTTTGTCAAATGCGTATCATCACGCCAGAGAGATGGGGATGGGGGAGCATAATTTAAATGAAAACACAAACAAAACTTTTTGTATTTCAGTATTTTAGACAATATAAACAGAACTGAAACAGAAGGAACACTCACCTGGCCGTCAGGTAGTGGCACCTGGGTCAAACTCTGCAAGTGTTCTAGGTCCTTGTCTCTGAGGTAGCTCTCCTTGATCAAGTTGTAGCAAGGCGAGTTGGGGACCGTGTTGAAGTCACCGGCGAGAATGTGAGGGCAACTGAGGCCACCGGCGTGATCGACAAGTTGACGAATGGCACAGGATATCTGTAGGATAGAATGGGTGAAAACTCAACTTTTTAAAGAATGAAAAGGCTCCATTTAGATCACGTAGTTGGGATAAGTCAAATCCTTAAAGAATGTACAGTACACGTCAAAAATACTATCACAAAATGGCAGAATTCCCTCTCATGAAGAGTTAGCGGAAACGATTTACCCGCCATGACTGAGAGCAAGCAAGAAATTACCAAATGGATGCTGTGAATTGAGAACAGATGAAGAAGGCAACATGTCAACTAGTCGAGTATCCAGCACTGAGTGCACTATAAGACGTATTCTTAATGATTGATCACGTAGAAATTAATAAGGCTGATTACAAAATTGTTACATTCTGCTATCATGAAACAAGCAAAACAAATAAATAACAAAACTCAACAACTAACATCAAACCTCATCACGTGCAGCAAGGCTGCCCTACCTGACTACACTGGACATCTGGCAGTTTGAAGCCTTGTGACCAATTGATGTGAACATTTCCCACCGTGAATTCTTTGTCAGTGTTGTTACACTTTAACTTGGTGATGAGGATAACCGCCGAGTGGCTCAGGAAACTCTTCACCGCCTGTTTTACATCCTCAGACAGTTCTGTCTCATCAACATCCTGCCACAGAAAGGCACACAGGTACAGAGCAGCCCAAGAAGGATAGTCTGTTACACAAGACTACCAAAGATTTTCGTACATAAGCCCAACTGGATTTACACCTAGTGGGCACATGTATTTGAGTTTAAGATGAATGCAGAGTCCTGGTCATCTCAGAGAGACATTTTTTACAACTTGTAACTCACTGTTCCCCTGCTCTATGCATGGAACAATAGAAAACAAACGTAAACGGCAAAACAAAAGACCCACATCTTGTTTCACTTGACCAACACATATTGTGTTTCATTGTGTTTGCTTAATGGAAGAGAAGACTGCACGAAAAAGATGCGGACCATTTTGTGGACCGCCTCGGCACTTCTGGCACAAATAAATGAGGGCCAAGGAACCACAATTAACACAACAAAATATCTCTTTATCCAGGGAGTTGTGTTTTGAAAAAGGTAAATTAAAGTTCTTGGCTGTCCACCAAGTGAATAAACTAGATTATTAAGCATTACCTTGTCAGCCAAATCAGCCAGAGAATGTGAACTACACGAGACAAGAGTGAATCTTGATGACTTGAAGAATGTTGCTTCTCCTTCGGGAAAGTAATCATTCCTGACTCTCCGCTTGAACAAACCTTCGTAACCAAGCCTAGCGATAAAGAGCCCGTGATAAGCACCCACAGTAAATACAAATCAATGACCACAGCACAAGTACATTAGGGTTTACACAGATGAGTGTTCAGTGATACTAGTTCAAATTTGAACTTGATGACCCCTAGTTTCTAGCTACAACTGGAGTAAAAACTCTAGATTTTGAGTAAAAGCTAGAGATTTTCAGTTCACACAAAAGTTGAATGTAACATGCAAAAACCAAAGTTTTATTTTCAGTTCAAAAAACTAGAGCCTGGGCCCAGGGTGAGTGTTGTCACGTATCTTCGTTTTTCTCAAACTTGATTTTCACGAGGGGGGGCCTCCTTCCGTAATATCCAGACAGGAAACTTTTTGTGCAAAACTTGGAATATCCATTTATTTGCTAAATCAGGTAAAAAATCACGCTCGATATTTTTGGCCGTTTAACCCGCGGACTTGGAAGTCAAAAATGCCCATCAAAACTCGTCATTCAAAACCGTTGTTTTGGTTCACGTTATGATGTGGAATCCCTGGTATCTTCTGCTCTTTACTACACAAGTGACTATTCCTAGTTACACGTCATAAAACTACGGATCTCAAGGATTTTAGGGATTGCTTCAACAAGTAGAGTGACTGGCCGCCGACTTGATTGATTCGAGTTGGAAGTGTGCAACCTGGACTAAGTAACAGTGTGTGGGATTCTAAAGTCAGTTTCTGACAGCTCAACTGTTGAGCTAACATTCCTAGACTACTAAGAAAATCACAGATATGAGATATGATTTTGTAATCAATGGAATGCACGAATAGCATTCACAACTTTCAAGCAAAAAGTTTTACGAATTCGGTAGAAGTCATTCGCCATGAAAAAAATGAGAATTACCAGGAGAAACATGGTCATGTGTTCACATATTTTTCTGTGACCTTTTATAGATTGAAAAGTGTTTAAGGTATTAGTTGAAGAAATGTGACCCTTTGTAAAACAGGTGAGCAGTTGTAACCTTAACCTTGCGTTTAAGCAGTCAGTAACCAATACTCACTGTCGCATTCTAGGAGCCAGTGTTTCCTCGTAGTAACCAGGTTCAACCTCTTGTAAGCAAACAATGTCTCCGTCCAAGTATACGAGCTCTTCCATGAGACGGTTATGGCGGTATGGAAATGACAGGAATTCTTCAGAAGTGAATGAATAATCAGAACGTTTTCTGTGGCATTCAGCTAATATGTTGTACTGAACGAGTGAGAATTTTCCACTTTCGTCAGCAGAACCTGGACCCTCGGGATTGGGAACAAACTTGCGTTGAAACAGCAGCAACTTATCAACGGCAGGAGCACTGCCACCATTGACATTATTAACCTGTTCCGGCACCTCTTCAGGAGCGGGCTTTTGTCTGGGGACAGCTGACTGCACCTCGTCACTATCAGGAGGTGGCACCTCGCCCATGTCAACAAGCACATAATCGCTCATGTTAGGCTGGTCAGTAGGTACATCCGATGCAGCAGCTGGGTCAGCCTCTGTAACCTCTTCTATTGGCTGCTCAGTATCTTCTTCAATAGTCATAGCAGCCTCTTCCTTTTCTTCTTTTTCTTCTTCAGCTGGTTCTGCTGTAGTTGGTTCACTTGGTTGTGAAGTCATGACTGCTTCATCACTGTGCTCCTCATTTGTTTCAACACCAGCCTCCTCTGCATCCGCCACAAGAGGCTGTTCACTGGTTGGAGATTCCTCCACTTCCTGGCCAGGTGATTCTTTTTCACTTTCTTCTTGGACCAATGCAATACTTTCTTCACCCTGTTCTTCAGACGTCTCAACAGATACATCTTCCATTTCGATGTCTTCCTTCTTCTCAGAATCATCAGCAGGCAGACCTTCAACTCCAACTGTATATGCTTCCTCTTTCTCAATTTTTTCCTCAACTTCATCAATTTCTGCATCTACATCCTCTTTAAGGTCTTCATCTTGTGCCGACTCCTTCTCATCTTCCACAACACCAGATACGCCAGTTTCAGAAACATCATCTGTTTGCTGATCGGCGTCATCCTTCTCAGAGGTACTGTCCTCTGTAGTGCTGGGCTTCTCAGGTTCTACTGTCTCTGATTCTTGCTCACGTTCTTCCACCTTTCCAGACATCTCCATAGCCTCAGGTACCTTGGTAGTCTCTTCAGTGTCTGTCTGATTAGATGTCTTTGGGGCTTCAGGTATTGCGGCTGTTCTCTGCACATCTTCCTCTTCAGATGTCTCCATGGTTTCAGGTACATCAGCTGGTTCTTGAACATTGTCTTGTACTTGACTGTCCACATCAGTAGCAACATCACCAGTTCCTGGTGCAGTTTCTTCTGCAACCACATCACTAGGAACATCTTCCTCTACTTTAGCCTTCTTACTCTCCGTCTCCTCTAACGTTTCCCTCTTACGCTTCTTTGACCCACTTCTGTCTGTTTCAAGAACAACTACTGGTGACTTTGCAGGGGTTGCCTTCTGCGGCGTTTTTCGTGGTGACGGTGACTTTTTGGGTGATGAAGGTTTCTTTGAAGGACTTTCTTTCTTAGGTGTGGGTGTTTTCTTCGGGGTGGGCTGTTTTGCTGGAGGAGTCTTCTTCGGGGATGGAGTCTTTTTAGGTGTTTCCTTCACTGGTTTTGAAGGCGTCTTAGATTTGCGGCCACCTTTGGGAGAAGGGAGATCTGGTTCATTAGCTGGTTCTGTAGCTTTTTCTGGGGCAGAGGCTTTGCCACGAGACCGGCCCCGCCCCGACGTAACAGTCTCTTCAACTGGCTCAGCTGGCTTTCTGCCCTTGCTTTTGGACGAAGTTTTCTACAAATCAATAAATGTTGTGTGAAACAGTTAGAAGCCAAGACTGCAACAATAAACAATTGGTATCATGAAAGTTCATAATAATTTCTCGTAATTCCCTCCAAACCTGCAGTTTTTTATCGACAATTTCTTTTAACTATGCTTGACTGCAAACAGAATAGTTTGAAAAGTACAAAAAATGAATGCAGGATGAGGTGATGTTTTTCACAACAAAATGTGTATAAAAAGCACTTTGTACATTTCATCTGCTGAAAATGACCAATCAGTCAAATAAGAAGCACCAATTCCACAAAATGGAATCATTAACAAGAGCAACAGAGTACTGGTGTGTGCCCACTGTGAGCATAGGAAACTGTAACGGAATAAGGAGTGCTTGCTTTTTCAAATAGTTCTAAGGTAGTTGGATCCATCAGAAATCAGCATGCCATCAAAGAAATTGGCAGACAAGGCAAACACAATGACAAATTGTCACAGGGACACACCACAATAGTCACACCTGTCCAGGCTTTCTTCAATAGCAAAAAATATGCCAAATTTCGTGATCCATCAAAAAATTGCAAATTGACGCAGAAGCAAAAAAATTAAAATCACCACTCGAGGCACAATAGAACAGCTGAAAATTAATGTCAGCCATGCTCTTCTCAATAGCATCAAATCTCCCAACTTTCAGGATTATTCAAGTAAAATAACATAAATTGTGAGGGGTAAAAAGTAAAAACACATAAATTTGTCTGAAACTGGACAGGTCCTGTCATTTTGTTCATAGTAATTCCCAAACCAAATTTACGAAGATCTATCAGGGAACTTGGTATAAATTGAGGCACACACTAAGACAACCTAAATTTCCAGGATGCCCCAATAGTCAGTCATCCTGAAACAACTTCAACTTTAGTCGTGCTCTCTTCAACAGAAAACAAATTTCATGAACGTTCATCAACAACTGGAAGATATTAAAGCATATGAAAAAAAAACAAAACTGCCACATAGGTGTTTCTGTAGTCAGTTCCATCCCAAAATCAACGTCAGTTCTGCTTTCCTTAATAAAAACAGATGTGCCAAGTTCACAACAAAATGGAATTGATTACCAAGGATACTAAAGAATAATGAAAATCGTCACCCAAGGGCACAGAAAATGTCAAATCCATCTGATATTGGGTAAGTATTGTTGTCACCTCAAAAGACAATTATTTGTGCCAAATTTCACCAAGCACCAAGGACCTTCAGTTGGTAGATACATTAATCTAAAAATCTAAAATTGCCACAAGGGGGCACATTTGGATCTGTCCAAAAGTTGTCGTCTGTAGCCAGCTCCCTTAGAACATATGTACTGCGTTTCAAAAAGATCCTGCAAGGAGTTTAGAAGATACAGCAGCGGATGCCGGATGTCCAGAAAAAGGTAAAGCCAATAGGCACCCCATGTGTACTGTATATGCGGGAATGAAAAAAAAAGGTGAAGCCAATAGGCACCCACATGTGTACTGTATATGCGGGAATGAAAAAAAAGGTAAAGCCAATAGGCACCCACATGTGTACTGTATATGCGGGAATGAAAAAAAAAGGTGAAGCCAATGGGCACCCACATGTGTACTGTATATGTGGGAATGAAAAAAAAAAAACGCTTACTACCTCAGGGGTTGGTTCTTTTGCAGCCTTGCGCCCTCGAACTCGAGTGGGGGTCTCTTGAGGCTCTTCGGCAGGGGGCTTGACTTCTTGCTTACCACGGCCTCGTCTAGGATGAAAATAATGCACTTAAACAAATGGGCTGTTTCAGTAAGATCGGAATAGAAAAGTGGAGGGCATTTGAAATAAGAATTTGTGTCTGCTTATGTTCAGAACAATTAAAAATAGAAGTATAATACATTCTTGTAAAAATGATAAATTAATAACCTAATAGCAGTTATTGGTGTTTCTGATAAATTTGTAAAGCTCTCACGGCAGCTATCATGTCATGCTCCTCACAACGTAAAATGTACGTAAACCAAACCAAATTCTCATGCCAACACCCAATAAATTTGTGCTGTACTACAATCCATTTTGCAATAGTTAAGTCCGAACCGTCTATACTGGTTGGGATCTGAATAGCACAAACTACATTATTGTGTTTACTGTTATGACCATTGTGAGGAGTGTCCAATTTTCTATTCAATTTTGCAATGGTCACAACAAATTGAGATGCACTTTCCACTCACTTCGAAGGAGAGGGACTTTGCTCAGGCTTCTTGGTGGAGCGACTTCTTGCTCGGCTAGCTGCAGGCGGCGGAGGAGGGGGTGGCGATGGGCTGGCAGCTCTCTTACGTGAACTACTGCGTGTCGCCCTGCCTGGGGCTGGCGAGGATGCAGGCTTCTTGCGAGGGGGCATGGTGCTACCTACAAAGGGGGAAATGGGATGAAAACATGAACAACTGCTGGATGTTCAAATGGAAATAACAATAGATAAGCAAATCAGAAGTCATGTTCCAAACCATGTAGGAATCTGCATATCTTCCAACATGGTTCCAAATTTTCCCATTATATGTTCTACTTTGATTCCAAAAACCATACAGTCTAACTCTCACTATGAGCTTTCAAAGACTGGATAAAAGTTGGAAGGACGAGTCATTGATTTAAACTTGATTTGAGAACCAGTTGCCACTGATAACCGGCGTTATTCAGTGGGCGTAACTACTGGAACCCATGTATTTGGCAACAGTGAGATAGATAGGTCCCGGATTTAAAATTGATTTATTTGAAAACC
The DNA here is from genome assembly GCA_002633005.1 of Phoronis australis. NCBI lineage: Eukaryota > Metazoa > Phoronida > Phoronidae > Phoronis > Phoronis australis. Next base: position 728,721 of record NMRA01000135.1, on the reverse strand, counting down.
AGTAACTACCACTGAACAACAGGCATTAATCAGTGGGAGTAACTGGTTCTCAAATCAGGGACCCATGTATATCTGACTATTACCAAAGATTGAAATAATATAAACAATCTCTTTCAAGGTCCACATTCTCCGTACTGGAAAGATGCCTGTGCCTCCTGGGGGGATTTTGTTTTGGTTCAGGGAAATTTTTTGCAATACTCAGAAAATTTGATTTGCCTTTGGTCGCTCATGAATTCGAAACATTTTAAAAAGTTCAAGGTGTCATCATGGTTTGTAGTGTTTGATTGCACAGTGATGTAAATTATCTATGGTTGCTGGTTTACAGTACTGCCAGGTTATTTCGTTCAGCAAGAGCTGAAAAGAGGTGATCATTCTATCACACTGAATCGACCAGGCCATTGACATAATGTCCATGATTACAGCACAGGAAACTGCACTCAATCGACTCAGTGAAAGACAAAATTAATTACCGCTTGAACTTTTTACCCTCTACAAGTTGTGAAATTTGTTCCCCCAACTGGGAGAATTTCTAAAGATCATGAGAAATTTTTTCTCACAAGCAGGAGAATTCACCAGGTCGGGAGAAGTTCTTCCAATATTTGAGACTTGATTCTGCTGGTTTCTGATCTCCACGCTGTAATCGCGGTGGCGGGAGCCGGTGTCTGACACGGTCAGTTCACAACGTGAACTGTGAAAGGTGTAATTAAACACAAATGGAAATATTTCAATTCAACCACGAAATCTACTCCTTGTAAAATGCGAATTCGCAAACAACATCTTACATTAGGTTATAATAAAAATGCTAATTAAACTACTAGAAATGACAACTTTTCAAAAATATCGTGCATTACCAAAGTGCGAAGCTTCCGAGAGAGGTCTCTTTCTGGGTTATTCTTGAAACCAAACTATTTAGCGTAATTATGAATTTTTTGCGCACAAGACGCTTAATGACTTACAAAAAAAACTTCTAATATATTCAAAGAGGAACGTCTGGTCAAATTGGCGGTCATTTAGCTGGAACAACGCCAACTGAAGCGATAACATTCAGGTGCTTTATTAGTGATTGACCTCTATTGATAATAAGTAGGTCAAAGGCAGTGGCCCACAAACAACGAGTGGCCACCTGGGCATAGTGTCTCAGTAAACCCTGAGCAATTTTCTTTTGCTTAATTGATGGAACATTTCTTAGTCTGGTCAGTTGGCTTGGAAATAACGAAATTTGTTGCGTTTTCTCTCATTTGCGTGTATACTAAGTGCCGTGCTATGGTGAGTGACCACAGAACTTCAGTTCAAACCCAAGGACCGTTTTATGCAGTCTTGCAGTGAGAACGTGGACCACTGCCACTGGCAATTTATTAGATGATTACTCTCCCTCAGGGCCTCAGGCAGTGGCTGATCTACGTTTTCAGTAAGGAAAGGGTTTAGGATTCCCGCAAAGGTCGAATCCGAGGCGCGTGGCGCCGACCGGG
>NMRA01000135.1:534823-725991 GCA_002633005.1 Phoronis australis | reverse complement strand
GGGGGGTTTAAACCCCCTGACCCCCCCCCCCCCCGTAGATCTGCCACTGCGGCCTGATTACGAGTTATGTAATTTACAATCTGAGTCACGTTGAATGGTCTACCTCAGTGGTCTAAAATGCCCACCTAGTCTAGTTCGTGTTACCTTATGTGTGTAAGCCTAATTGTTTTTTCTAGTTTTCATAGTTTGATATTTTAATCTCTGCACTAGTTTCATGAACACGTCTTTATACAATTTGCACAGACGCTATAATATTTATATTCGTAAAATTTTAACTATTTGAAGAATTCTTAAAATATTATTTGTTGTTATTTTTTTGAAAACATTGCTCAACCATTTTGTACATCAATTTCCAGCTCCCCCAAACCATGTTAGCTGCAGGGTTCAAACCTGGAAGTCCAGAGGGTATGTTCACTGAAAATGTCCCTCTTCCTAATTTGCGATCCGGTGAAGTGATGATCAAGGTATATACGTCTGCTCTTAATAGGGCAGATACATTGCAAGTAAGTGTGTTCAACTCTTTCAGTATTATTTCTGCAATCAAAGCTTTACATATTGAATTTCCATGGGACAAAAATTTTTCAAATGACCACATAAGTCTGATTGTATTGTAAAATGTCTATTTTGGGAATTGAGGATTCTCTCCTTCATGGCTGCATGATACATAGCATGATGGTGTCATTAAATCTCCTGTGTATTGATGAAAAAGCAAGTTGCAATATATTGATGACCACATGTATTACAGTACACTGGTCACGAACAGTTTGACCTTTATTCAGAAACAAGTTGGTGACTGGTCAACGTGCAGTGGGAAAATAGCCAACTGATTGGCTAGCAGACTGCCAGCAGACCACACAGGACTGCAGTTTCAACCTTGATGCATGCTCTTCAACATTCCCTTTAAAACCACCTGTTGCCGTGGCAACGTCCAGCGTTTGTTTTAGATTGTCATCAATTTGACTTTTTAAAACAATGAAACGTTCCTATTGTGCATGCACTAGAATTAAAAAAATACTCACCATTTGAGTTTGTTTCAAATTTCTGACCCAAAGTGACGACCAAATTGCGGACCAAGCTGAGGTCTCCCAACAGACGTCTGCTTGCCTGATTGGAGTTGGTTAGACAACTAGTCACGGTAACTCAGTGCAGGCAAAAAATTGTGGCTCATAATTATGAATTCCTGATAGTTATTCTTTCATCATCTTGTTCGGTTTAGACACAACACATTGGTTCACATGCTATCTTGTTTCAGCGACAAGGACGCTACCCCCCACCCCCTGGGGAGTCCGCTATTCTGGGACTAGAAGCTGCTGGTGTCGTCGTTGACCTTCATGCTGGCTGTAGCAAGAAATGGAAAGTTGGAGACAAAGTTATGGCATTGTTAAATGGTTTGTAAACTTTTCTTATGAAATTTCGAAAACGAGACTTATACAATCCCTGTTGTGGGAATTAAGTTAAATTCTGATCCTTACAAAATTTTAATTGTAAGACATCTACCATAATATGTGCAGTTTTGTGATTAGAATGCTTAAATGAATTAACATTAAACTCTGTATACTTTAGTGGGATACTTTACAACTTATGCCTTTAGCCTATAAAGATAAGACTCTAGTGAGCTCTTCTTGTAAAACCTGGTTGTACTGTATGCAACGCCGTTGGTGTACGATGTGTATAAAACCAAATAAAACAACTGTATTGTCAAAGTAATCAGCATTGAAACAAACAAGAGCAGAGTAGCTAAAACACACGTAACAAAATTATTTATACATGCTAAGGGTTAGACATCCTAGCAACACATGAGTAAAACTTCTACATTTTAAGTGCTGCCGGAACTAGTAAACATCTGTTGGAAACTCAATACATAACTCTGTACATCAGTCAACACAAGGCAATATTGAAGATTTGCAGTGATGCAGTTATCCTTTCGAAACTTTCGTCTTTTGTTCTTGTTCTCAGGAGGTGGCAATGCTGAATTTGTGGCTGTGCACGAAGACCTAGTTATGCCGCTCTCAGATGCCATGTCATTCGCACAAGCCGCTGCTATACCTGAGGTTTGGTTGACAGCTTTTCAACTTCTCCATCTTGTGGGCAAGTGCTTCATAATGGCAATCTCTAGTTGGTACTTCATCCCATCGCAGAAATGGTCTGACAAAATGACCTGAAATTCCCCGATGGTGGTAGAGCATAAGAATGAATTCCTGTGATTTTGTGCGATATTATACTTTTGACTTCTACAGTGGGTCCCTTCATGGAAATTCCTGGCACTTTTCAATGAATTGGAAAATGTATGATAAGTCACTTGCCTAGCCTGTGTGCTTGCTCTCTTTCGGCTCTTGGCTGAAGACCAGGCTTTGTGATAGCTAGTCTAGCAAGGACTGATAACATCAGGTACTGCCCTGCATTGACCAGAACAATAGTCCAGTAGACACAGCCAACTCTTAAAAACTGGCTGTTAATAGATCGACTTCGCTTTACAACTAGCCTAATTTTAGCTGGCCACACACAATCATGATAACAAGGTTCTGTTATGTTTTAAGTTCGCAGGAAAACAGGTTGAAAGTCTCAAAATGTGTAATTTACAGGTAAGGTGCAAGCAGGCGATTCTGTTCTTATTCACGCTGGTGGTAGTGGCGTGGGTACTGCAGCCATACAACTTGCTAAAATGGCTGGAGCTCAAGTGCTGGTCACTGCTGGTACTTCGGCCAAACTGGACAAGGCAAGGGAGTTAGGTGCTGATGTTGTGGTGAATTACAAACAGACATCATTCGCTCAGCCTGTGCTGGATGCAACCATGGGTAATACTAAAAAGTGCATTTCGCCCAGTTTAGCTGGCTAAAATGCAGTCTAATAAGGGTTTTAGACTCGAAATTTCCTCACTATGATCGGACTTGTTTTCTCTTACCAAGAAGAACGTGCAAGCTCTCAACAGGTCGAATACATCTCTCACAAGATGGTGGATTTTATTGGAATTGGTGGCTGTCACAATATACAAATTATTTAAAGTAAAACGCAAAGATTTTTATTAAAAAATAAGCTACGCAACTTTTCCACGAGTACATAAGACTGATGACCACAGTTGACCTAGTTATTGAGTCGTGACGTTCTGTTCACATATGATTATTTTAGGAAGATAACACGGACAAAGTGAATGACTGGAAACCCCTGGACAGATACTCTGTTGCTCATGTGCAATGTTTAGAAGTTTACTTACCGACTCATTCAACACCATTTTGGGATTGCTTGGGCTGTCATGTTTTTGAACACTGAAGCTTTGGTACAGAACTCAACTCATGCTTAAAGTGAAAGTTTAATAGAGCAGTTTTAAACTGATCATCTAGTCTTTGTTTGTTAAGGAAGAATGGTGGTATTAAGAACCTTGCATGTTACATTAATCTGTGAATATTGATAATAATGAATATACATTAAGCTTTGTTATATGATTTTCCAGTGTTATGAGCTACATTTTGCCCCATTTCAAGTTTTGCTGGCTTAAACCGAAATTTGAATTAGACCTTTTACCATTATCAAACCAGTCTAATTCTTAACATGAAAAATATTGAGTAAAGACCAAAAAGTGTCTTTACTCAATATTTTTCATCACTTAAATGGAACTAAATATAGTCTCAATCCTTATCATGGTGGGATTTTAATTCCATTATCAATGCAAGTCATAGGTAGTGTTTATACAGGCGCCGTATTTGAATTCGCAATTTTAGGGTTGGCCAAACCCTACCCCTGGAGCATTTTCTCGAGCTATTGAGGATTCTGATGTTCTTGTTGGTATGAGAAATGTTACCCTGTCATGGTAGGGAATATTATCGGACTGATTTTATGAGAGTAAAGGCATAATTCGATTTTAATCACTGACTGAACAGGAGCTTTCTATTCTGCAGTGAGCATGCCACTACCGGTTTCTTTGTTTACTGAATTTGTGAATAATTGAAAGTTAATTTGAAATCTAAGTCAAATTTCTTTCTTTTTCAAATCTTGGAGATGTTTGTTTTTGTGTTATGTGGAGCATAGTTTGTACGTTGATTTTTTGACTGATTTTCAATTTTGAGACCTATTTCATTGTGCTTATACTGGGTAGCTTGCATTAGACTTTACACAAACTAAATGATAGTCACTTATGTGTATGTTGTGCAGACAATGCAGCCAGTGGTTGTGGATACTAATGGACTATCATGGACAGTTTTGTTTTTCATTCTATAGGTAAAGGGGTCAACTTAGTCCTCGACTGTGTTGGCAGCACCTTCTATGGACAAAATGTGGAAGTGCTGGCTACTGATGGAAGATGGGTAATTTATGGCTTAATGGGTAAGACCACGATGCTCACATACTGTTTTGCATGTTGCCTGCACACGGTACAGTGTACAACTCAAAATGTTTGTGCTAGTTGCCGGAATGTGTATTTCACTTTTGCTTTAATTACAAAAAACACGTCACATACTGTTCGTTATTCCAGTTTCATTCCTTTGTTAACGATGCCATTGCACTCATATTTTTTGGCAATAAACTACCCTTGGTCTTCAAACTAACTTTTGTTTTCGACCACATTCCTTTCATGAAAGTGTTCTCAAAGTGTTCTTTATGTGTATGAAGAATGATTTCTGGGCTATGGAAGAATAGTTAGTGCAGTAGTGCCCAAGACCCTTGCTCATTGCTCGTTGCATGTAATAGCATGTCACACCGAGCCACATGTAATGACATGTCACACCCTGCCAATTTGTTGAGCCTGATCTCATGCAGTACGAGCTCACGATTTGGCTGGACTTGAGACCGTGCTAGTCTCATGAAATGACGTGCCATTACACTGAAGGCAATTTATTGAGCCTGACCTCAAGCAAGTATGAATTGTAAGCTTTTTCCTAGCCCAAAAATCGTCTCTTCCCCAAGTAAGGGATAAGTTGGGGCCAGATTTACTGCCGAAAGGGGTTTAAATCAAGTTATTTTTTGACAGAAGGCAGATTTATAGCTACTTTCATGTATAAAATTAACTAGGAGTATAATATGTGGAATGTTTAGACATGCTCATGGGCGGCGCAGCACTGAAAAAAGTGGGGGGCTAAAGCCCCTCAGCCCCCCCTGTGGTGCACTGCATATAGACCATGTGCGGCGTAGCACTGAAAAAAGTGGCGGGGCTATAGACCCCCCAGCCTCCTATGGTGCGCCACCCATGATGCTTACAGACAGTGTAATTAAGGTAATTTAGGTTGATGATACATACCACATACCACGAGTATAATTAATTAACAGGTGGAGGTGAAGTTTCTGGGGACATTTTACTCAAGATACTTCGTAAAAGACTAACGATCACTGGCACGACACTGAGAACAAGGTCTCGCGAGGTATGATCTGTGCTTGCTAAAGCCATATACATTGCCTTCATTGGAGTTCTGAAATACATTTTGAGCTTACTTCAACACGGTAATTTGCACTTATTTATTTCACTAAAAACATGACTTTAGTGATTGTTGCAGATCTTTTTCTTCAAATTTTCACATTCATGAAAAACTTTTACATCAGGAGACATTTCTCTATATATTTCTCAAATGCCAATGTTAGAAAAATAACAACACAGAGTAAAAATATTATTAAATATATTCCAGTATGTCAGACTACCATGTCCATCACAGGCAAAAAACTAGATTCAAGTGCGCATGCTTTTTATGTAAACATTAGGACCAGATATAAAATTGTGGACTTTGCTCATTTTGTTCATTTCAAATAAATGGCGACTACTATTAGAAAATAAATCAGTCCACATTTCCTTGCCATTTTACATTTATGTTCATTTTACAGTACAAGGCTGGTCTGGTGCAGAGGTTCACCGATGAGATATTACCTGCCATCACCAGCGGCCAACTGAAGACAATAATTGACAGTGAGTTTAGTCTACAGAACATTGGAGAGGCACACGCATACATGGAGTCCAATAAAAACCTGGGCAAAATAATAGTCAGGGTCCGTGATGAGCAACATGATGAGTTTTAACTTCCAAATACTTGGTCCAAAGTATCAGTCATTCGGTAAAATGCGCACAAGTCAGGTTCAATGCAACCCAGAAGGGTTAGATGCAGGAACCAGAACTATACAACAGAACTTTGAGTTAACCAAAACCAAAACTCTGTCCTTCATGCATCCAACTTGCTGTGTATTCTGAAACTAGAATTGTTGTATAATAAAGTTTTTGTTTAATCGGTTTGGCTCAAGTGTGTAAAAATGCAAATGCGATAACGTGATTTTTGACGCGATCGGCAAATTGTTTTTGATAATTAAGCACAAGGCTGATGTTTATGTAAAAGTTCACAGCGTGCTTTATCGTGTTTGAATTCAGCCAAACGGTAAGCTTGCTCTAGCATCGAAATGTAAAGTCACATATCTGTGATTCAGAACTATACAAGTCATGTTTATTAGAGTTGACTTCCTTTTATTAATTTAGTATCGTCTTGATGTTCAATTTTGTTACACTTCACGACATATTTTGGTGTCCAGGTGGCGACATGCTCATTACTATTCTATAACACATATGGCACTTTCATCAAGTTTTTCAAGAATAGCTAATTATTTGTTCGATCAAATGATATTTACATAATCATGTACTCACATACAAGCAATCAAGCCCAAAACATTCCACTGACGTTTTCATGTGTCAGATTTATTTCTAGTATACTTAATGTTTAATAGCAATGTGAAACTTTAACTTATTGTAATAAATCTTGATTATTACATATCAACTGGTTTTATATGAAAAGTAACAGACTAAGATGGCACACTTAATACCAGATATTAGTAAATAAACTACACAATTTTCATGTCCAGTGCGTCTAAGATCACGCCATATATTCTGTTAACCATGTTAGTATTATCCCCAGTCTTCGTCATTTTCTTGTTCATTTCCTTGGACAGCTTCACGTAGTCCTCGGGAGTCTGGGCATCATTTAGTACCACGTCATCAACAGATTCAGTGAGTACAGAGCCCAGGACAAAACTAGCGAACACAATCCCTGCTAGCGAGGATTGATGGTATAGTTCTAGCAAGGTATCAAAAGTAAACCCCAGGTCTGGTCTGTTTAGGCTCTTTAGAGCTGCTGTAAGCGACTCGTGGTATAACCTCAGTAGTTTGGTGAGGTGATTCTGACGCAGTTCATGTGTTGTGCTTGTGTAGAAGAACCACACCAGGTCAGAGGTTGGGAGGGCATAGCGAACGAACTGGAAGTCAATCATTTTCATCTGGACTGGTGCTGTGGTGCCATCTCGTGTCTCGTATCGGAACATTATGTTGTTTGCCCAGTAGTCTCCGTGACATAGCGTGGCGTACGGCTCGCAAGGTTTTAGGCCATCCACCAAGACATCATACACGTCGGTGCTTTCCAAGAACTTTTCCAAACGCTCGCAGGTCTCCTTGTCATTTATTATCGGATATGCCAGTGAAAATGCAGATTTCACTCCTTCCCTCAACACACAGGAGAACACACCCTTGACATATTCAGTGAAGTTGCTTTCTCGACCCATATCTCTCAATTCACCACTCGTATCGTTTAAGTAGTCGTCTTTCACTGCGTACGAGAGTGCATGAAACTTTCCAATTTCTTCCATCACCAGTTTGCAGTGGTCCAAGTCAAAACCCTGACTAATGTCTCCCAGTTGATAACCAAACTTGGAGAGGTCTTCCAGGACTACAACTCCTGAATCTTGTGTGATTTTGCTGAAGTAATACTTAGGTACCGACAGAGCACTGAGGTGACCCCTGTTGGCATTCATCTTTGGTAACAAGATAGTGTATGCATTTCTCTCCTTCTCAACCACGCGGTTCTCTTCTAAAGCAAACTTCCTGCTCATTGCATTGTGGGGCACAACCTTGATGATGAATTCGTCGTGTTCGGTTTCGCAGGAATTCAATGTGAATGTCACTTTGGCACGAAAAACAGTGCAGATGAAGTTTTTCCCTAAAAGACAAATACTCCTTAGTTACCAAGATGCTTCTATACACAATGCTTCAACAACATGCAATTTCCACGTCAGTTCTTCATAAGCTGAAAATGTATTTGCAATGGCTTGTGAACCTTTGGAGAAATGATGCTAATAAAAAGTATTATCTCGCATCATGATAGAAATATGTATTAGTATGTGGATTGGTACAGCCTTCCCCTATAATTTTTAGTTTAGATTTGGCAAATAGTNAAATGCAAATGCGATAACGTGATTTTTGACGCGATCAGCAAATTGTTTTTGATAATTAAGCACAAGGCTGATGTTAATGTAAAAATTCACAACGTGCTTTACCGTGTATGAATTTCATCCAAACGGTAAGCTCGCTCTAGCATCGAGATGTAAAGTCACATATCTGTGATTCAGAACTATACAAGTCATGTTTATTAGAGTTGACTTCCTTTTATTAATTTAGTATCGTCTTGATGTTCAATTTTGTTACACTTCACGACATATTTTGGTGTCCAGGTGGCGACATGCTCATTATTATTCTATAACACATATGGCACTTTCATCAAGTTTTTCAAGAATAGCTAATTATTTGTTCGATCAAATGATATTTACATAATCATGTACTCACATGCAAGCAATCAAGCCCGGAACATTTCACTGACGTTTGAATGTGTCAGATTTATTTCTAGTATACTTAATGTTTAATAGCAATGTGAAACTTTAACTTATTGTAATAAATCTTGATTATTATATATCAGCTGGTTTTATATGAAAAGTAACAGACTAAGATGGTACACTTAATACCAGATATTAGTAAATAAACTACACAATTTTCATGTCCAGTGCGTCTAAGATCACGCCATGTATTCTGTTAACCATGTTAGTATTATCCCGAGTCTTCGTCATTTTCTTGTTCATTTCCTTGGACAGCTTCACGTAGTCCTCAGGAGTATGGGCATCATTCAGTACAACATCATCGACAGATTCAGTGAGTACAGATCCCAGGACAAAACTAGCGAACACAACCCCTGCTAGCGAGGATTGATGGTATAGTTCTAGCAAGGTATCAAAAGTAAACCCCAGGTCTGGTCTGTTTAGGCTCTTTAGAGCTGCTGTAAGCGACTCGTGGTATAACCTAAGTAGTTTGGTTTGGTGATTCTGACGCAGTTCATGTGTTGTGCTTGTGTAGAAGAACCACACCAGGTCAGAGGTTGGGAGTGCATAGCGAACGAACTGGAAGTCAATCATTTTCATCTGGACTGGTGCTGTGGTGCCATCTCGTGTCTCGTATCGGAACATTATGTTGTTTGCCCAGTAGTCTCCGTGACATAGCGTGGCGTACGGCTCGCGAGGTTTTAGGCCATCCACCAAGACATCATACACGTCGGTGCTTTCCAAGAACTTTTCCAAACGCTCGCAGGTCTCCTTGTCGTTTATTATCGGATATGCCAGTGAAAATGCAGATTTCACTCCTTCCCTCAACACACAGGAGAACACACCCTTGACATATTCAGTGAAGTTGCTTTCTCGACCCATATCTCTCAATTCACCACTCGTATCGTTTAAGTAGTCGTCTTTCACTGCGTACGAGAGTGCATGAAACTTTCCAATTTCTTCCATCACCAGTTTGCAGTGGTCCAAGTCAAAACCCTGACTAATGTCTCCCAGTTGATAACCAAACTTGCAGAGGTCTTCCAGGACAACAACTCCTGAATCTTGTGTGATTTTGCTGAAGTAATACTTAGGTACCGACAGAGCACTGAGGTGACCCCTGTTGGCATTCATCTTTGGTAACAAGACAGTGTATGCATTTCTCTCCTTCTCAACCACGCGGTTCTCTTCTAAAGCAAACTTCCTGCTCATTGCATTGTGGGGCACAACCTTGATGATGAATTCGTCGTGTTCGGTTTCGCAGGAATTCAATGTGAATGTCACTTTGGCACGAAAAACAGTGCAGATGAAGTTTTTCCCTAAAAGACAAATACTCCTTAGTTACCAAGATGCTTCTATACACAATGCTTCAACAACATGCAATTTCCACGTCAGTTCTTCATAAGCTGAAAATGTATTTGCAATGGCTTGTGAACCTTTGGAGAAATGATGCTAATAAAAAGTATTATCTCGCATCATGATAGAAATATGTATTAGTATGTGGATTGGTACAGCCTTCCCCTATAATTTTTAGTTTAGATTTGGCAAATAGTGACAATTCCGGATGACAAATGGTTGTTTTTGCACCGCAAACAGGTGTGATTTGTTTGTTAGACAAAATTGTTGACAATGGGAAAATCCTTTGTGATCAGTACGATTTGAGAGAGGCAGGGCATTTGTGTGGCCTCAGGGACACAATTAAGGAGTGCAAGCACATTTTTTCTTGCACACACCCTCGCTGATGTGAAAACAATAGTTTGTCCCCATCTCACCTGTTGAGTTTGCTAGGTCCACACTGTAGTGGGTGATTTTGATGTCCTTTTGTGTATGCGATGCCTTGATCACGTCGAGTAAAAACTCTTTAGTAATTTCCGAAGTTTCCAGAGAGGTGTCGGACATGATGGCTATCGGGAGTACTAGCTCTTGGTCAGTAATACAGAAACTCTGTCAAAGGCAACCAACGCTAAAGAGAAGAGACGGCAAATGTTAATTTTAAACAGTTTATTAACTGGATGCTTAGCTGTACTCAGGCATGGATGTGTGATCATTCTGGATTTAATTTAGTAAAATAGCGCTGGAGCAGGTGCGGTCCTGAAGCTTCAGGATTTGTGCCTGGTATCAACAGCAAAATCTCACTAATTTAGGACACAATATGTTAGGCTTTGAGTTCTGGCACAGAAGTTGCACTAAGATAAAACATGTCACGGCATGACCAAACTGTCCCTGCTGCCTTTGAATATATTACAGCAGTAGCCATAATTCACTTAGCACTAACACATAGCGATGGAAAAAAAATAAATAAATAGACAAAGCCAGGGGCTACTGCCACTTGCTCCTAGGACTGAAACAGGACTGTCCCCTTCACAGCCCCTACGGAGGCAAGCTAGGGTTGTCATCCCAGAGGGAGCCTGGCCGGCTAAGTACATTTAGCCTTCCCTATAAGAGAGACCATGAGTGGTCTATTTCATTTGAAACCATGTATTGCTACGTCCATTAATTCCACCTGTACTCTTGAATTTCACACCTCTATGCAAAAAGTTGACATTGCAATCTTACAGTATTGATGGGAAAAATTTTACATCTCGCTGGCAAATGCATGCAGGATTGTGCTCGCAACTTCTCTAGTGGCATAACTCACAGCGTGCTTTCTGTGTAGGCCTCCCAAGATTGTGAAATTGGTCTTGTTTCTTACTCAGTTTAGAGGTGATCTCTGGGCTCGGGAGGAACTGGCAGTTCCTTGTTTCTTCACACCAAGCTCATGAAGTTTGAGGTCATTGTGAGTTTGGTCTTAAGAAGTAACAAACTGTTCTTCACAAGTCCATATATCGGCCTACTAATCACATTAAGGAATAAGTTAAGACCATTTCTAAAAATCGTTTTTCACAGAAAGCTCGTTTAATGCCCCTTTTACTGACAAGGTGAAAACAGCTGGCTATCACACTCCTGAACTTTTTACTCACTTTTAAGCTTGGCTGTTGGGCCTGATATACTCAGTTCACCAATTCCCAAACCCTTGCTCGGACTCATAAACACCGATCAGCCAGTCATGGTGCCTCACCCACAAAATGCCTTATGCTCCCAACACTAATTTGTCCCCAAACATGGGTTCACATCACAACGTAAACTGTGGTCTGTAAATCCGTTTGGTTTGCTGGTTAGTCGGTGAACTGAATTTACCAGGTGCGTGAGCCATGCTTATAAATGTTAACAAGTGCGACAGACATTTAGCTTCCACCTCTTCAACCTGATGCACAATACTTTAGGGGATAATAATTCCCTCTCTATTGTCATTAAGTTATGTTTACCTGACAGCTGACTGTGTTCTTCCCCCTACTAGAATAGTTATCTTTTACTTAATACTGGTTTTTACCTTTAGGTATCTTAAGCACAATAACTTTTGCTAACTTAACAGACTTACACATCTCAGGTGCAACCATAGACTATACTTTACGAGTATCTATGGTGCAACTTAAGGTGAGCACAGGTCAACCATGCCTTATCTTATCAGCTGCAGCATAATGATAACAGCGACACCAAGTGAACAAAGGTTACACCAAACAGGATCAATGAGATAAGTTGTTAACAAGACTGGATTGGACATTACTTACAGTCATGAACTGAGCCTAATGTCTGGAAAAGCTCTCATTACCTGTTTCCATAAAGGCCCTTATGATCTAACCATGATCAGCGCTGTCAAGCATTGATCAGACCAAGCAACAAAAAATCCAGATTCAAGTACGTTGCAGAGTAAGGTATAAATTGTTTACTAAGTAGTTCAGGTGTAACGATTGCAATGCCATACAAAGACAAGAACATGCCTGTAGAAACAAATTGTATATTTCAGTTGCTTTAATTTGTAGTTAAAAATAAATACAAAAACTCCAATTCAGTGACTAAAACAATTAAAATTATCCAGTCAAAAACAATAATTAGATTACCACGCAGCACAGGTCAATGTTAAATACTTTGGAATGTAACAATTCAGGTTAAACAAGAATTATAATAAAAACATCACTCTTATTCATTACAATAAATAGTGCTTAATTTTTTTTGGAAAATCAGGCAGGCTGCAATATTGATTTCAATTAATTTTAATTTAAAATCGGATACTACTCAGAAAAAGCTACTTTATAAAAACTTATAAATTGCAGAAGCATTTTGTTACTGCAAAAAATTTTTTAGTCTGGTCAGCACATCACATGACCTGATGAATATACGTGTGAAAAGATTTCTGCCTCAACTGGCACTCAAACTCGGGACCGTCAGCTAACCGTGCAGACACTCTAGTCCACTGAGCCATTGGGACCACTGGTTGAATGCAGAAATCCAGTCAGGCATAATAATGGGCATCTGAACTCCTCTGAGTGCATATAAATAGTTGTTATTCTTAAAATGGCATGGAAGTGCATATCTTAAACATTTTTAAGTCTGTCCCAGAAATCTTTTCAGGCTTACATTCATCAAGTCTCATGATGAGACCACAGGTGGCGTGCTGACCAGACATAAAGTAATATGTTTGTGATACACATATCCACACCAGTTTAAGAATTATTTTAGCATTCTAATAGTTAATGAAATACATAAACTGAGGTCTAGTTTCACAAACCAGTCAAAGCAAAGACATGCTTTGTGTCTAAGAACTAACCAAAGCTCATAGAAACTGCATTCAACACAAATAACGCAGTACACCACACATGGTCACAGCGAATGCACAAGTCTCTAGCAGAATGAACACCTGAAAACCAGGATCTTAGCCTGCGATATTAACGCCTTGCCATCTTTAAAATTCAGTTTTGGATACATGCTTTAGGACGAAACCCTTTGCTTTGATTTTTTAACACTCCCAAGTTAGCCTTCCTATTTTTACACAATAGCACCAAGGACTGAGTGGAGTTCAATGATTGATTCAGCTGGAAGATGCATCACTCTTATATTGATTTATTCGAGTTAAAGTTTGCTAATAAAGCTTTACCTAATTAGTGTAAAATGGAACTTTACACAATACTAGAGGAGACCATAATGCATTTACCATGATCCTGAAATGTACTATTATCAAATCTGCATTTCTTTTACTACTTAACTGGCTAAAATGAAAATTAATTAAGACTAACTCCAATAAACGTGGTCTTATAATATTCCTTAACATGATAGGAATCTGTTTCCATTACTAACAAGAAAATCAAAACCATCAGGTACTCGNCTTAATAAAATTGTCTAAATGTCCGCGGCTCATTTGGCAACAATTCAAGATAAGAGGAGTGTGATAATGTTTTAAAGACCGAAGTGCTTCTTGGTTAAGAACTCAACATTGACTCATAAACATGATCTAAATGCAATTACAATATTAAATATTAAATTACATCCAGATACATTTCACTCTTAAAACAATTACTCAGTGGCTCACTTGACCAATCAGAATACAGGAATGTTTTTAACACCAATAAACTCATGAAGACAATAATAATTAAAAATGTGGTCATGGAATGACTTTATTTTGAACAATCCTAACTTGCTGCTGTTGCCGCTACTCCAAATATTTTCAACACCACCGACATTTGGATCATCAAAGGCCCCATGAATTTTTCATAATGTTTGCAAATTCCTCATCATCATCAATGCTTATGTTGAGTCCTTCGTAATACTCCTCAAACTCGACAAATGACACCATGCCCTTCACTTGACAATGTTCCCAGGAGTCCAAGAACAACTTCAATGCTTCATTCTCACTGAGAGATCCTGCAAAGAATGCAATCACTACAACTGAAAGCTTTAAGAAAGAGTCAGCTAAACTGACAGAGATTCCTAACACTTTGGCAGACAGATACCCATTGCAATGTAAAAGGGGAAAGCTTTGAAGTAGAAACTGTTGTCACAGCCGCATTTCTGGTTCAAGTCGCCAACTGACATATCATTTTGAAGTTTTGTGACATCCAATATCAATCTGGTTTGAAAACTGTGTGTTGTTGATTAAAAAGCAATCCTTTGCTAGAACTAGCTATTAAAGTCAACTGACACTCCGCATTTATGAGATTCAGGGCGTTATCAGGACTTGGCTGAGCTATCTATTTCAATACACAACAAAACAGACACTACACTGAAAATGCTTGATACAGCAATACAATGACAAAATTTTTCAAGTAAGAGTTTTACCCATCAGATATGCTACAGCTGGTGCTTAACAAATAAGACTTTGGCGAATAATACCTGCTTGTACTTGAGGATGTTTAGCAGCATTGTAGAACTTGCCCATGTCACCTGCTTTGACCACACCTGCACGATTAGCATCTACCTTCTGAAAGGCCTGACAAGACATTTCACGTTATTATCACTGTATCACTGAATGAGGAGGAACACGCGCTGAATAATAGTGATCAAAGTAACGTTATATCTCAGTGAACCTCAAGAAATTCTTTCCAACAAAAAGCAGTGGAACAAAAATTAGTTTACGTTTTTGAAAATAATCTGAATGTGTTCCTAGAAATTTCGCCCAAGCTTTGAACTTGACTGTCCTCAGATTCATTGTGAAGCACTGTGTGGTATGTGCCAGCGGAAAACGTGATATTTTCGACTGAAAAGTTTAACGAGAAAAGAATATTAACGAACCATCAACAATAGAGGATTTTTGATGGTTAAAATTGCCCCAATTTGCTTAAGTTAAGACCAATTACTAACAGTTCAAAGTTAATGTGAGAATAACAATATAACAGACCAGACAGATTATCAACAAGTGGACACGAATCATGACATCCTGTGGTCAGTGCTGCACAAGTTTTAACACAACAGTATCAAGTTTACCTTTCTGACCAGTCTTTTCCTATACTCGTTCATTTCGCCCACAAATCCTCTCATGAACTCTCCATAGTCCAGGACGCCGTCACCATTCAGATCAAGGATGTCCCAAATAGCTTCAAAATGCTACAAAAACAAAGAGACCAGGACCGATTATACTTTTCTCTTGGCCCAATAGAAATCCTGAGCGCCATGATGACAGCCCAACATATGTTTTTGCAAAACCTCAGCATTCAAAGTTATTATTTACCTCTACTGGTATTAAGGTAATATGTTAGTCATAGAGTGCCCTCTTCAGTTCAGCTTTAATCTAACATGCCAAACTTAGTACTTACCTCATCTGGTATCGAGATATGGTAGTCATAGAGCGCCCTCTTCAGTTCAGCTTGATCTAACGTGCCATTACCCGTCTTGTCAATTTGTCTAAAGTAAGCGCCCAATCCTGTCACAGTCTTAACTCCTCGCTTCTTCAGTTTCAGTCTGATCTGAGCTGAAATGGGCAAATAGACAATTTCATTGGGAAATACTGTACTCAGAAAGGTCACCAAAAGCTGTCAGCATGTTGCAGAAATGCGCGGTGAAACTTATCTAGTGAAAAACATTTTCTGTGAAATATGAAACTTTAACTAAACTCAAAAGACAGCTTGACGGCAACCACATGTGGTGGAGAAGAGCCCAACGAGAGATCATCTTTTGAGCTTTACAAAACAGTTTGAGATATCCTAAGGAGTGTAACAGGATTGTATGGCATACAGTACGTAAGCCAACACGAGAATGCATTACCTTATTCATGTCGTACACCAAGGCCTCCTCAAAATTAGTTCTGAATCACCAATTCCCAGTTTGGTCACTACAGCACACAGTTGTGTGAACCATCACGCGCATTGCCATGGTGATTTTATGTTTTAGCAAGAGATTTATCTTGACAGAAGAGTCATCACCATGACAACGCGCAGGTCAAAATGATCAATAGTTCACCTCTCCATCGTTTAAAAAATCAGTAACAAACTGAGATTTTCTGAAAAATACAGTACTTTAGCATATGTCTTAGATGCTACAGAAGTCTCTTTAGGTCTACCCATGTAACCAATTATCACAAACGTCAACCTCTACATGTGCTGCAGGTGCAGATCCAGGAGTGGGTCTTACATGTGTCCCCTGTCGCACTCCCCCCTGGACACAATCCTGTTTTCACAGCTACACCATGCTTAAAACACTAACCTTGAAGTGCAAGTAACATACGCCGATCATAGTCTTCGTATTTTGACAATTTATGCATTCGGGCAAGTTCTGCAGCTTTTTCGGATGGACGGACATCTGGAACTCTAACAACAAAACATGACCACTCAAAAGTGTAGCAATTACTTTCATTTTCATATCCATGAATTACTTGTTAATACTAACACCAAAACATATAATTTCTAGTTGCACAATCCCAACATAGCCTCAAAAACAGAATTACTATATTAATCTCACTCTTTATTCACCCTCAAGAGAAACACAACTACAATCATATGGCTGACAAAATGGCTACATGGATGTCTATGAGCACAGCCACTGAACAATGAGTCAATAACATCGCAAATACAACATACTTGTCAAAACAGTCCAAAAGCTCTTGGCCAAATGTTGATAATGCAATAGAATTTTGACAACTTGGACAAAGCAAGTTGAATTTTGATGAAATTTGTCGCAACTACTAGTCAGTGACACACACTTACTCTGCAACATCCTGGTACTTTGGACAAACTGAATTGCTGAAACTGACATTTTGCCATTTCCAAGATTTCACTACATTCTTGCCAGACACAGTACCCATTGTCCAATGACACAAGCCCAGTAGTGTTAACAATAAAGCGTAACAGTCAGATGATACTTAAAGTTATGGTGATCGCTGCTTTGGTTATATGAATATTATCTTGGCTGCCACAGACCTCGTACATTGTAACTCATTTTGAAGTACACCCTCTGAAGCAACACTCAATATAAGTTAAATATTTTTCTTTAGATATTTGACGACATTCATTTTCCAGCCATAATGTGTTGGACAAATCATCAACTTAGTGGCTGGACTTATTATTAGTTGGTAAATTTGCAATTCACACAGAAAAATAATTCATTTGCCAGGTGACAAAGGTGGAAGGAAATTTGTTGGGAAAATTAATTTCAGCTTCACACCAACTGTGGAATCAATTCCAGCAGCCTATATTTATCAATTTTTACTAGGGATTCCCTTACAAATACAAACCAAATAGTTGACATCTAGTGCCATCTATTGTGTGCTGCAAACATCTACTTACAGCACTTTCTCCTTTGCATCTTCATCGACATCTGTGATGCGCACCATGACGATTGCCTGTGATGTAAGTGTCTCGGGCAGAGAATGCTGACCTTCTGTTTGAAAGCTCAAGGTGCCACCCTGCAATACACCAGGTGGTCAATACAGAGCTGAAAGGCCATCAAAATTTTCCCCCAATTCTGTGGACATAAATTATAAGAAACTCCCAGTATGAGGGCAAAGTTGAGAATGCAAAGACTAAACAAATCATATTCCGTTAGATACGTATGGCATCAAAAACAGTGGTTATATTTTGCTTCTTTTCACCTCTTCGTAACAACAATAGATCAAGTTGTCTGCCATCTTTTGCTCATAGATAGATTTTCATCTAACAAGGTCATATTATAATTAGTAGTGACACGAATGCCAGGCATTGAGTCAAGTGAAAGCCTTGCTTCACGAGTTCAATGCTAGGTGAAAAATAAAAATTGGGTAGAGACAAGCACGGTATGCATACGAATGAATAAGTTCGTTTGAAGGACATGAGTTCCGTGCAGTTATATTCGCCCTATTATTTCAGCTAACAAATGCGTTTACAAGATTAGAATATCAACTTGTGCAGGATAATATTTGATGTGCAATTCGAGTGCGACATGCACGACACTAAATTCTAAACTGTCAATGTACGGACATCCAACCCTGTTTGGATTCAGGGTTGGTTTACAAACATCAGAGAAGTAACAAATGTATTACTGAAATATTTGCTGTGCTGGAGACTCTATGTGTTACGCAAATACTGCCTGTCCCAGCAGTGGCCCATGAAAGTACTTTATATCAAATTTACAGAAAGTATAGACGAACAATGGTTTTAGAAATGACATTTTTAAAAGCGCAGTAATTATGTTAAAACATTAAGCCTCATTATGACACTTACTGCGTAGATATCACTCAGGTTATAAGGCTTGCCTTTTCTTCTTCCTGTGATGTGTTGGTAGCCCCCTCTGTGGATGAATGGCATGGACTTTGCACTGTGAAAATAAAAGAAGGTTGCAACTTTCAGAATTACTGCATCATATGATTATCTTTCCTCACAAGAAAATCGTATTGAAAATCAGCCACAACGAGTTCAGGAATGAAAAAATTTAAAATACGCTAAATGATTGATAAGAATTTGCTAATCAGGAAAATATATTTCACGTTAAGCTTTATATTAGAATTTTTTAAATTTCAGCCAAAACTAGAGCCAACTTCACTCAATCTTGACATCTCTAGTACATATCACATTCTCCCAATCCCCAATCATCTAAATTAAAGGTCAACACACTAAAGACTTCAAGCAGACCATCCTCAGTCTTTTATAAACAACAGGCACTTTTTCAAACCAAGATCTCCCAAGGGAGACCATTACCCAACACAAACCTTACCTGTAGAGGGTGCACTGCCTTACCTTTTCCCAAACTGTTTAAATTCATACACCGTAAGTGTGTTGTCAACTGCAAAGAAAAATCCAGTGAGATCCCTCAAGGCATCATGGCCATTTCTGGAACAGAGAGAGCTTCAGCGTTGAGTCAGAGGATGACATCATGGCCGCTTTAGTTCGTACAGTTGACTGAAGAGGGCCCAACATTAAACAGCAAAGTTCAAGGGCAAGTAAACTTGAGCAAAAATAATTGTGGTAAACTCCAGTGGTATTTAATCGGAAAAACATTTAGATTAACTATCGATGTCAAAACAATGTAACCAGCGAGGGATTCCCCGATCACACATTGTTGATATTCTGCTTATGACATCACATGCACCGGGCACTTTAAGGGTGGTGACGTGGCTAATAGGTGTTAGGAAATAGAAAGCCAGGAAAAGAAATGTTTATGATACTAGCATTGGCCCTGGGATTGGTACTTGAGGGAACTACACTTCTCTGTATATGCAACAAAAATTGTATAAACAATGCGAGAAAGTTGAAGATACATCATTTAATAGTAGTCATGTTTTTAAACACACAATATTCCCACAAAGCTAAGACATTCATACAATAATCTAAAAGCAGGATTTAAAACTGTTATCTAAAATAAACTATCATTAGCTTTTCATTGAAACGTCTTACCTCGTAAGTACTCGTGCCCCAAACCTGACTCTCTGTGACAGTAAGTGTTCAGTAGCAGTGCCTGTAGTACGCACCCTGAAATGCACACAGCCAGATAACAACTACATTCTTTCACCAGTATTTGACAATAACACGAGCTGGGTAGAGTGTTGTAGATGCAAGATTTTCCCTGTGTGATCATATGCTTTGTTTGTAATACATGGTGATATCTCGCAAAGTCTAATCACTACAGAACACAGTTAATACTAATCTTAAAATACCAATGAGCATTACAAACTGCAGACGGAGGCTATCTTGCAAAATTGAGACCCATTCTGAATTTCGCAGCTTTAGAAATTCTTATGTACTCAGAGGAGATAAGGAGTACGATGACATTCACATTTTTGATGATTTATAAGAAGGAGGAGTCATTTGTGAAATATATTCAGCAGATTATTCGCAGAATTTGTCTGGGTTAATTACAAAGCTGACAGAAGAAAACTTCCCGAAATGAATCATCAGTTAAGAGTGTTTGGATTGTTTGGGCTCAGCTGTCACAAATTCAAGGAGGTAGTATTATCCAACATGAAAGCCCAATCTCATGTAAAGGATCCTACAACGAGGGCCAGCTGTCATGTAGTGCTTATAGCTGCCACTGCTAAAGTAAGCAACATCCTGGTCACTAGTAGAAGCCAATGAGATTTACTTTGGTTTCAGTCTGCAAGGAATGACAACCAGTGCATATACTTAACTGATACATAGCGACACACAAGCCGGTAACTTCAGACACACAATGATGTGTCTCACAATGTGTGCTGTGTTTATGCCCAGTTCACTTACTTGGACTCATGTAGTGTGCGCACTTTGTTTCGTCCAACATACGCTGGAGGGGGCTGTGGCACTTCATCTTGTTCTGGATCACTGATCACATACCTAGGCACAGCAACAAGAAACAGATATAGGTAAAAAACACATTATATATAACAAATATCTGTAGCTCAACAGGTCATGCTGAAACATAAAGCACACTGCTATGCAATCACAAGTAGTTTTCAAAGTAAACTAGACAGACTTCAGTAGAACTTTGCCAAATTCCGGCAAACATTTTGCCAGGATGATATGGCAGTTTGATCAAACTTTTGTAGCATTTTGTTAAATTTTTGTCAAGAAAGTTTAATGCGACATTATTGCACCAAGCTGATAATTCATGTACAGTTATGCACTTGCTCTGATATTTACTAATTTAATATTGTGATATTTAAAATGAGGGTGGCCTCTTCAATGATAGCACTGCTTTCCAAGAGGGCCCTCAAGTTGTCATGATTTCAAAAATGTGGATGGAGCAACATCTGTCACGATTTTGTCGAGATTTAGCTAAAAATCGAGATGGATTCCAGTAGAAGATAAATAGATTAGTCATGGCTTTGCGTGCCAAAACTTTGTCAAACTTTGATGTTGTCCAGTTTATTTTGAAAACTACAGTAACACGCATGCAAGAAAAACTTGTACAAGTCAAATAAACACCTCTACAGTAAAGTCAAAGGTTATATGTATAAAGTTAGATACCTGGACAGAATGATCTGTACAAGATTATGATAAAGCATGGAGTCTAAACAGCCAACCTCACTGGAACTGTATTGAAAAACACTTTTACAACCAAAATGGCTGAGTCTGAAACTGTTCTTAACATGAGTATCAAATTATATCAGGCATTAATAAAAACTCACAAAAACAAAAATACTCCCTTTTCGGGTACATAAGCCACAATATCATGGTGCAAATATCTCACAAGCTGCTTATCAACACGTAGTAAAAACCACAACACCCAGTAAAGGCATACAACACAACAGATCGATGACAATTCAGCAACGACTGACTCATTTCGCTCAAACATTCATCTTTGATTAAAGGAAGCAAACGGGGAAACCATATTCGTCGATTTCTGACATCAATACCTTAGCTCATGGTAATAAGCTGTTACTGACAGTTTCTAGGTTACATAGTGATATCATTGCATTACTATAACATGGCAAAGGAGCCAAGTTTAGCTCCAGGTACATCCGTCAGGTGCACAAAACTGTTGAAGCTCTTCCCAATACTCACTATTACATAACCACAACAGTGAGCTTGTATCCGCAGTTACCGTGTTTGGATGGATAAAATCTTCTCAAGTTTTTACAGGCTGGAAAGACTAGAATAGCCATGTTTTGAAATTATGCATGCCTCCATTTCTCTGCTGTTACCAATCCAAAATTTTACTTGAAGGTCGCATATATTCAGTCCTGTACTGACCTTGGTTGAATGAGTTTGGCTATCAAGTTTCAACTCCGCATAAAACAATTTTTCACAGTAACAAACTACCTACATAATACATATGCATTACACACGCACGCACACGCACACACACATACGCACCGTGATAACTGATCTCTCATCACCTGCTCCAACATTTTTATTTTCTTGTTTTCCTCAGCAAGTTCCTCCTACAATCAAATGCAATGTTTAAAGTGACTTTGTTCATCCAATGGTTTTTAATTGAAAGGCTGAAGAGAAGTGAGCCACTTTAAGTAATCATGAACGTGTTAAGTCCAGAAAATCTGAATGAACACATATTAAATCTATAATAATCCAAGTTAACAAAACACATGTATATTTTAACTTATAACAGCTGTCAGTATATTTATTAGACAGAGTGCATTTTATACACCACCTGTTGGCCCCAACACACCACCTGTTGTCCCCAACACACCACCAACAAAACTGCTAAACGACATTACTCACAGCATCCATCTTCTTCATCAGCTGAGCTTGTGAGTAGGCGTGTCTAGTCAGATGACTGACATCCACATCCTCCTGGATGTCATGACTGGACACTTCCTGGAAACACAAAGGTACTTGGGCTCAGAGGGACCTTCCTTAAAGTCATGCACAATGAGGAGACATGCACAGTGAAGACTTTAAACATTTGTTTAATTCCAATGCATTTTTTATGTTTTTTATTAATACTACAGTGACGTAATGACATTTCCTAATACCGAGGTATACGTATATGCCTGTAGTTAAAGTTGAATATAGTCACGTCAATGTCTACCATTTTCAAAAGATCAGTTCAGCAGAAGCACAGCCAAACATTTAATAAATAGCCAAATACTGCACAATTTCATTTTCCTGACATGTTTCGAGGTGCACTCCCCAACAACCTGTACTTGATTCCTTGACCTTTATATTATACTGGTTCCTGTACCTTTGAGAATGAGGATTGTACCTCAAAACATGTCCCGAAAATGAATTTGTGTATTACGGTATTTGGCTATTCACAAAATCTTTGTAATGGATAAGTCAGACGGTATCACTCAATGCTACATTAAAAAGTTGATTTTTAGGTTTTGTTCAAGTGTTTCGTATACATGCACACACGCCTATAGGCCCACATGCCTAAATGCATGACCTGTGTAGATATGGTAAACACCAACAGATACACCATCGCATGTCCAACATTGTGACAAGGAATAACAGTTAGAAGTGCAGATAGCAAACTCAGACAGAAAATTACACCACCTTGAAATGTAACTTAACTTTGTAGTTTATAAACAATACCCAACTGCCCAGACACATTCATTATGCAACTACAATAACAGTGCCTCACAACTTCAAAAAACATGACAGCAAGATGAATTCAACCACACCAGAGCATGGTAAACGACACAGCAACTTATAACAACTACTACAGTGCCACCTGTTACCACAACACTAAACAACAACACTGCATCGAGTGACAAGCAGAACTTCTATAGTGTAGCAAACATAGAGGAAACAGAATGTACCCCACTAAACACTCACACTCCAGTCAACCAAAACATCAACAGCGTTGAACAGGCAAGTGAATACTAGAGGGCGCCACAATTTACTTACAACATCGCCAAGGCGAGGTGCATCCGGCGTGAACTTCACGCTGGGTTTAGTAACAGTGGAAGAGGGCTGGTAAGGAAATCATAAACTGAATGTTATGAATACTAAGGAAGTAAATAATAGTTGGACTCAAATGAATGGATGAAAGACATCAAAAATGAAAGTAAAACATTTTGTATCCAAATGATGCAAATATTATCAAAATAAAAAAATGTTATAAAAAAACTGTGGGCTACAATTTTCAAAATATTCAAAGAACGACACACTATTAATAAAAAGAAAGTCCTATAGACTTGTTTTATTTTATCAGAACTTTTGCAGCCAAATATACATAAAAATGAAAGAAATAAATCTAGAAACACAGACACACAATTCAAGAAACCTCTATTCCACCTAGCAATATCATATTTGTTCAAGAAATATAAAAAATAAAAAACTTTAGAAACACGCATAATTCAGGAATCCCCCATTCCACCCAGCATATTTGCCAAATATAAAGACATGTTCTCTCAATGCTCGCAAACAGTTCAACAAAGGCTGAATAAGCCTCCAGTTATTAAAGGAATGAGAACTGTGCATATTCATAACCAAGGAAGACACAAGAAAACTAAGCACTTGGTGCGTCAGTTACTCACCTGTTGTGGAGGAACACTTTTAATGGCACCTTTAGACTTGTCAATCATAGAAGTTTTGTGAGCTGCCTTGGGGGGAGACTTGTCAATCGCACCTCGGTGACTCTGAAAAAACATGAAGTACTTACACCACTAGATGTCCTTCCAGTTCACCACTTAGAGATCTCCAACATGTAAATAAATATCGTACAGATGTCGCTCATTTAGTCGGTTATATTTTCATGCCTTCAGACAAATCATAAACACTACAAATCAAATGTTTCTGACATTTCTACCCAGTTATTGCAGGTAAGGAACCGATGGAATCTAGGGCGCCTGGGTCCCCTACTCAGTCACTTTTACATTTGCTATAATGGAGGATTCTCAAGCACCCGTTATTTTGGTCCCTCGCTATGCACCTGGGACAAAATCCTGGATACGCAGTGGCGACACGTTTGCAAAAGACAATTGACAAACTAACTGTGAAATTTTAGAAGTAATTCAGACGGCTAAAGCACAAACCTGTTTAAACTCCAACTCTCTGTCCGTTCTCAAGTCTGTACCCCAACTGAAATATAAAATAAGTTTAAATTGTGAGGTAATAAACACTATTGTTCAATTAAAGTGAAATCCAATTGCAAGAACGGCAGAAAAGACAAGGTAATTGAATATTTGACAACAGATCACATGCTTAAGACATTTTGCTACAGTTGAGCTGAACTTAATCAATGCTAATGTCACAGTCTCCAGATATTGATGACATCAACTATATACAAGTGACAACGTTCTCCACACTCAGGTTGCATTCACAACCACTTTGAAAATTCAGACAGTGTTCGGCGTGTGCATATCATAGCGAATATACAAAAATGATACCTTTTTGTTCAAAATGAAAAAATCAATGGTGTCGCATGCTACTTAAACAGGTCAGAGGCAAAATCATACAGGTCGCAGCAACCAGCTAAAACAGGTCATGGAAAACACTCAGTGATGCATTGAGTGACAAATTACCTATCATGGCAAGCGATAAGCTCAATATACAAGAATGAACATAGCTCATCAAAAGAATACAACCATTTATTCACGTCGGTACGTGAAACAATTACATAATACCTATCGGCACATGATTAAAAATTTCAGGTTGAATTTTCAAATAAAGAACTGATGTTACAGAATGACAAAAAATTTGACTTCATTCAAATTTATTTTGTTTTTAATCAAATAATCCAAAAACTTTTCAATTGAACATGACAATTTACAAGACCAATTTCTAGACCTCAATGAAGTATTGCCGGTCAGCCTGGTCTGCACGCCACCTGTTGGCCTCATCAAATGGCCTAATGGCCAACAGGTGGTGTGCAAAGCAGTCTTGAAAATGTTTGTGATCTACAATTCCATGCTGGTTTAAGATTTACATATTTATATACAGTACAGGTCACTGATATTTATTCTGTCAATCGGACTGCAGCAAGGTAATGTTTGGCCATCCGAAGGTTTTTAAAAGGAATCCAATTACCTGGAAAAGCTGATCACACATCAGTCACTTGAAGAACTAAACCTGTCATTCAAAATATAATCAAAATGAGGCTCTTCCATCACGAGTCAAATATTTGCAGTAAGTGCTCACTAATGCAGCACACACGCCGCTCAGTCGGACTGAGCAATGGTATCCATTAGTACTCACCTGACGGTTGAAGCTGAATTGGGGGTATTCAGCCTGTGTTCCCCCCGGTCAAGAGGCTGATACGAGTAGTCACTATCTACCAGTCGGCCAAGATTAAGGGAAGGGACCCTGTTAAAGCAAAACAAGCTTAACCTACAAGAACTAGAAGTCAGAGTGAAATGTATCATATTCAACCAGTCTTATCAAAGCTTGTAATACTGTAGGCATGCTATTGTGAAGGCCCGTCACTGCGTTTTTTAATTAAAATGAACAACTCATACTGAAACATTACATGCCTGCTCTCATGCCTAAGTGTACATAGTATTTTATGTGAAGCGTGCATAGTTTACTACGTATTTTCACAAACCAAAGAAAAAACACCAGGATAAAGTGTAAATCTGACCGTAGACCGTATTTAGACTCATTGACCATCTTCATGAAGTGTGTGCTAGCAAAACTTAATGCTGACTGAGCTGTGACAAGGTGAGTGATGTCTAGACAAAACGAGCTAAGGGAAGCATTTATTAGATGTTATTCATGATATGCGAGTGTCCATTTACTGTGCTCTCACTTTACATCTGCTTTCTGTTAGTTCCTTGTTGCATACCATGCTGCTAAATATGCCTTCCGGCCAAGAAATAGGTTTATAGTGGCAGTGACTTACAAGAAAAAAAGCCAATGTCGTAAAGTAACCGTGGCTGACAGAAATTTGGCTCTGGCTTCATGACCATGACATATCCACCACAATATTGCTATTGTATCAAACTAGGGTAACTTTTGTGTTCTCACAATGTGAAAGACCTTGTGTCAGACGCTTGTTATTTGCGACAGATACACCACCTTCAAACAACACCAGCCTTAACACAAAACATCCAAACAACAATGTTCACATCTAATTAGGAAGTAAAACCACAACACAAGTTGCGACTTTCTCATGCTTACCCGTCTGGACGACTCATGGGTCTGCTATAGGCCCCTGTACGACTCTGGACATTTCTGTTGGCTTGTTCAGTGCCACCTCCGTACTGCGTGGCTCGATTCTTCCCACCTCCGGCATTTCCGTAATCACGGGTCATATCCTCACCCTAAATACACATTACAAGCAGCTGGATATCAGTATGTAACTTCACCAACAAACAATACAAACAATACACAGGTCTGATAACAACTGAACAGAATGAAAGTTTACAAATAGAAGTACTGGGTCGGTAAAACTTGCATCAGTCAGATCCAACCGGACTAAGATCATGGTAGTTCTTCCCTTATTTTGCACAAAAACAATTACCAAAAATTGACATTTTCCCATTTCCCACAGGCTGGTTATCTTGCTACAAATACTGGAAACGTATTAACTAAATGTTGTTTTATGCCATCCGCACAGGAGAACCCATGCTAGAGATGGTCTGAAGTATTTTTAAATCTTAATTTCTGAGGAGAAATTTTGAAAAATTAAAATATTCTACTCGTCGGCCATAGTATGCAATGAGTCAGACTTGGTGAAGAATCAATGTGACTGAGGGATTTTAGCTGAATAGGTCAAAATTCAACATTAATGCACAGGCAAATACAAAAGTAGCAAAATTAAGACAGAGTTGAGCAACAATCTTATGAATGAGAGCTCTAATGCACGTAATTATAGTAACTAGGTCCAGCCACCGCTAGGGAAGATTGCATTCGGTCGGTATCATTTGATGACCGGAATAGAAAACTTGACAACATGCGTTTTCATCATCAGAAATGGGTTATAAAATTGGTACAAAACTGGGGATTATCTTGAAATCAAATCCATAGAAAATCCCCCACAAAATCTGTCACTAACCGTAATTGGATTAGTTCGACTTTGAGGTCTTGCACTTGGTCGCCGGTAACTCATATTTAGTCGGGGTCAGTCAATCAGTGCTGAAATGAGAATAAGGTAGGTCATTATTTAGATTTATTTTCTTTTTTCATTTAAAAGTTCAGTTCAGTACTAGTGATGTTGCTTTCAATTCAAACAAAAATAACGACCAATTTGTCATTCATCATTTTTCAAATGCTCAATATAAATGTTCAAAATTTCATCGCGCGTTTCTTGAGGGCAGCCATACTATATAAAGCTTTAAAATAATCAAGAAAATTTGTCTTCTTGTTTACTGTTGTTGAAAATGTAAATGAAACAAAATTTTACTGTTCCACTATATCGTGTACTACATTGAAAAAAACTTTACTGCACTGTCGGACTTAAGGCAACCAAACAAGAACATCACTATATCATTTGAAAACTCATTTGCAAAAATTTTTGTATGGAACTTTCGCTGATTTTTAATGAGGGAAAGTATTGTCAACATGTTTTGAAAATTAAGTGTATCCCATATAAGCCCCACCAAGACATAAGCTCAAAATGAGCCAATTAAGCTTCAAGTAAATTGAAATAGATGTGCAGCATACATCTCATCTTCTACAAATGATGAATTCCTATTTTGGTCTCCCAATGACTTAATACGAAAGCAGTGCTGGTGCTATGACATCATATTTCCTAGCGCAAGCAGTGGGAAAATGACTAGTTGCCAATTGGGCAACTGAATGAAGGACTATTTGTAACAATAAATTGACGTGTTTGTTTGAGCTAAAAAGAGTTAAACACACCAACAGCCTCCTAAAGTGTCCCTCTACTGCGCAAAAGGATGGTTTAATCAGCGTAAGGCATAATGCGCTGAAAAGCCTCTAGCATATGGAGGGCCTATCGAGCCAGTTGAGTATGAAGCCCCAAAGGGTGCTTAAACCTTTCTGGATGTTGAAATGTTCTTATCCAATGAGTACTATTACTTAATCAATGGCTGAATTATGACTAAGCTCTTATTTAATACACACTGTACGCCTAGCACTATGGCATGCCCAAACTGCCAGAAAACTACTCATTTAAGAACCCAATGCGCTTCATAGTTCAGTTGAGAGACCACAGTACTTGTCTACAGACACTGTAGTACATAACTGTGTGAGGCAGCCTGTGGCCTACGCAGCCAGCAGCATGTACGAAGGCTGGTAGGCTATGCCTGTGCTTTGACTTATGAGCCTGGATATGATAGGTGTCTGGCCAGTGTCTGAGTGACACTATCACTGTCAGTCTGTCACTGGGTGACACTGACACTGACAGTGTCCATGCGGGGCATGGCTGTGTCTGGGTGGTTCCTGATTTCGTAAACCAGAATTAGGGCTAATCAGATCAGGGATCACACGTGAATCAAAAATCCACACTAATCACTTGAACACTGGTCAATAGCATGTATATTCATTACGAACCATTGTACTCCACCGCTACGCCAGTGTCGACTGCTCAATTCTTCAGAAAAATTCAAAACAAATACCCGCCGACAGAGGGCCAACAATGTGAGATTGATAACATGTCTACACATACTGATATTCAATAAGAACAACTCTTATGATTCCCTTGTTTAATCAACAATAACACAGATTTTTTAGCAATAAGACTTCTAAATATTCAATAAATGGTTTATTTTGTTATATTACTGTAGAATATGTAGTATTTAAAGTTTTTGTAGCTAATCATTTTGTTTGAAAAATCTTTTTAGTAGACCTGGTAATCACTATCCATGCGTTTTCCGCCATATTGGTGTATTGGCTTATTTTTGTCTACGGCAAGTAGTTTGCCGAAATTCCATTGTTTGGGTTTTAACTCATAAAAAGATGGCTTACAAGGGAGGAAAAGTACAGAAGGTTATGGTGCAACCTATTGTATCCTTTTTGGTGTATGCGTGGTTTATAATTTTCTAGTGCAATGTGCGGTGTGTGTGTGAGACCAGTGCCAGGAACTTGACTGTTAGCCGTGTTAGCGCTTTATATAAAGTCAGCTACGTGCTGGAGGCCTGAGTGAAGCTAAATATTGAGTGTGAAGCCCTGACAGTGCTCGACGCTTAGTTTAAGGCCAACTTGACCAGTGCGACTTTGCAAAAATTTGCAGAGTGAAAATGGTCGCCAAAACTGATTTCGGAAAGAAGGACAAAAAAACGTGCCATTGTTGATGTTGACATTATAATGAAATTATGCATGTCTCTTCATTTATCCCGTGAATATGAATTCTTCTTACCAGTGGAGAACTCGCACTCAGAAACATTGGACGTGCATGTTTCATGGTATGACCTTGCCCGATTTTTGGCAAAGAAGTCCGATTATTGTCTGTTTACTTCCTGTTGTACTGTAACCGCATGTTACATATGTGCGGAGGAGGCAGTGTGGCCTGGTTGATAAGTGCCCGCTTTCTTTACTCGAGGTCGTGGGTTCAAGTCCCACCATGTCACACTGCTAAACCCTTGAGCCAGGTTTCTAGCTCCTCAGCTCGGTTTTAACCATATATCAATAAAGCATAAAAATATTTCCAGGTGATCAGTGCAATGGGCCCACATGCGAGGCCTGCGCACGTCTGGTACAACGTGTATCAGACCGCCTGCAATTATTTTTATATATTAAAATTACATATATGTGCTCACTGTAGGTCGCAAATGCACTGATTTAACGAAATAAAGGTATTAAATCTTGAAGAAAAAAAACTGTTATTAAAGTTTGAATGTTACCACAAATTTTGAAACGTATTTCGAGTGAATTATTATCTGATGATACTCCCTGTGGAGACTAGAGATTTTTTTCCCAAGTCGCCAAACACAATCTGAAGTCACAGTTGGTGAGCTGCAGGTTGCCAAATTTAGCACTGCGGCAGTTCGCTACGTGACACCCCTGCTACTTGGGCTTGTCTATGTCCAGCGTTCCGTTTGGCGACATGCAGGTCACCAATGCTATCTCAGATTGTGTTTTACGACCTAGGAAAAATTTCAAGTTGCCATGAAGTCACCATTGTTAGTATCAAAAGACAGACAATAATTCCCTCTAAATTCATTTCAAATTTCGTCTTGACTTCTAAAATTTAAATTATTATTAAACAGTTGATTTTCTACCTTTGATTTGTTCTATTTATATCATGAAAGCAGTGCATTTGCCACAACAGCAGTCAGCTCACATGAAACACGCGTTTAAAGGACAACGGGAAGTAAACCGATAGAACTCCGAATTGTTCAGCAAAAATCTGGCAAGATTGGTGAAATTTGTGCCATCAGTTCGTGTGGTCATCTATGATCGTTCGTTGGCAGGAGGAAATGAGTGTGGTAATATATGGGCCATGGTTACAACAGTACGCCTTTTTTAGTCGACAATATTCACCTGGGATCACCAACCCTCAGGTTTCATTTAGTCGCCTCGGATTTTCAGTTTTGGCGACCTCAGGTTTCGTTTGGCGACCTGCGATTTTTGCCAGGTCGCCAAATGGGATTTAGTGTTTAGCTATGCATGGAATGCTGATGTAAAACCACAAAGTCTGCTCCAAGCAGTCCATAATGAGGGATGGTGATCATGGTGGCAACTGAGGTGGTTAATTTTCCTTGGAAGAACATACACTATCAGATGGCACAAGCACCTTAATCCTTTTTCATTCTGTCGTTAATTTTTGGTAAATCCTTAGACAAGAAGAATGTCTTGGTTTCCTTAACTTTCCGTACCAGAACTTAATCTTCAGGTACCTCCAAAATGTAAGTATGCTTGTTCTTCTTCATTTGTTTCTTGTTACAATAATTGCTCATGTTATTATTTTAACTGTTTAGTATTGTCTGGGATGAAACCAGGTTCGGCAGTGTTTGGTTGAAGTAAATACCGCTATAAAGTACTTGTGTGGTTGCATATCCAGGGAGTGGAGACATTTCTATGGCCTCAACTCAGTTACAGCTATGATCCTCTAAACCTCAGTCATGGTCCAATACACACCAAAATCCAAGGTACAAATCCCCAAAGCTGCTCTTCTAAACTTCACACCCACGCTTGAAATGATGTATATTGTTACACTGTAACCTACAGGCACCAGATTCCATCACGGTGCTACTGAATTCCGTGGCCATGTCTGAAGTTTGATCACTATGTATGGTCTATTCTTGAACTCTAAAAGGAAATGTCATGCAGCATTTCTTGTAACCGTGGCAGTTTCAAGTTCTGCATTTTGTAGGGGCCTGTTCAGCCTATAGTTGAGTACACATTTCTTGAGGCACAACCAAGCACTGTGGGACCAGTTTCATGAAATTTTTTGTCTTAACTTAGAGTGAAATGTCTTGGTTCCGTTCCATGAAATCTCTTAAAACCAAAATTAAGACCTAACTTGGTCTAAGCTAAGACCGAAAGTTAGTCTGCTACGGAGTAAGCTTAAGATTGCACTTTTGGTCTGAATGACCATAATTTATGTCCATTATCAATGTAAATTGTTGCAATCTAACGTACACCCAAAGAATGTCAAATTGAAGATAGTCTGCTTTCCGATTCGAAAACTGGCAAAAGCCATAGAGACAATGCGGTGTGACTTAGGCACATGTCAAATATTTTTCATCCGTGTTTCTACAGAGATCCCGAGTACAGATCTGGTTGTATGAGCAGACTAACATGCGCATAGAAGGTTGCATTGTGGTAAGTAGATATGGGATCATTACGGCCAGTCAAATGGATTAGGGCTGTTCCAGTAAAATCTGTGTGGGAGGGGGGGACAGCAGTAGAAATAAAAATTCATGGGTGGTGGTCTTCAGAAAAAAACTCAAATTATGGGTGGTCGTTCCTGTAAGAAGTGATGCATTAAAAATGGGTGGTATTTTTTACCTGTTAATGTTGACAGGTTGGTTACTTCAGCTGTCAAAACTCAAAAAAATGCAATTGGCATTTATCCTAACTTATCCCAACACAAAAAAGCCCATATTGCCAGTGAACAGAGTGCAATATGTTCACTAAGCCTTTAATGAAGTCAGGGGCAACTTGATTTGAGCCAACTGTTGGTCTGCAGTCCTATTGAATTGAAAAGTTATGCAACACTAAACTGGTGTTAACAAATATAAGAAAATTGATGATTTTTAAATAAAAAGTATGAGGAGTAAGATAAACAAGCTCCAATATTCACTTGACATAGAAGTATAAAAGAGTTCGTGGAGACAGTTTGAGATTCATAGATCCTTATAATTGAAAAAATGTTCATTGAAATTTTGGACACATGGTGAACAGAAACACCTGGTGGGTGCCAAAAGTATTGCTCACAGGCTACTTTAGTTTTTGACAATATTGGACAAGACAACTAGTTCTTGGCTGTCAATCATCTAAGTTCTTAACAGGTCCTCCTGGAGGCAATTTGTTTGCAAGTGTTGGATTTTATATTTTAACCTATTAAAAATAATTAAAAAATTATGGGTCATGGGTTGGAGAAATAAATGAAAAATATGGGTGGTGGGTACGAAATAAAAGTGCCTCCCCCCATACAGATTTTGCTGGAACAGCCCTTACTAGTTTGATAGATAGTACAGTCATATTTAATTTGGGTTTTACTGGCTCACAGTGGTTTGTGGAGATGGTCATTAGGATATGAGTATGAGTTACGGCCAAGCTAAGAAAAGTGTTCAATTCTGCAAACTTAAGAACACTGTATCTCAGAAGTGGCTGAATGGATTCACGTGAATCACATATTATGCTAATAAGCTTTACTCGCTCTGTTCTCGGAAACATTTTCAAAACGTAAAATCCTGTACTTTTGTAGGTGTTTGGCTAAATGTACAGACAAGTCGATAAAGACGTCCATAGCCTTAACACCCGGTGTTAAAGCGTTTCGCCCTAAGAATGCAGGGTCACATGTGCAGTAGACTTATTCTGACTCTGTCTTGGCTACAAGTACCTTTGAAACAACAGCATCACCATTCTTTTGTAACCCAGTTTAGTCCGCTAACAAATCTCTTGGCATTGAATTCAGGGATTGTGTTACATAGGCGCAGAGTGTTATTTGTTTGTCATCAAGTTTATGGAGTGAGCCACATGGTGCTAATTAGGTCAGGCTTTAATCACAAAACAGCTGTTGACATCACAATTCACAGATACCTTGTGAATGGGTAACTCGCTTCATCTTAATCGCACCAAAATACATGTTGTAGTGAACATATGCTTTCAATTCTGTGCACGCAAGTGGCAAGTGTTGGTTTCCAACTTAAGTGTTTGCCCACCACCACATTATATGATATCACCGGATGTATACGAGCTGACATCTTTTGCAAAAACGTCATCAGCGCTGTGCATGAAACAGGGCTTGGAATTTTCCGCGGAAACGCGGATTTCCGCTTTTTTCAAATGTTCTTTCCGCGTATTTTATTATATTTTCGCGTAAAAAGAATCGGATTTGATATAAAATTTCCGCGGCAAATGTCTTTCTTACCGCCGCGTTGCCGACGACTTTCACCTCGAAAAGCGGAAGTTGCTCTTTATGTTTCGGAGGAACGTAAATTGTCAACATTGCCGGGGCATCTGGGATAGCATGGTGGATTTCCTCAATGGCGGCTCGTGTGATTGTAAACCGCGGTGACAAATACTACGACTCTGTAGCCAAAAATGCTTGGAGGTGGGAGTGGCAGACGAGCTAAGACAGACGCAGACGCACGCTTCCGGAGGTGGTACCGTTTTTTTTTTTTTTTAGTCCTCTCGATTTAGGTCGGCAAAAGGTCCACACCGACTTTTTCAAGGCTGGCTGCGCATGTTTCGGGCCGTAAAAATTTCCGCGTTTTTCGCCATTGGTCATTCCAAGCCCTGATGAAATCAACTGCGTTGGTGGTTGTGTTGAAAGGCTGTAGTTGAATAGAACCACATGTCGGTGTTTCACCTCGATGACCCGTGCTCTCCCTCGTTTCAGGGTTTTGACGAATACATGAACCTGGTGTTAGATGAAGCTGAAGAAGTTCACATGAAGACCAAGAATAGGAAATCATTAGGTACTGTGGTTTATATGAAGTTGACACAATGCAGAGTTTCAATGCAGTTCCTTAGTCCAATCATCAATTATAATCAATGATCAATTTCTTGGCCCTATCCGATTGTTGTTCATGAAAATCGGTCCGATTCCCACAACTACTTCACAGGGACAGAGTTAAGTGTGTTCAACTGTTTTTTTTTGTTTGCCACAGCACATTTTTTTGACAATTGACTTCCTGTGGTGGAGCTCCATTGGTTTGACTATTCTGTCCAGCTTAGACATCCAATTAGTTCTCGATGGCCATTTCCTGCATAGAGGTTAATCTGATGTTGTAGCCAGTTGATCCGGTGGAACTGGCAAAGTCATTCAAGTACCACTGTATTGCATTGGATGTTAGTCTCAGTAGTACCCCCATCTAGTGTTCAGCCAGATCACTTCTTTCTAGTCCAGAAATGATTCAAACTCTTGAGTGATGAGCTAGGAGACCAGTTAGCTATTGATTCGATTCAAACTTGACATTGAAAATTTCTTATTTAAAATCCAAGTTTATTGCGACTTATTCGTTTTCTTTTCTGTCTTTTGCAGGACGGATCATGCTTAAAGGGGACAATATCACTGTGATTCAAAATGTAGAAAGTTAGGAAGTGCCACGAACACTGTTTAAAATGTGTATAGGAGGTGAAGACTGCAGGACCTCGTATGAGTTGGAGACCCCGTGGAGAGGGTTAACCTGTTGTATTGAACACACTTCTTTTGTATTGTGAATAAATGTTTTTTTGTAATAATTAAAAACGGAATATTTCGTTTCCTGTACTTAAAATGAAGAAGCTTCCACACACCAGTACAGTGATACAATGTGTGAAGTTGCTGCTGCAATTTTTTAGAGGAGTCGAACAATCGACACATTTTTCTCGACTTATTGACACGGGTTCCAGTGGTCAGGGCCATTGTAAAGCAGCTGTTAATGATGTGCTGTTAAGCAAAACTTTCATTGTGGTTGCATTATCAAGGCTCCGGTGTAGCTGAACAACAGGGCTGGATGGTGTTAGTGGGTGGTGGATCTGTAAACTCAGTTCACTGATTCGTAAACACGAGCAGTGCTCACAAAAGGTGAGGTAGATACCTTAGGGCCTGGCCTCTGTACTTCGAACTGCTTTTGGACATGCATCTTGTGGGTAAGATATTTGGAACTTCCTTATTTACCTATGGAATTTCCAGTGGAGGAATGGTGTTTACCAGATGGTATAGTATTGAATTTTCAATTTTCGTTCTACAAACTGAAAATTAGATGTTGAAAGGAATTCGATTGTAATTTGAAGTGGGATGTTTTCAAAGGATATTGAAGAAAACCATGTTAAAATTTTGTTTCGCGCATTGAAAACTGAATAACGGAATGCACCATCATTGTTTCCATAGTTGTGGTAAACTGTCATTGGAGTTCTGACTATAGGTGGCGCTCTCGTCATCGCAAGATGTCGCAACTATAGACCTCTATAAGTTGCAATGCTTTGCGTGAACTCCGAATCCTGCTTAATCTCAAGAACGCGTATGCTGAACTTGGAATTTAACATAAATTTGGGAATCAGTTGAAATTTTTTGTTCAGTGCAAAGAATTTTTGTAATTATTGGACTTATGATCACTCATTTTCTCCTTTAGGGTAACTTGCTAAGTTTCATCATGTATTCCAAGTACAGGCATACGTGATCTTGAGGTTAAGCAAGATTCCAAGTTCACGCACAGCAGCAATAGTGAGACGACGCGGCTTGACATTCCCGCTGCAGCGAGGCGGAAACACTTCGCTTTTAAATCCACCTGTTTACTGCCAAGTAAATATGAGTTGTTAACTTCGCTCCAAGACTGAATTTAAGCCTTCCCAGTGGCCGACACCGCTCCTAGAAACACGGAAGTCCTGACATTAATAGGAACTGGCGTTCAAATCTCATTTGAGCTTAAGGTCCACCTTTGGACTAAGTTAAACTACGCGCTTTTGGTTACCAATTGTTGAATAACCCTGCGTCAACACTAATACGAGCGTAGATGTATATTTTTATTTGATTTGTTAAAGCTCCATTAGGTACTATCTAGCAGACCATCTTGGCCTCACTCTGTTGGTGTCATAATACACCTTTATGACTTGGTCAGCGGATGAGCGTGGTGATATTTTTGAATCCCATTGAAACGCTTCGTTGGTTAAGAATTCAATATTGACTATTGGGGACGAAGTGCAGCTTTATTATAATAGGGCTTGGAATTTTCCACTTAACGAGATTTCCTCTGTTTTGGTTTCGATATCTTCTTATTTGAGTTCCAGTTTTCTCTTCGTCATTTTAATTATTTTCACTTTATTCATGCAAAAACGTTTTTGAATTTAAATTTTGTAACACAAATAACATTTCTGTCACACAAGCCTATTTGTAGAATGATGTCTCCTGGAAAATTGTATTCTTTTTGTCATTGGTCGTTCCAAGCCTTGTTATTAAAATTCATTCTGAAATGACAGATTTCAGACCAATTGGGGCTGAAGTCCTGGGTAATGAACTTGTCGCTATTGTAAAAAATACTACTACACAATTAATGTAAAACGATCTGGATGAATGACATGCTGGTCACTGGAGAATATGATTAGTTACAGTACAAATCTTTAGTGATAAGATGTCGACAGTTTTCGATTCACTGACGGTGGGAGTTATGAAAACGCAGATCCTGGCTACTCACGAGGCTAACAAGTCCCACATTTGTTATACATGTACCAAAACATTTTAAAACACTTGCGACACGCCCGTGACGTGTGATCATCGGTCTCCGGAATAGCGAGACTGGTTGTCATCAGGATGGAAAAGGGGGATGTGAGAAATTGGAACTACCTTGCTTTGCACAGATACCAGCTACTGTACAGGAATCGGCTTTCGCTATGTTTGCGTTGGAAACGGAAGTTGCCTGGTGATAGGAAACCAAAATATCACGTAAAAGGGGTGCTGTTATCGATGCTTTTTAAGTATCAGTTGTTATTGTCATCATTTTTTGTTATTAAACATCGTATTTCATTTTTTGTTGAAAGTTTCCGGGTACACAAATGTGATGGTGATAATACTACGTAGTACATACACGCAATGTGTCTTTATTACCATTCCTGAAGTTCACACGTACTGTTTATTCAAAAATGTATGTTTTGCTTGTGTGAATTGAACAAAGTCCTCAATC
Organism: Phoronis australis; assembly: GCA_002633005.1. Lineage (NCBI taxonomy): Eukaryota > Metazoa > Phoronida > Phoronidae > Phoronis > Phoronis australis. The sequence continues at coordinate 688,064 of NMRA01000135.1, read as the reverse complement.
GAGTTATCTTGATGCTATTCCCATCATAGTAGAGTGTGGAGTCGATTGCTGTGCGACCAGAATTTGGCAGAGGCTGCTAAGTTTCCTTGCCATGTAGAATACAGCTGCTTCTGCGAGACTGGCATGTCTCGCACTGTATTGTCTTCCAGCAAATGTAGTCAAATACCGGCCTCTTTTAACGTATATAGTACCTGACTGTACTTTACATTGAGGAGTGGTGTTCGTAGTAGGCAGAAACTAAGTTCAATGTCCTTTGGACTGGCAAAGCAAATACGCCCATTAAAATTCTTGCCTCCTCTTTACCTACTATGAAATGAAGTTTTGAACCAGAAATCGAAATTTTTAGTCAATTATTTTTCAAAAAGGTGTTTCCAATCTTGAGTTGTTTTTGTAGTTACTGGTAAATGTAAAAGAGAAAAGAAAAACAACGTAAGATCAATCACATTTTGATGTATCTGTTTTCCACAAGCAGTTTTTCGAATACAGAGTCGAGGCCTGAAAAAGTGGAGGACAATCTAAACGGGTGATCATCAGGATGGAAAGCACGATCTGAGACGAGTGAGATGGGAGAATTTCTGTTTACAACTTCAATGGCACGAGTACTAGCATGTTTGGAATGGCAGTTCCAAACTTCCCACCAGGTGACGTGCCAGAGAGGTCAACAACGGTGAAAACACGAAGATTTGTCAAAGCTAATAACTTCAAGAATCCCATTTACCAATAATCCGAAAATTTCGTTTGTCGTAAGCAAAAACGAAATGTGCTTTTGAAGGGGTTATTAGGTCAAGCCGTAATTGCCAATTCAAACTGGAACATAATATTTGATTTTCAAAACAACACAAACCTGAACCAACTTTGCTTTTTTGGCTTAACATAAAGCTGTAACAAATCAAATCCCGTACTTTGTTTTGTTCTTTTGGCTCCTACCTGAAACGATACATCTTAATTCTCCACCTCTATATTACATCAACAGAAATTTAAAATCTTAAAATTTCTGGTGAACAGTTAGACTTTTGCTTCAGTGGCAGAGCCCCACTAAGTTGAACAATACTTCAATTCAGTCTGTTTTTCCCGATGCGTTCTTCGTGTGTGCCATTTGAACACTGCGTTGATTTGAGTTACGGACCATCGAAACATCGAACTGCAAGTCTACTAAGTAACTTCGTCCGGTTGTGTATAAGTGTTTTACCTAAATACATTCCATGACTTCAGCGAGGGAGAAAATGAGTTGCGCTGTACTGACTTTGAACAATGAGTGCGTTGTTCCCCGTCGTTGACCCAGTGCTTTAGTTTTATTCGTTGTTCAAAGTCGGCTCCACTTGCGGTCACCGTAATGGGGTAGTGATGGTGAAAAGAATGGAAAATTCACTGTTTATTCAGTTCAACGGTTGGCTTTTTACTGACAATTAGGTTTGTAAGGTCAATTGACACACACAGTACTCTGTATATTCTCAGGTTTTGCTCATCTTGTGGAAAAGACAAGTGGACTTGTGTAGACGTGTTTTAAACCTAATCAAACAGAAAAACTGTCGAGTGTGAATAAACCTGTAGTGCACGACAACACATCATGTCCAGTTTTCACCCTCGAACCACCGTTCGCACATCATTCATTACAGTAAACCAACAAATACAACGACTTTCCACGGTGGCCCAAAGATGACATCGCGGGTTTCTTTTTTAATTATCTCAGGGTTTCGAGATCCCGACTTAATTATCTCGCGATGTCATCTTTGGGCCACCGCACCTTTGACTGCCATAATTGTCCGGAATTGAGAAATTGTGTGAATGTTAAGCACCGACCAGTAGGAGTACTTTTAATTTTTGCAAACACTGATTACGGCTTACGAAAAGCCATGGCTGAACAAAATGGTTCAGAGAATTGGAAAATTTACGTTGAGATCAAACTCAAAATTCGATTAAATGCCACGTCATTCTTAGCCTCTCCATGCATAAGTTACTGAAAAATCTCACGCCCAGCTGTAACCTAGCAATGATTAGCCATTTCCCCGTGCATACTGAGTAAATCTGGCTGAACAGATTTATTACATAATTTGCCAACGCTGTCGATGTCTTATCACACCTTTCGTGTCTGAAATGGCTGTCCAACGTCTAGCAGCTGATCGATCATGTGGGTCTATGTATTTCTCTTTCGATATCGATGTAGATTACAGTTTTGTTATTTCCTAATAATAAAATGAGTCAAGGAAATTTTCTGACGTAAAATTTCCAGGTCTCCCGATCATTAGTGTCGATTGATGTTTTGGCAAGAGGCCATTCGGGTGTGTAACTGTTAAGGCCAGGTCCTGGGGCGAGAAAACATGTTCGCCACTTCGGACGTATTCTGCTGAAGTACAAAAAGTTAAGCCTCCAAACGTACTCCAAAAAATTCCAGACAGAACGATACCATTCAAAGTTGGTAGTTTAACCACTTGGGTTAAAATATATCCTTCCAATCAAAGGCGAGCCAATGTTTTCATTATTTACACAACAGTATAGTTTATTCATGCGCGCACCAAGCCTAAAATATAGGGGGGCTCGAATTTTTCGATATGCAGACCTTTTAGTGGGAGAAATCAAGAAATCAACGAGGAATAAAAAAAAACGGGGCCTCTAGGTCCAGGCCCACGAACCGTGCATCCGCACAGACTTCCTATGGATCTTGTCTCGTTTACTCGGACTTTTTGTTTTACTGAAGCGGACCTTTTTGCCCAATTCGCCAAATTGGGGGCTCCTCCCCCGGGTGGGCCTATGTTATTTTTCTCCTATACACGTAGGACGCCACTTGACGTAATTGAGTTGGCTTGGCCTCATGAGTGGCCTTCATCAGGATCCCCGTCGTGGAGAGAAATCATTCCTGTCGCATGGCTAGAAGCTCAATACATGGGTTCTAATAAGACTCGATGTCCGAGCGCTGATCGCTTGCAAATCTACCACTTGTCTCCGGTGTTTCCAGAATAGTCCATCTTTGAATAAGAAAAATACATTCGCTGATATTATTTATTGTAAGAAATAAAAGCTTTCTCATTTTCTGTCTTATGACATGATATTAGTCTGCGACGACATGAAGTACCATTCGTTTTTCTCACAATCAATGTAAATTAAAGCAAGAACTAAAATAGAGTAATCAATCATAAAACAAGGTTGCTCACTAATGTCGGTATGTGTGACTGTTTATTGACAAGTACGCGTATTAAATCAAATTACTACAACGCTTATTTATAGAATGATATTAACCCAGTAAAAGTATGTATTTCCTTAAAGCAGAAAGTCGGTTAGTAGTATTTCGTTTTTTACATTTTAGCAATATGCGCATTAATTGGGTCAGGTGACAATGTCCTTTTAGTAAAATTCAGAAAATAAAAGAAATATATTGGTAACAATGCAGCGGTATCAATGACAGGTTCAAGCTTTACTTGGTACAAATTTTCAAGATGAGACCTTCAAAACGCTGTAATTACAGATTTCTAAAAAGTCTTGATTTTGAATATGAAAATCAAAAGCTATATTTTTACATACAGCTAGTTGGCTGGCTAAGTAAATATAACATCTTTGACATGGAGAGACAACTTCGGCGTAAAAATTATGAGTCACGGTTTTACCAGCCAACTAGGTCAGGCCTATTTGAATGCAAGCAATCTCTATAACCACTGAGGTATTTACCGATTGCCACATAATGGTGAAAGATGCCTGGCTCAGTGCCAAGGCCGGGAAAACCCCCCAAAACCTTTATATTTTAGCCTTTCTCAGTGGAAGAGTATTGTGTAGCTCAGTCAACGCTCAGTGTAGTAATGTCTTCGAAAACGTAAGCTAAGCATTAAGCGTAGTGGGATTAACTAGTGTTGTATATTTAAAGTACGATGATCGTGAAAAGGACTTTGAATTTCTTTTGGAGATGATAAACACATCATGGCACTTCTGACATTACTCCATCGCGCTATCGCACACTCACCATACACTTTCATTGTATTGTTGCAGGATAAACTTCAGAGACAACCCACCACCCTATGAATGGTGTGTTGGACAATCTTCAGCGTACACGTCACCACCGCCTTCAGCACCGCCAGTTGAAGAAGAGGAGTGCTGGGACAACGGTGACTTCCGTCCGCTGCACAGAGAACGGCGCCGACATCCCGCCGGGCATGGGTCAATGCAAGTCCCGTCGCCGAACCCCAGTGAGATTTCTGTAGGGGCTTTTAGATGCAGGCAAAAGACTAAATCTAAAAAGTCTACTTGGCATTTCGAAATAAAGCCGGGTGACAAGGCATCATACAGAATTGGTGAGTGGAGTTGCAATGCATTTCATCGATGATGAGTTATTTTTTCTATCAGTCGCTGACTAAGAAAATAAAAATACTAGTGTCACGCTTTATTCGTGCTGGTGACTTTGCCGATTGCTTTTTCTGTAAATGCCGGTTGCAATGCGACGCCGTTCATTTGGCGTACGTTCGTGCACGTACACTTCTTGGTCATTACCGCGTCATGCGCGTTTATGTCTATGCGCCTGTCATCTGCAATTTTTTTTTCAAAATATTTTTTTCAACCGTTCGCGTACGGGTACACGCGTCTGATCTTCATTTGTAAGCGCAGGCTGCTATCGCTTGTGTCCGTAAATGTTACACTGATGTGTGTGTCGAATACTTTCAGTCTTCTGGCTGATGTTGGATTGCATGACGACATGCTGTTTTTCACGGTAACAGATAGTCAATCTTCAATTGTATCTAATTCAAAAACTTCCTTTTTACTAAGTGTTCCGAATATCGGCACAGCTTTGACGCCTGCAGGTGCATCAGTATACACAGAAACCGTGCTATAATCATTGCTACCTGCTTACATTGTGCAGTTGTTTCATTTTCTTGTAGGTAGAGGGTGGAAAATTGTCATCACAGCTGGAGGTGTTCTGTTTTTTCCTGTACTGCTTTTGATAGCCTCTGCCCTAATCGTAGGCAAGTTGGCTGTTGGTCACGTGATTGGCTGAGTTTTGACTCTTTGCCACTTGAATTCACATCCATTGTCTACGGAGAGCTTTCTGACGCTCAGCAAGCCCCTGTTGCAACCGCCCTGCGTTGACCAATTGTTGCGGCCGAGGAACCTTCACTGTGTGTTCACTGACTGTGACTCCTCACACTGATACTGACGCTTCGTGGAAAGACTGCTGATTGACTTTTTCACCACCAGTTTACTTGAAAGAGTGCGTTTGTTAATAACAACGAAATGGTTCACTTCATGGTACTTGTACATCTATGAAAGAGTCAATCTACAGAACAGTTTCATATTTCAGCGCAATTTGTGACTCGAATACTGTAAAGTGTTGTCAAGCAACACTAAGGTGTGACAGTTTCATAATGTTGAACTTCCTGCCGACAAAACGGTGACCGTGGCCCTCGGAGTGGGATCCTGTGGAAAAGTGGGCGGCTTATTCCCCATCAGCACTTCTAAAAGATATAGTGGAGAACAACCCCAACCCCAACCCCACTAGTCTGCATTTTAAAATCGTCTGATTGCCTTGTAACGGGCAATCGGAATCTACGATTTGCATTTAAACATTTTTATCCGCCTCCCGTTCAGTAAGTAATGCTGGGAACTCGGCGAAAACAAGACTTCGCGAGATTACGTGAGGTTACCGTGTATTTTAAATGAGATTTTAGCTAGGTCCTAGCGTTACTGAACGCACGTCCGATTGACAGCAATCACGATTTAATTTTAGTGATGCAGTAATTGTACCTGTAAACATTAAATTTTGGTGTATGTTGCTGATCGATGCAGAACTTGGGCAACGAACACTCGGGCATCATGGGAATCTGTTGATTTAAAATATTTGACGCAGTGGCGGATTTAGGAGGGCCAAGGGGGCCATGGCCCGCCAATTCTCCCAGATTCCATTTGGCAGTTCGGGGGTGCGAATGTCAGTCGGGCAAAATCCTGGCTAATACTCTGCCCTGCCCCCCTCCCCCAACTCAAAATCCCGAATCCGCCCCTGTTTCAGTGAGTGGGTATTTTGAAGTTGTGTTCAAAATTAAAAAACTGGTATTCATCTCAGGATTTTAGAGGATACCTCGAAAACGCCACTTTGAACATAATTTAAACCTTTGGTGACTAATGTTATTGTATTTATATCTGGTCATTGTTAAGATTACTTTATTGTCACACGACTGTTTTGTTGTGTGTTGCTTGTTAATGTGTCATTTCAATTTTATACAGAAAATAAATATGTTGGAATAAAACAGTGATTTTCGATCAGTCAGTTTGGCCGCACCGCGTTTACATCATGGTGCCTTTTGTTAGCCTGGGGAGTAAGATTATGTTTGTGTCTTTTAAACTACACGTGACAATATCACAAGGGCGTCTGATACTGTGATACTGTCAACAGAGCATGGCGTACGGTACTGGCTTGCCACTCTGCAAGAACCAGTGCCACCGTTTTAAGAGCCATTCCACGAGAAAATAAAAAAGAAATAAAAAATCACTCTAGGGGTCTTCTTTCAGATTCAGCTTAAACTTTGTGTATGTGATACAAAAATCACCAATTTTTCACTTATTGACCCCTTACTTTTTACCTGTAGGCCTTTAAAAATTTGCATTTAAAAATTTGCATACCAAAACAGTAATTTTCCAGTATAAAAAACAGGTAGAATGCACGCAATGAGAGAAAACATATAATGATATTAGGAAGTGGGACATAAGGACTGCCAAATAAAATTGATACTAATGAGTTCGCTGCATTGTTCAGGTGACAGGGAGGATAAATCGTGAGGCAATTTTTTGTAATGTTGAAATTGGATGTCACTCAAGTGCTCCTACAAGCCATTTTGCAGCGCTGTGGACTTTGGAAGATATGTTTATGTGTAGATCTTGGTTGTGTGAACATGTAATTTCATTACAATTAAGATGGTTCAAGAAGAAACAATTAATGAGAATCAGCATTAATTTTTTAGAGAAAATAATGCTGTCTGACATATCCATACACCACTTCACCCATTGAGCGTTCACAACTGACCGTGGTTCAGAGAAGTTACGCAGGCACAGGTGATGACATATTTGCCTTGAGCCAGTACCCAAAACAGTTAACACCCTTAGAGACAATTTTTAGACTGACATGAATAATACATGTGTTTTAATGAAATATTCCGATTAGTGCACTATTTCAAAGCTGTTAAGTTTACATTTATAAATAGTTCGCTACTATATGAAGCGGACGAACCGAAAACTTATTTTTTTACTTTGTAAACAAAAGCCTACATCACAGGAAAGGTCAGCTTTGGCTCTTACAGGCTGATGATTGTCACGTGTCCTTAGAGTTTTTTTTCTTTGTTACTGTAACCTCGCTTTCAGTTCACCTTTGTTCCGGCCACATTGTCGTGCGTTCCAAAACTTATTAATTTTTCCCACTTTCTACCTCCCAGTTTTCATCATTCTCTCGTACTTCCAGGTGGCCGGCGCTTTTTTATCGCCCATCTTACCAGAGATTACCATTTATTTTGTTATTTACCTGTATTCGTTATATTGTAATTGTATTAGTTATAATAAATGACCTTATATCGCCTACCTCTGCCTCCTTTTCATCTCCGGTAAAGAGCCTGCGACGCACGTATCATTTATCTATTATTCGGGACACATGTCGATCATAAAATATGTTCACAGAAACAAAATTCAACGCTATTGCTGTTTTATCTAAAATCCAATGTTGAAAGGAATCACCAAAAGACTGTATGACATTGATAGACCAAAAAGACGGATTAAAACTCATGGCTCCTTTTTACAAAAAGTACATTAAGTTTGAAGACAAGATGCCAATTTTTCAAAGGAAGACATTGGTAATATTTCAATGAATAAGTCTAATCTGGAACCATTTCAATTTAACTTCATTTGTAAAATTAACAGAACCTGGGTATGTCTTTTTCCACCCGTCACTAGTAAAATTAAATTTCAAATTTAACTCTGAATTATTTTCTAGATTAGGTTTTTAACAAAGAGACTATAGATCTCTTTATTTACATATTTTTGTGAAACTGAGTGAGTTAACTGTTTTTGATAGTGAAGAAGGTTTACAGCAAAATGGTCGTTTAGTGAGCAACTGAGAAATTTTGGATTGCTTTTTCAGTCAAACCAAGAAAGTGTGTGATTGGTGGAGAGTAACAGAACGTTGGACATAATGTTTGATATGACATCAGTTTACCGTCAGTATCAACAAGGTCAAATATAAAAGAAAAACGTTTTCTATACCAGTCTAGAAAACATGTTTGTTGCTGATAATGATGTTCGACTTACACCAAAGTGGTTCATGTATACCATTTTTATCCTCAGTATCCTCAGTGGAATGTTAAACAAAACTATTCATCAGCCTGAGTAAAATGCTTTTTTCCAAAACTTGTTTGTAATGCTTTTTGACACTGTTCATAGAATTTTTCACCAAAATGCAACGTAGGTGTAACTTATTGAGTGGTTAAAGTGCTCACAATTCACGTTGGACAACATGGCGACTTTTGTTGAACATTGTCATCGGTGAAGATTTAACTATAATGCATTTGTAGCTACGCTGCTACAAAAAGAGAGTTTGTACAATTTTCTGTTGTCTGTGAGATATCTATAATGAATAATCTATTTATCTCAATATGATTTGCCCATTCAATTGACCTTGCACTCTGCTAGTTGAAATTGCTTTTGTTTGAAAATCATAATTTTCTGCAAGGTAGGATTACGTGTCAAAATATTGCGGTCACTTATTTTTCGAACTTTTATGCCTAAATTGTACTTTTGATTTATGTTTTGTAACTCGTTACTTTCTACTTCAGGATATTTCAAAGCAACGGAAAGTGAAAAATCTTACTTGATTAACCGAAATAGGTTACGTCATTTGGATTAAAAAGTGAGAAGATTACTCACATCCTTCACCACAGGTTAAACATAGGAGCGGTTTCCAAAATGCTAAAACTGTCACTGTTGGGGCAGCAAAGGCTAGAGTCACTCATGCTTGCAAATAATATTAGTTTTTTGACAAATTAGATGAAAGAAGTGGAGGACAAAAAAGACGCTAGAGAGCAGCATGTAAACAACGTTTCGATACTAATCAAAGTCATCCCCAGGTACACTAGTAGACAGAAAACAAAATATCATAACAGAATGTTACATTAATATCGAATTGTCGTTTTCGAACATGCATGTGCCATCGTTTCCTCAATGGGAACGTTTTGGCCAAATTTCACGAAAATTCACTAAAGAAATTTAATTATAGGAACTGCAACCAGGAGGCCAGCAGTAGAAGAATTGTCTAAAAATTGACGTCGACTGACTTGATCACCATAGGAACATATTTACGTGCGGGTGTGCGTGCGCGTGTGCGTGCGCGTGTGCGTGTTTGTTCATTTATCAATTAATTTAGTTACCTGTATGCTATGGATAAGCAACTTTAAAAATAGCAGAGCGTCGACGCATGGTTTTACCCTAATTCAGGTCATGATATGCCCATTGACTTCATGACATATGTCATTTGCAAACAATAGAGTCGGGCACGAGTGTCACATTGAGTTGCCCTAGACGTTTGAGATAAAATTGTGATTGTATTGGATAGTTGCCAAAGGAAAATCCCACCAAATCCAATATTTTGGGCCCATGTTGCTAGTGTTTTATTTTGTGTTTGTCTACGCTGTTATCATGTCTTGTCTTTAAAAATGGAAGTTCTGACAGATAAACCGAAGAGGTCTTGGATTTTTATTTCATTTATATAATAAATTATTCCAGGGGCCGTTCCGCAATGCAAGATACTTAGTCGCGAGTGAAATCCCTAATTTTATTATGCGCTTCGCTCATAGTAATGCACCTCGCGAAGAGCTGTCTCGTCTTGTTTTATTCGCCAGAAACTTGCTCTACAGGCTGCAGCCCAGTTTGTTGTGTTGTTCAGGAGAAAGGATGTCGAGTTTAAATTTGATAGACTCTCCTCACTTTAGACAGCCTTTCTTAGCCATATGACACTCATGGGTCACCCGTTTTTGTTGTTGCAGATTGGGTTTCGACCTCAACCGTCACTTTGACCAGCCACCGCCAACGTATGAAGAATCGGAGCGCCTCGCAAACTCAGGTAACATACCGATACCACCTTCCGACCAAGAAGAATGTTGGGATAGAGGCAACTGCTTCAGTGACAGTCAAAAGGCAGAAAAGACTAAAAAGTCCACATGGCATTTCGAGATAACACCTGACAATAGATGCAGATTTGGTAAGTGTTTCATGTATCTCATGACTGGTCATTGTACAAGTAGCAGCACTTATTTTGATAGCAACTTAGCGTTTATGGAAGGTGAACTCACTTTGGACGACTTTCTGGTTCACTAAAAATACTAGTTACGTTTTTTCTTTATCTCAGAAAGAAGTTGTGACTAAATAAAGTTGTTGCCACAGGTGTAAACATGACAAGGTCGTAGGCTAATACGTGTCTACTAGTGAAGGACCAAGTCGCGTAGACTACTGAATCATTATAGGGATGTTTAGCATAACAATAGCATGAATGTCCCGTATGCGTTAAGAGGCTGTAACAGTATCAGAGACAATTTTCACGATTTTAAGTTGAATCCTTTCTCTTCTCGCAAAGATAAATAACAGGCTAATTTCCAACGGTTATGGTCAGACCTAATTCATTTGCAAAACTTTACTGATCTACTAGAAGCCTTGGGCGTATATCGTATTTTGTTATCAAATAAGCGTAGGCAGGAAATCCAAGTAAAAAATTAATTTCATCTTCAACTACTCTTTTAGAACATGCTTTACAAAAACGGTCTTTTACATCTTTCACTTTCAATTTTCAAAGGATCGATTTATATGTTTAGTGATAACGTGTTTGACACGGTCATGACGGGGGTTTGCGAACACTGAGGAATGCACTGTCAAAAATTTCAAGTGCTCGCATTACTAATGAATTCGCGGTATTTGTAGGTAAAGGGTGGAAAATCGTCATCACAGCGGGGATCGTTGTACTGTTTCCTGTAGCACTAGTAGTTGGCACCGTTGTCGGCGTTGGCAAATTGGCTGTTGATCACGTGATTGACTGATCTGGCAACCAAACACACCACTACTACCACTACCAGCGCTCTGTGTTCAACAATTCGCTGTTAGAATCGTGCTGGTGCGGATAATCGCTTCCGCCTGCTTTCATTGTCCAATCACCGTGATACTCACTGGGTAGTCAAAGTGGACGCGATATGACTGCCGTCTCAACAGAGTGTTCCGTTTGACAGCAATATCACTGCAGAACCTGTCGTTGCATTGCCGGCTGTGTTCATGTGTGTCATATCCTGGACTCCTGAGGCTATTGCGTTTTTCGTGTATCTTTTTGTGTGCTTGTTGACCCCTCTAGTTCACGTCAATCCAGTCGGCCTGGCATTGCGGTTTCCAGCTTTTATCATTGACGCGTTTACTACCTTGCTGAATGTGCTTTGATATTCAATACAGAATCGTGACTGGGAGACAATCCTCGTCATAATCTCGGCAATCAAAACTCTAAACACGGTTGATTGCCGAGTCAGGACATGCAGTCATCTCAGTCCCACACTATCGGACATTTTTCATTTTTTGAAGTATCTTGTGTTCAGTACTAAGATTTGAATGGATAGTGTGTCTTAAAATGCTTAATTTGACAGTACGGTGATTCGAACGTGATTTCATTTGTTTTAACGACTGTTATCATTATTTTGATATCACACGATTGACTTTCTGATGTTGTTGTTTTTAGTTTATGCTTGTTAACATATCGTTAGTTTTTAGAACAAAATAAACATTTTTGCAGTGATGTTGTAGATCAGTCAACACCAACAGCTGCAACGCTTATGAAATTTCCTTGGCTCCGCACAGATGCCCGTGGTAGGCCCGTGAATCGGCATACTTTACAATCTTTATTACACCCGGTGTCGTCACTTTCAACTACGTGTCGCCTCGTGGAATTTCCATTTCTAACAATGGGATCAGTCAGTAGATCATGCAATAGCTCAGCGCAACTATGCAAGCATACAAAAGCAGCTGCAGCATAAAATTAATCACTGCGGCTGCGGTAATTTTATGAGAAATAAATTTTACTGTGTGTCCGATATAACACGTAAGGCCCATTTGAGTCCATGAGTGAAAAAGTGTTTGACCCTTATCTGCCGGGGTTATTTGTTTAGTTTGCCTGATCCTCAGTTAGCAAATTTGATCACAGCCTAGTCACAGATAAGCAACGAGAATTCTTCCTTCACAATCCCATGGATTTTGATGCCAACAAAAATAAAAAATTGAGTTTTGTCTGATATCAAAACTTCTCGAAATACGATAACAATACATGTCACTTTTTGACGATTGTCATGATAGCCGTAAGTGGTAGGCTACTTCGGGTAATTTCTGGTTTCAAAGTTAATTGTATTGTACTACGGTCACATTTTTTGTAATTTTCCTAGAACAAATTCATCTCAGGGCTGACTGTAAACACGGAAATAACGCGTTACACTGAGGTACCAAGACACATTCACGACGTAAAATCCCGGAAACGACCTTGACTGCCATTGATGCAAACATAAATCATAAATTCTAATTTTCGTCATTTTTATATTATTGATGAAAACTCCGTCTTCTGCATTGTTTGCCGGGAATTCCCCTCTGTAACGTAAAGGCATATTGTCAAAACAATATAATAGATATGTGTATAGGCTAGCTTCACTAAAATGCGGTGAAATTTCAATGGAATGTGGTGCAATGGACAGCTAGTTTCCTCATTGTTGTGCAAATTTCTGAGTGACCCATTTTCCGTTTCATGTAAACAGTGTTCCGTTTGTGAACACTCCAGCGTTGCTGGCTGGTAATATTGATCTATGATATCGAGCAAGTTATAATTCTATTTTTACGGGCGTAAATTGTCTCTCATACCGGCAAGCAAACACGTTTCAAATGAATTGATTTCTCAGAATATAGATAAAGCAACGTTTGATGATAAACGAAGTATCAGTGATTGTTCTTGTCGCACTTTGCACCGTACTATGGACGCATTTACTGCACTGACAGGCTCATACGCCTGTACTCTAAATAATGCGTTTTAATATACTTGTTTCTATTCACAGTTTTGCATACTGGGTTCACTTAAAGCATTGGCTGGTATCTCGATCTTGCACAGGTAGACATATCTTTTGTCAAAGGAAAGACATTCACAGCCGCGCATTGTTGATTTGTGCGAATTCGAAGTTTTCGATCTCCACGGCTTTATCTAATTAATTGGTGCACCACGTGATGAATAGCAATTTTGACATGTTTAGGGCTTTAATGCATTCCTCGTGCGTTTCCTTTATTTTCTTCAAAGTGAAATCATAATACAACAGTAACCGAAAACTATCAAATTATTTTTCGTCAAGCGCCGGACATGTCCACCTAATTCCGATAAGCCTACGATAGGCCCGCCGTACAACTTGGGAATACTGCTTGACCAGAGCTGACTCCGCTGTGTCGTGTCTTGGGAGCCTCGTGGAGGGTCACATTGTGTCCGGAAAGCCTGACAAAAGGGTCCGTGGCGGCCGTTCTCGACTAGGGGCAGTGAAGTGTGCGTGTTTAATTGACCTGAATTATAAAAGAAATTGCTTGCGGGTAACGGATACCAGCCGGCTGTATTCATCTCACATGTGTATTGCGAAATCTTTATTTATAGTTCTAGTGCTGATGATGAAATCGACTGTAATATATCTTGGATAACTCTGATGTTCTAAAAAGAGTAAAATTTTCAATGGCGAAATCACATCCGTGTTAGCACTTCTGGAGATTTCGTGACATCTGTTATTTGACGCGGCCAAGTTTAGCCTATTGTAACGGCTAGCTACGACAACTTCTATAATTAGCTACTGCAGATGCTGGAAACTGCATTCATCATCCTAGATATAAAAAATTACTTGTGAAACAAAACACTGTTAGCAACAATAAAATTAAAACTTTGCGTACGAATTAGTCTACGGATGGCCCAGCGTGTTTCACGTACCAAGAATAAGGTTGACTGAAAGTCGGGAAATCTACGGTCTACAACTTGAAGTCGTGTAAAGAAACAAATACGTAGTCCAGAGGCAGATCTACAGGGGGGGGGNTGGGACAGGATCAGTTACTAAAAACCACAAAAATCTTACACGGGAGGTGGAAAACCCCCTCCCGACCTTCCTTCCGCTCGGCGCTAAGCGCCTCGGATTAGCTCGAATCCTAACCCCCTCCCCTCTACTGAAAACGTAGATCTGCCACTGTAGTCTGTTTGACTAGACAGAGACCCAAAACGTTTCGAGAAGCGCAGAAGTCAAAAGCAATTTTGGACTATATTTCTGACTACAAAACCCAACAATGTTTATGGATCGAGAAGCAGGTCCCATGCAGGTTATTCCCGGTCTGAAGTCTACGGCCGCTGGAGCTGTACTTACTGGCCCCGATCTCCGACTCCTTCCAAACCGAATTTTGTGCTTGTGTCAAAAACTTGTAAGAAATTTTCCAGATCCCTTCTGAATTTTGTTCCCGTAATGTTCACTGACAACTTATCACTTAAACAACGAGAAGGCATTTCAGTACCAGGTCAGACGGTAGAAATCATTTCGTGCGTAAAATTATTTGTTCTTCAGTGCTAGAGTGCACAGAACAACCGTGGCATGACACTGGCCTTGGGATTTTCCTTGAATCAGAAAAACACCATCTTCTGATTTTCATGAGCGTTCAGGTGTTTTACCAAAGCTGTAATTTATAGTGACGTGAGTGATAAGCTTGATGCATTTTGCACGTGGACGTGTTTTTCAGTCAACCTGCGCCCGGGGATTCATCCCTGTTCCCGAATCTCGACTTGAAAATGGACAATGACGTACCACGCTTCCCGGCAGTAAGCCTAAGCCTAAATTTGTACTCGAATCATGCGACGCAGTTTTGGTTACGTTTCAAATTTCGACACTGATGTTGGAATACGGAAATAACTGCCCAGACATTTGTTTTGCGATCTGCACTTTTGGTTATCATTCAACCGTGCGTTGAAGTGAGTCATCATTGCCAGTATGTTAATTTACTGGGCCGGATATTCAGCCAATAGCCACTTGAAAATATCGACAGCCGAACAGCTCAGATGTTTGGTGTTATAGTTAGATGAGCTTTGACCAGAACTATAAAACAACAGGATGCGTTGTGTTTGTGTATAGTTATTACAAATCGCCAGGTCGGTGGAGACATTGTCTAGCAGACGGTAGCTGATATCCAGGCCCGCCACCACTTAATACTCTGTTGATAAAAACAACGATAGCTTTAAACCGGTTTGACATAGTGTTTCGGCGTTTATTAAAACACCATCCTCAGAAGCAAAATCAGTGGCCACCTTGCTAGGCCAAACAAGTAATGGTACATATACACAGTCACGAGTTACAGGGGATTATAGGCCTTTCTGTTGCTGAGTGTGTAGTGAACCATGGGCAATGAAGGTGTGTTAATTCAACTCTGAAAATTACTAACAGTGAGAGCGGAATGGGGGTTGCACTGAAGTTAAATTTTGCGCCGAAGCTGATCTCCGAAAAAACTCTCTTTTCTCTCAGTTAATGTACCTCTAAATTGGCGGAAATCCACGGGGGAGAACCCTTAAACTTATACATGTATCCCAAAAGGTTCACTTAAGCATTGCAATACGTTAGACGAATTAGACGATCACATGATACAATGATAAGAATACACAATTAACTGATCGTTGGACTTTGCCATCATCGCAACAAAAATGGATTAGGATACATCACGCCTACCTGCCATTGCACGAAAAGCCACAAAATCCCGGAACACACATTTTCTATTCAAGAATTAAAAACTCTGCAGGACCAAAAAGACACTGACTCAAAACCGAATTGTTCAAGTCAGGACCGTGATAATAACCTGAAAACATGAGATTCCTAAGATACAAGCAGCATTATTTGGAATATATTTACGTCACACGATATGACGCATTACAGCAACAATGCTCCAAAGTGATGTTGAGTACGTTTCGCCCCCGAGGAAAGCCAACTAGGCCGTGGTGAACGGGGCCATGTGGCTGCTGTCTTCAGTGATTTGCGTTTACAATTTTAGGGTTTTAAGCCAACCACAAGAAACTCTCGAGCGTTTTTTTTGAGTCACTGACGGTATCGATGTTCTTGTGGGTATCGGAAAGAGAATCCTGTCACGGTAAGAAATACCATGTGACTCGATAGTTAAAGGCCTAATAGCCATATATCTACTAGTACGTGCAGCTCCGTGATCAATTAGTGGAACTTACACGTTAATTCCTTGTGATCTCTTTTATTGCTGGGAAACACAACATACATGTACCAGTAGACGATGTGAATATATAGAGTAGGTTGAAAATTCTCAAATGTTGTTAAGAACGAGTTTTGAGTCGAAAATGATCCGCCGTAAACCATTCAACAATATCTAGTAAGTATCGTGACGTCATTGTGTGAATACCTCTGCATGATGCGGGTTCTATAACCCCCCCGAGCTACGTCATTAATGCACAGGTCACCTATTTGCAGAACTTTTTGTTTTCTCGTTTACATGTTGTCAATGACTACTGCTGCACTTTGTTCAGCGCTGGGGCGTATCCAGGATTTTGAGTCACTCCGGGGGNGGGGGGGGGGTGGCAGAGCAGAGTAATAGCCAGGATTTTGCCCGTCAGACATTCGTACCCCCGAACTGCCACATGGAATCCTAACTCTTAACAATAAGCCGTGGGACCCTGACGTATTATAGGAGCTTTATCCGGCTAGTCGGTTAGTTTTCACAAACTTGACATTTTTTTTTAATTTCCCTCCGATGTCTTTCGTGGTTTTATCTTGTGGTTCAACAACGATTTGTTTATTTTTTTAAAAAGTGTTGGTTTTAAAAAAACCTTTTCCCGATGCACTCCATATTATCTGTTTTGCTTTCCGATGATTGGCAGGTTACGGCAACGATAATCCTTTGGGACATGCAACCGCTAGTCACTGTATGAATTTGTCCTAACGTGAAAATTTCCTGACGTGTGAAATTTTTCTGACACGTAAAAATTTCTTTGTTTCCTGGCGTAATAACTTTTCAGTCCTGTCGTGTTAAATTTTTGTCCTGCAGTGGAGCGATAAGCGATGTGTATGGAAATTTCATTTAGCTTGTAAACTGCGATTCTATAAATTCTCACCGTCAGTGTAGCCCGGCGTCTTTCCGATTGAGGCTCGCTCCGGGCCGGCGTTCCAAGAATTAATAATCGGAGGCTGTTTTTTGACAATGAAATGACAAAAATCAGATTTTAATACTGACATTAACATAACAGGACATGTCTTCTTCAATCACTATTTATTACTGCAGAAAAACGTTGGTATTATTGGAAAAATAGCGTAACTTAGCCCATCAACGTACGCTACGGATTGACCTTTCAACTTCGATCACGTTTATTTCCGGTCCTGTTTTCGATATGCCCGTTGCGGGGTTTTGCTTATTTCTTTGCAACATGTTAGTTACAATTAAATTTCAAAAATGTTTGTAATCGAGAGTGCCTAAGGGAACAATCGCGAAAGCAAGGATTTTTCATATGAAATTGTTTTGGAGTTATTTAACGACCGTTGAAGTTAGGAGAGTTGGCGCCATTTCTGTTTATAAAATGCTGAATAGTAAAGTTGCGTAAAACGAAAATGAACTGAAAAGCCAAACATTTTTATGACTTGATTTAGATTGGGGTCTGGCTGTTTCGAACATATCGTCATACACTCAAAATACTTTTCATGAAAGTCATTTTTGATGTTCCCAAATGTTTTAAAGTTTTGATTATCGCTCAAAACACTATTAAAATGGTTACAGAAACGTATGTGAAACAATTTGAGTGAGTGTGACGGGCCAAGTCTGCGGCGGATGGTAGCCTTGGTTCAGCCAGAGGTCACATGAGGGCGCTACTAAGGAGGATGTTATTGCCAAACGAGGGCGCATCAGAAGACATCATTCAAGATGGCGTCGTTGGCGAGCAACTCTGCTTTGTCATTTAGCCAAAACATGAACAGTAATCTCGTCCCTGACTGGCTTTCTTCTGAACACAGCACAGGGGTATGTAAACTTACACGAATGTTTTGATTTGAAAGCGTATTTGGGCATCAATATCTAAGGTATCCGTCGATTAACTAGCTAATTGTAGACCATTCACTGATCCAGCACCATCGCCGGCCGGGGACGGGTAGGTCGGTAAACCAGCCTGACTTCATTTAAACAGAGTTGACAGCTGAGTATTGGCCACGGCCGGGTATCCAATCAGTCACCTCAAATAGAGCTGAAGGTCCATCAAAAAATTCCCCAGGGTCTATGAAAGTGTGATGTAGTGAAAAATCACCTAGTCCAAGTTTCGAACCCTGTAAGGCTGTATATCTCTTTGCCAGGCGTCTTAACCTGTCGACCAAAGAGCATTTGCCCTTAGGCTTAGGTGAGTGATTAAGAGAGGACTTCATATTACTACTCTCACAGAAGATTCACCACAGAAATTGACATAGATCACGGTGCTCATTGCGTAGCTTAACACCAAGTCACATTTGTGATTTAGCAGTGTTCTCCACGACCTGTTTTGACTCGACGCAGTAATGAGTTTGGATTTTGCCGTGTAGAGTTTGGGGAAAGCGTGTCAAGTTTGAAAATTGCCGCGCCAGGTTTAAAACTTTGGTAACTTTCGTTTCGGGGTAAGAGGCGCTTAGGATATTGTAACCCAAGGCTGTTGAAACCCGGTCTCCAAAACAAGTGAAATCGGAAGCTATGATTCATCATATTTAAGCTAAATGATGTATCTGTAGCCTATAACAGACTTTCTACAAAATGGTGGCGCATTGCTATCAAATTTCTTTGTTAAATTACGATCACTTTACAATGAAACCCCTGGGTGAAAACTTGCTGATGCTCCGCTGCCTCACAATCGTCAACAGGGCAGCTTGAATAAAGATATATTTTCGACTCAATAAATTACCTGAAATCCTCACTTAAGTTTCCATATAGCGTTTCTAAGGTTTTAAGTTCCTATGGAGTCGGTATTAAGAAGAATATAGGTTCAAATCTGCACAAGATCGTACCCAGCAACATGAAAAAGTCTCTGAAAGAACACACATGTCGTAGTCACGTGACCTTTGTTTTGAAGATCGTTTGCGTGTGTGAGTGAGTGAGCGCGTTAGTGTCGACTCATCCAATCAGTGTTCATTTGCCGGAGTAAACGCAAAGTAGGCCTAACTGAACGATTTAGGTGTGCATTGTAACTAAAGAAATAACAGAAGCAGTATCACGAGAACGCGTTTTATTGAGCTCTTGCTGATTACATCTACTGTTAATATGTGCGAGAATTGTCTCGGTAGGGCCTAAGTCGCCGGGTGACTGGATGTGTGACAGTCTGAGTTATTTTCCGGGAGATTCGGGGGCGGAGGTGTCCACTATCATTGGGGCATTTCATCAGGTATTATACTTTAAAAACACCAATTATGAATACAGAACAAGTGATTAATAAAGCAATCCCTTTTAAAAGTAACGCAATAGTTTTTACGGCATTAGAAAACTTTCTGAAATTAGTGCCTATATTTATTTTTTGCCGATATGCTACCCATAGTTTCATAGATAGTTCCCGCAGAGTAATGTCTGCGATGACAAATGACAGGTATGTAGCGCGCACTTCCTGGCCACGGGCTTTTAACAATTTTTTATTTGTGAGACGGTCGTTAGCTGAATGGGCACTTCGAGTATCATTCGCTGTTTTCGCGTGTAGGCCCTACATAGTGTAGGTCACACCTGACCAGTTCACTGTACGTTTTTGAAACATATATAAATACCTGCAGTCAAGATGTTAAGGCTATAGACTAGAGAAAAGACAGTGTTGACTACTGATATTGAACTTTGCGTGGATTTTGGAATTGGTATTGTGGAGAACACTGTTTAGCGATCTGGCAGAAGTCCCACATTACCAGAACTGAAAATCTGAGGTCACCAAACAAAATATGAGCGTACCGTCCGTGCCCCAGTTTCATAATCTTACACGTACCTCTCCAATTTTCCCCAATTTCTGCCTGTATATGTACATTCATTCTCTAACTCAGTTCCTTCCATCAATGAATGAACATAGAACGCAGATGTTCGCTAACACTGGTCTCGCCCAATTTTTGCCAAATAATTCCAAGTTCCATCTATTTACTTCCTGTAGTAATTTAAGTGTATGTTTGATGTGTGCTAACTGCTGTGGTGGCAAGTGCACTGATTTCACAAAATAGTTGTGAATCAAAGGTAATGATTCTAGGAAAACTGTTACTAATTTAAAGTTTGAAAGCCGACACGAACTTTGAAGGGGAATCATTGCTTGACTTTGATACTGAGGCAGCACTGAATCAGAAGAAATCCCAGTATGGACGTAAAATTCTTGTTGAGTGTGGTAGTATAATAACAACAACATCAAATTCCATTATGGATCTAAATTGTTCCCTTTCTTGTTGAAATCAAAACGAAGCAACACTATAAAAAAACGAGATGGTGCCGGATGTTGTACTTATTGCAACAGAACAGACGTCATTTCATTTCTCAGATTTTACTTCCTGTAAATTTTCGTAAAACGTCCAATAGTTCTACCTATCTGATATTTAGGTACACTATGTGTACCTTATTAACGTATTGGATGGTCTTACTTTGTTTTAGCAATTACATCGTCTGTGAAGTAAACCACCCTGAAACCAAAACAGGGTTAGAAGTCCATACATTGAAAGAGTAGATTTTAGTGTTAGGTATGTTATATCACATTCTTACTACATGTATCAAATATTAACTTGCACACTGCACACTTTGAAATTATGATCGTGTGAAGGAATGTATCTGCACAGATGATACGGCAATTATAATTGCAAGAAAATCAAGCAGTTTAAATAATTATTCCTTTCAAAGATTAGAAATTTTACTGCCCTCATGTCACTCTGACGTATGCATTTTTCACCCAGCGGTGAACTCGTAAACGTTAACTTGGCTCATTGACTGCCATTCGAATCACTACTAATTATGGTATGATGCCATTAGTTCAAAATCTGTGAGCATATAATGGCAAACGACATGATTCAAATGTGTGGATACAAAGAGGTAACAAGGAGCGGAAAAGAACCAGGGAAGACTAGTCATGTTTCCATAAGTAGTTATTAAGGGAATTTGATTTTGTTAGTATAAGCACACTCAATAAGCATTTTGTCCACGCACTCGGAATTTCTTCTGATTGATATCCATTGCTCATAATTTGTGAAAAAATTTTTGATGGACCTTAAAGTTGATGTATTGGCTACATCACCAGGACCTGTCTTATGTTACTATTAGACAGCCAGCTACCTGTATGAAGACTAACGTCAAAATACAGTTGCGAACACTTGTGTATTAACTTCACATAGACTTGGAAATTTCACACTGTCCAGGTAGTCCTGATTGTAACCTTGTGCTAGCTAACGACTACCTGGGGAGAATGCAAAATCTGTGAGTCAATCGATGACATTCCCCTTGCCCGTAGCAATTTAAATGGAAAACAGTGCATGTGATTTCTTGCATTACCCTCTAGCTTTTGTGCAAAGTAAAGTCCATCATCGTCTGGAAAACAGTAAGTAACTGGAATGACTTAGAAGCTCGATGGATTTAAAGGTGTTGGCGGCCTTTAGAAATTTGGTTGATGATTTAAATCAGTTGTAGTCACAAGTTGCTGAATAGCTTGGGGAGTACATATGATGCGTGATGATTGGAACTGCAACCATTTACTTAAAAAGTTTAGGCACTCTTGCCAACACAACAGACATGGGCATAGCTTCCGCTAGCTCTGCATTGGTCTTGACTGAATGGGTAACTCACCAGCTATGGGATACTGTCGCATATGTAACTGATGTCATATAGGTACTGTACACTGACTCACTCCGTGACACACTACTGCCACATTTTAAAGGTTGGAAAATCCCTTGCTAAAAGCTGTCTCATATCATCTTGAGCTATCTTTCCGAGGGTTGTAAGTAATCTCCCCTGAATTAACATTCTATTTATTTCCAGACATCCATTATGGCTGTTGAATTTGATGGTGGTGTTGTTATTGGGGCAGACTCCAGAACTACAACTGGGTAAGTCCTCACTCCTGCAGTAGTCAATGATAGTATCACTTCCTCATCCAGACAATATTCAGGCTGTCTGAATTTTTAAGGGAAGCACGGGCGGATCCAGGATTTTGAGTTGGAGGGTGGTCAGGGCAAGAGTATTAGCCAGGATTTTGCCCGTCAGACATTCGCACCCCCAAAGTGTCAAATAGAATCTGAGAAAATTTTAGGGGGGGGCATGGCCACCTTGGCCCCCCCCTTAAATCCGCCACTGGGAAGATCAGTTCAATGTACGTGAATTTGGCTTTTGCAAGTTTTGTTGTAATTTTTAGTTAAAATGTCCTTCCCAAGTATAATTTGTACTCAGTTTGCTAGTTTCTTACAGATCTTACATTGCTAATCGCGTGACAGACAAGTTGACACCAATCACAGATCACATCTTCTGCTGCCGCTCAGGCTCAGCTGCAGACACACAGGCCATAGCTGACATCGTTAGTTATCACTTGAGCTTTCAAAGGTTTGTACCACTCTTATGTGTAAAATCAAGTGACCTTGCTCTGCAGAAGAACTACCTACATTTGGAACTGATGGTAAAATCCGGCCAGGCCGACTTTAGAGGTCAGACTGACCAATCAGACTTTGCAGGTCAGGCTGACCAATCAAACTTTACATGTCAGACTGACCAATCAGACTGTACAGGTCAGACTGACCAATCAGACTTTGCAACAGTGACATGACTGCTCACTAACAACATTTGCTTCCTATCATACTTGATGAGCGGCATGAGCAGGCGCATTAAAAAATTATGAAAGAAATGCATTTATGTGCTTTGTGAGGAAGGAGAATTGTGTACCCTGGTACTGGAATGTGATCATTTGATATCTGTTTAGGATGGAGTCGAATGAAGAGCCTCTGGTGAAGACGGCTGCTCATATATTTCGTGAGTTGTGTTACAACTATAGAGAAGACCTAACAGCAGGCATTATCTGTGCTGGCTGGGACAAGAGGCAAGGTGGACAGGTGAGTCGGGATATGGGCAGTGATTCAACTGATTTATAGATAACCGACACAGATGGGAGCAATAGTTCAAAGCATAGTCAAGCCACTTTAAAATATGCATAGTTTTTGGTGTTCACTTGATTATAATATTCTATGCCGTACAGTAAGTCCCCTAGTCAAGTTGGTTACTGCGAACGTCGGTCGCAAGTAATGGTGGTCATTTTCAAACTGATGCATTTAAAGTGCGTATTAATCAGAGTTGGTGGAGCTCGAAATTTCAAATGGGCATAGGAAATGTTGCTGTTCTACAGAGGAACCGAATTTCTAGCTCTACCTACTCAGATCACAGTGTCACGCGTCCAGGTACTTGACATGCATCAGCTTGAAAATGACCGCTGAAAGAGGGAGGTCAAAAATGTTAGCAAGGTTTATTGTCTGTGTCTGAAGATTTTTGCTCCTCTCTTCTCAAACTGCCCGGATTTGGACAATTTTTTCATTAATACTATCATTTTGTAGGTCTACACAATCCCGTTGGGTGGAATGTGTGTTCGTCAGCCAGTTTCCATAGGGGGCTCTGGTAGTACCTACGTTTATGGTTACGTTGATGCTAACTTCAAAGAGGGCATGACCAAGGATGAATGTTTACAATTCTGTGCCAACAGTAAGTGTTTGTGTCATGTGACCTACAGGTGTTCAGTTAAAACTCCTCAATGCTGGACACTGTACATTAAACTATTTTATACCACACATGTACATATACGCTGCTCAATAAATGTACACGCAAGACCTGAAATAACTGGGTCTACTGGCAAATAACTACTGACAAATAAAGTTGCGTGCTATGGACTACTTTCTCTGCACTGGACCACTGTCTCGAAATTCCCACTTATCTGGGACAACGGGTGATTAACAGAAAACAAATCGAAAATACTATGTTTACCGACAGAAAAGTTTAAAAAATAATTCAAAGTATGCTTACATATATATTGCAATCATGCTTCTCAGTAATTGCCAACACTTTGATTAAACCAACGCAATACGAAGCAAGAAGGATCTGATAAAAGTTTTTGATTAAGGCAAGTCACAAATGAAATCTAGGTCACTCATTCTGCAAACGCATCATTGGGAAGGCGGCAATACTCATTTACCAGTTTAGATACAAACAAAGATATGTATTCTATCAAATCAAAATAAAACATCTAAATAAATTCCTATGAAAATGTAGATGGGAATATCACTTTACTGCAATTTCATCAATATCATCTTCTCAGTCTCCGCACACTACAAAGTTTCGCTCTTGTATCCAAGGCTATTGGTTGATTCATATGTACACACTTTGTACAAGATACAAATAAAATGTAGTAGGAGAGTAGCAGCAAAGTGCCTCTCAAATTCTGTTACTCAAAAGGAGCTGAATTTTGTACGTTTTTGGGCTAAAGTTTGCACAAGATGTTCACTCAATGGACAAATAAAACATAGCAGAGTAGTGGCAAGGTGTCACTTAAACTCTGGCTGTTTGTCTTAAAAAGATCCTAATTTTGTATGTTTTGGGGGCTCATTCACAGAAATCGGTGCTTTCAAGGCCTCTGATGTGTACATACATTGGGGGTAGACATGGTTACTGGAACGTGCAGAATGACACATTTGGCCATGAAGCCTAAATGGACATAAACCGTGACAAGTGTTGCATGTTATTGTATTGTCTTAGTGTTGTACCGACATGGTTCATATTATCATGTTTATCTTATTGCATTGTTCTGACATGGTTTTCTTGGTTTCCAGCTCTCGCCTTGGCCATGTTCAGAGACGGCTCCAGTGGAGGCGTAATAAGACTGGCGACCATTACTAAAGATGGAATAGAAAGAAAAGTGATTTTAGGAAACGAACTGCCTCGCTTCTACGAGGGCTAAACGTCTCAACAGTTCCTAACGTTGCTTGTAAATAGGCTGAACTGTATCTTGTTGATGGATAGGTGTATTGATGAACTAGTAATAAACTTTTGTTATATGTCCTCATTGTGTTCTCTCATATAAAAACAACTTTTAAAACAAGTAAAATATAATTTATTATAATTGCTAACAGTTAAAAATCTTCTTTGCACAAACCAATTACAACTTCAAGAATATAGAAAACTGTTTACATGGTTTCTTTCATACAGGAAGGTGTTGTGGCAGTTGCTTAGGAAAATGATCTTTTACCCCAAAAAGCAATACACAGTTTAATACACCTTTAATGTGATCATGTTTGTTGCAGAATACTTTACGATTCATAGTTTACTGGAAACATCTTCAGTCGCCAGAATCCAGGAATTTTTACTGGGCTGTCAGTATAATACAAAAATGCACATTTATACATTTATGAATAATAAAGGCATGGACAACCATTGCAAAAGAAAACCTGGCCGCAGTGATAGCAATTTTGAAAAGAGCTCGAGAACCTAACTAAATATGTGGCAGGCGCTTTCTAAAGCAGAGAAATACGTGCAAGTTTAAATATAATAGTCTGGGCGCATACAACAACCAAATGTGCTTTTTGGTTAAGTGTGCATGCGTGCGTAAGTGTGATCACTCATTATGGTCTTGTACTGGTGCTGCTATGCTGTGCACTAAATCCTATTATAACAAAAAGTAAACATTAACAAATGAATTGTCTAACACAACGTGTTTTTAAAGGGGCTATAAATCAGCTTTCCGTGTCAAATGCCAAATTTAGACCACTTCACATTAGATTACAAAATTGGTCTCTGTTGTTCCTTATTCAAAATAGGTGCAATTTCTGTGCTTGAAAATACATGTAACTTAAAGCTCGTCATTGCGTGAGATCAGGCACTACAGGACGCCGTTATTTTGATTTTAGCAAGACAAAAAATCACTTCTCATCTGAAGAAGGAACAAGTTGAGATCTATTTTTAGCAGTACTAATGGTATAAATCAAATATTCTGTGACAAAAGATTGGTGTAACACTGCTCCAAGAGAATGATACAAAACATCCCTAAAAACTAAAAGAAGAAATCCTGGAACAGACCTCAGCCTAGTTACAAGAAATACATTCAAATAAAATGAAAATATAGCCCAGCCTGGTAAAAAAAACACATTTCAATAGTCCAGCCTAGTCTTGACTGGTTGCAATGTACAAATTTTTGCTCAAAATAGACAGGGCAGTTACTAATGAAACTGAGTTGCAATGAAAAACATTTTTACACAAACATTGCAATAAAATGAAACTGAGGCAGTAGCATTATTTCCTCGGCTCATCTTACACGGTCTTTGTTTCCATCAAACCTTTGGCTTGTATGTCATAATAAATGACATTTTTTAATTTCAATGTGATGCTAGCACAAGCCAACGAATGTTTTTACTTTGCTAATGGGGTTTCAAATATAGAAGCTAATCGGTTTTACCTTACTGTGAGATATTTTATTGATTCATTTTGAAGGCCACATCAGTTCTTTGAAAGGACTGAAGTCAGTTCTAATTATCAGTATTTGACCAAAGCATTGCTATAAAGAAATGTTAATAGAACTGTTCTACACAATACAGTCCAATCGTATAACAAATCTGGTTTATAACGTTCCCTCGTTAATAACGTTCCATTACACTAGCCCCATCTTTTTTACGCAGGCAATTTTGATTGATCATAACTTATGATAAAAAGTTTTTTTTTTGAAAAGCTGCCCAAAAGCATGCAAGTAAGGGTGGGCAAGTTTTATTTTTTTTTCATTTTTGCAACTTTTAGAGTTTCTTAAAAGTGACTAGTTTTTAGCTTCACATGCCAAAATGGAACATTTTAAAAACAATCCCAAATTAAATTTTTGAGAACAGCGTATAAAGTACATACTAAATATAAGTTTCATATATTAATAAAGTATAAAAATATTTCCAGGTGATCAGTGCAATTGGCCCACATGCGAGGCTTGCGCACGTCTGGTACTACGTGTATCAGACCGCCTGCAATTATTTTTTTTACGAGTTTCATTTGAATCTGATCATCCATATCTGTGATATGATGACAGAAACGACTGTTCCACTGTACCTTGTACTTCATCAATAGATAACATTGCACAAAAACTGCCAACAAGCCATGAAATCATGAACGTTGGCCTAAGTTCCTTTTGTACAAAGCAGAGCAATTGCTGCATATTGAGCAATGACCTCCATTATAATAGTTAATCTTTGAAGCATGGTAGATAATTGACCAGTGTACCAGAGTATGTGTAGCTAGACAAAACGCAGATGAGAATGCTTACCAATAGATCAGATTCATATCAGCAAAGTTGAAAACTGACATCTGTCTAAGGTTCAAACGAAATGGGAAACATTTTTAATGGTAGACCACATTGGGAATTCTCCCACTAGCATATGGTGAGCCATGACTGTAAATCAGTTTTTACCCTGACGACAAACAGATGAGGCAAATTTTGGAATGATAACCAGTAGACTCGGTCACTAGATGGCACTGCAAAGTATGGCTTCTTGTGATATGTGTAATGGTAGTTTTCAACAACATTTGTTTGAGTGTGAATATATGTGCATGAAGGCTTAACACATTCAAGACCTTCACCCAATTAATTGTAAGTTTATAATTCACCAGACAACACACTATGACACTCCACACACTATGATGCGTCACACAATTAATCATTCCCACAGCCAGGGTTTTGTTAGCACAATAATTTAATTTAAGAGCGAAACCATTGTGCACAAAACTACTAGTATTCACTACCAGCATGCAGATGAAGTAAAATCTGCATGAGTGAGGTACTCACTGTTCAGTTACAATATACCATTATACCACTGGATATCATCCACTGGCTAGCATAGCAAACAGTAAGTGTGTGAGGAATGAATTTTAGATCAAACACAGTGTTATTAAACCCCTAGCGCATACATCCATTGAGGCTCTGAACAACAAATAACCCTTGAGCAGATACCCCCACACGAGGCTGAATGAGGTAGGCATGTTACAACTCAATCAGGAATTGGTGTATTGCAGTTGCCATGGTAGACATTAACTTTACCTTTGCAAGAAAAATACAAATCAAACACATCTGCATAACCTTTATCTTTCCACCATACACATAGCTGTCGGTTCCAGGAGCAGGGCAATTCATAGAATAGATTCTCGTGCTCCATACCAACAAGTGTAAAGAAGTCCTGATCACCCAGATGGCCTTTAAACGCATATTTCTCTACAAGAGCCTTTACCTCATCCTTGTTGATTAGTTTGTTGTAAAGTTGTGAGTTTCTCAACCGTTGCAAGTCTAGCAGTACCACTCCACTGTTGAAGCCTGTGAGTCCCCGTGGGGGCGGTTCACCTACACGAGTACCTGGGTGGTCTCTGCGATACTGCCAAAAGGTATGACGATACACTGGTTGTTGGTCTCGGGCTATGCCCATGACGTTAGAATCGGAAAACTGAAAGAACAGTTTATAGAGCTCGGCGATGTCCGTGCGGAACTTGAGATCAGCATCTAACATAATGACCTTGCTCAAATGGTCGGGCATCACTTTGTGGATGGCAATAGACAAGAAGAAAATAGAGTCACTGTAGTAGGCTCCAGGTTTGTAGCTAAAGAACTCTTGCATTGGTTTCACAATCTCATGGAGTCTCTTGGCCAACACGTCAGAGTCATGGTTTTCTATCTGAAAACAAAATACAAAAAACTGAAATACAAACCAGTCATAGTTTTCATGCCCTAATAACAACAAAGAATTGGATGTTTACAATTTACTCCACAGACATCAATATGCTCAATGTTTCATCAAAAGCACATTCAAACTAGGCACCACTTGTACACTGCAACAAGTTGAAATGTTCAGCTTGTGGAAAGATTACTGTAGCAGGACAATTTAAAAGCATATAATAAAACACACTGTACATCCACTGTCCCTTTGATCTAAGAGATTCACTCTGTGGGGCCTATAAAACTTTGCTAAGTTATTAACTTTGAAAGTATACGGTTAACAAGAGACTTTAGCTACCAAGTTGAAAAAACACACACATAGAAAACCTGGACATTGGTCATAGGAACACTTACAGTGTATTGTACTCTGATGTCCACAGCATTTTCGGATATGATATCTTTGCCAATTTTTTGACTGTCGATATCCCCAATGATGTGGAAAGCAAGGTTAATAGTTGACGTATGTAATATTGATGACACACACGTCTTAAACTTGTCTCTTAGGTTATAATTATGTTTTGCATTAGAAAAGAGCAGCATGACATCGATTTTGTGAGGCAGAACTGCTTTGATCACATTTCTATCTTCCGCAATTTTCACGTCCATCTTAGCATCCAGTTTTCCAACCGGTTTGCCTTGATCCTGTTGCTTTTCTGCATTGAGCACAGCGTCGGCAAGATTTGGCTTTACGTTTTCACTGTGATTCCTGAAACTTGCTTTCGGTACAGACGCATAATATAAATAAACAAGAGAAAGCGAAACCACGACCAACAGTAACTGTACAGGTTTTGACTTCGACAGATTAGTCAAGAACCTCGCAGACGAAACCATCTTTTGAGAACGGACATTTGTTTCTAAATTTGCCCGTGAGATGTCTCATTTACCACTTGAACCAATCGAACGCAGTAGTTTGCTCACGTGGTTTCCGCATTACGGCGGCATATATAAATCTCAGATTGTGTTGACTCTACTTAGTCTACTACTTTCGTACAGTTTAATTAGAAATTTTCTGGACAAACGCAGCTCTGCAGTTTCTACAGTGAGGTATACCTCTTTATCACTACTTACTCATGTGGATTTCATGTTCGAAATTTCACAATTCAGTATGAAATATTTCTAAGTATGTTATTTATCCTTTGCCTTGGCAAGGCTTTGGCTTCACTCCTTCACTGCATTTGATTTTGATTCAGTGTACATGGGCAAATCAGCCACTCAGCATGCTCAGTCAAAGCTGGTGTATCTGCTTAGTCACACGTGTCTTTAGCTTCTGATCGTCTCCAAGACGCCATATATAATACTACTGTATTGGAGACTATCAGAAGCTAAGGACGTCTGTATATCTGCTTAGCAGATAATGCCAAAGTCTCGACTGGCCGTCAGGATATGATGCTGAGGCTCCGTCCTAGTTTCGACCTAGTATAGGTGCATGCTTTTTGACGAATTATGCCTCACACTTATTAAATCATCGTAATCACGTTGTTATAAGTACCTCTTGCACTGTCGATGTCTTTAATTCCTTCCAACTCGAACAGATACTCCAGCCTGTGGAAAATTTTGTCGGGACCAAGACTTCAACAGTGGCACGATATAGGGTATAGTGAAAACGCGCATTTTAAAATGTGTCGATTATTGAGGGTGAAATCGACACATTTCGTTTCGCGACCAAAACCTGCGGAAACTTCCTAATCATGCCTGGAGAAACAAAAGTCCTCCTGACTGCAGATCTCAGTGACACCCTAGCAGCCTGGATTTGTCCTCTGCAGCACTATCCTGTATCCCGGAATTTGCCGTCAGCAACGCTCTCCTTGTGCTCTGAACCCATCACCACAAGGCTGACCCTCTCTCCATTCACCACTCAAAACAAATATTTACATCTCGGGGTTAATCGTGGATTTTTCCTTAAGTTGGGCGCATATGTAGACAATTTTGCCAGGACTGAGACTTGAACCCGGGTTGCACATGTGACAGCCAAGTGACCAAACCGGTCAACCAAGAGCCTATTGCCGCTTGGCAAGTGACTTAAAGAAGTTTTATCTGGCTCTACATCACACCCGGAAGTCACTTGTCGCAAAACTCCCGTAATCAAACTTTTTTCGAGCAGGCCTTCGTTCAGTTCCCCAAATCGGCAACTGGCCATTATTACCTTGCATGCGAGACAGTGGGACAGTCAACAGAGACCTTTGATTTGTTCTTTTAATTTGCCATAAAAAAATTGAGTTGAGGTTGAAGCAGAATGAGGAAGTTAAGTCTTTAAATAAACGCTGCTAAAATCCGGTCTACACACTGAATGTTTTTGTTAGGACTTGCATCTTTTTACCACTTGGCCACTGTAGAGACAGTAGCCATCCCATAGCCATAGGCCCTCTATACGTCGGAAGCTTTTCAGGGACGTGTGCCTCGCACTGCATTAAACCATCCAAGTCAAGTACCTTTTACGCATAGAGGGACACCATAGGCGGCCCAACTTGAACAAATACTCCTGCAATCAACCTTTTTTCGAACAGTCCTTTGCTGAGTTGCACCAAATCAGCAACTGCCCATTTGTACACTGCTTGCACCATGGGATATGACCTCAGGGGAGGTCTTTGTGAGGAATCGGCGCTGACTAATAAAATGACAAATACAGCAGATTTTGCTGAACTAGAGCTCTTAAAGCTAATGACCATGAAGCCAATCCTATCAAAGAATAACCCCAAAATGTGTTTTTGTCCCTAAAAATAATTTAGGCCTTTTAAGTTCATGAACAGCTGTGTATATATTTCCCATTTGATTTGGAAAGGTTTTACTAGATGTGTCTTGTTCTCTCCTCAATATGAAACATGTTGTTCATTCTTCTGATCTATGTGTACTAATGATTTCGTAGTAGTTACCGTAATTGTTCGGGTTAACGCCCATGTTCAGTTAACCGCCCATCCCCGACTTTAAGTGGATTTCCGATTTAACCGCCCACTGCTCGGTTAACCGCCCTCCCCCGATTTTTTGGGTTCGCCAATTTAACTGCCCAGGGCATTAACCCGAACGATTACGGTATTACATTTAAGAAATGTGACAGATCTTCTACACTCTGAAAGGAGAAGTGGCTACCAGTGAAAGTTTAGAAATTAGCAATACTAAATTTTATCTCTTTCACAGCATCTCTTAAGACAATGGCTACACCTCGACACCTGAGATGTCAAAATGCCACCCTCATTGACAAGCTCAAGGCAAAACAACAGCAACTTAAGGACTCGTTTAACATGATCAGGGGGAGGAAGTCGAAGACACCAGGCAGTAAAGGAGATCGTGCCAAAACCAAAACACAGAAACTGGCGCAAGGGAAAGAAAACATCCACCCTTTTGATTTGAGAAATAACACCAGTACTCCCGTGATTGAAGTGGAAAGAAAAACTCCTAAATCTATCTTAAAAAAGAGGAAGATCATTGACGACAATATCAAAGTGACTGTTCCCAATCGGCGATCGCCATTACTGGCCATGAATGGTGTCAGAAATAACATCAATACCAACAACAGACTGACGGTTCCCTCGTCCACAGTTCTCTGTTCTACCCCTACGTCAACATTAGATTACTCGTTGAGTGTGACTCCTGACCTTAACGAAACAGGAGATGATTTCATGGGCCCAACGCCAAGCAAGGTAAAGAAGAATGTCAGTTTCAACTTGGATGAAGGACACGGGGATGTTCCAAACAGGAAACTCGCCACTCCAAATAACCAGCAGGCACCTGCATCAAAGAGGAACCGTTCCAACAAAAGAGGCTTTATTAGAATTAACAGAAGGAGAGTAAGTTTGATTATACATTTGGGTTTTCAGATCTGCACTTTTGAATGAAAATGAACATAGTACTTAGAAATTTTAATCCATTTACAATCCAAGAAAAGCATTTTCGAGATTTATGACAAGTGACAGACTCGATGAAATACATTCATTTGCAATTTAGCAAATTTACACAAATACTGTAGCTGATAAAGAAACATGCAAGGAATTAGAAATAAGTTACTTATAGTTGTCTTTTCTAGTCAAATAATTGGAGCTGGGGAGACTGTCCATGAACCAGTGAAATGGGCTTATAAGGGAAACTTCCCTTGCTCTTGTTGCCTTTAGGGAAAGGAAAATTACTTCATACCAAATTTTCATTTTTGCTTGGCAATACAGAGAGGAGGCAAAGTGATAATAATATGAAAATTTTTTTTTTCTTAAAGTCACCGAGAAGACTGCCACTAAACATGAGACGTCCCAATGCTGATGCTCTGAAGTATGACGAAATTGAGCAAGGCAAAGTGCGTCCTCTGCTTGGTTATGATTGGATAGCCGGTAACCTTGACAGCGACCCTGTGATAGCTGGCTTATCGGATGCTTACCTGGAGGAAATGAAACAGTTTAGACGTCTGAACAAAGAAGACTGTGTTGCTCTAGAACAATCGTATGTGACCATATTTTCTAAATGTTCAATTGTACTGTCTTGCTTTTATTTGCCGAGTTGTGTTACACCTGTTGTTGGCAAAATATCGGCCTTTTGTTGAACGTCTCGTGTAAAAGTGTTACAGTATATTTTCTCCCCTAGACTTGCATTGCTTAAGTAATCTATTTCTTTAGTCTGACTATATCTAGGATATTGTGTTGGCAAGTTGTGTACAAGTACGCAGTTGTTGACATTTTTGAAGTTTCCTGTGAAGAACAGTCAAGTTATTTGTTATTGGCAGCATTTTTGATACGTTCTCTCATCTTTGTGTCTGTTACATTAACAGTTCACCTCTCTCTTGTTCCAGTCATATACACTGAGCTGTCGTGAAAATTGCTTGTTTGTTGTAGCGTCCAGTCTATGGATATATCCCGAACTCCATCACCAGTCATTCGAGACCCAGATCATACCTGTGAGTACACTCGCACTAGACTAAGCATACTTTCCTTAGTCTATTAGCCAAGTTTAGGAGTTGATCTGAAAGAATCGAGATACTCAAAGAATCAGAAAAGTACAAGCAATGTTTTGGGTGAGGAGAGTTTTGACAATGGCCGAACATGGTATAACAGCTACACTCTTTCCCAATGTTATGAGTGCTTACGCTATGAAGAGATAATTTGACTTCTCATTGATTAACAGAATGAAATAACAGCCATACATTCCAGTTTGTTGGAAAATAACATTCGCGCATTTCGATTGGTTGCGAAATAACATACATACATTCCAATTGGTTGGGAAATCACAAACGCCCCATGAAGTTTCTCTTGTCAAACTAATTCATTTCTTGCATTAAAAGAAGGTGAAGGTTGTGTTGACAATAACTGAATTGTCCCAATTTGTACAGTGGTTGGCACACATCACAGTTTCTCTTCAATCTGTTCAACCCTTTCAGGTATCCACACGTACGCGCTCAATTCAAGACTGTTCACAGTTCCACTCAATTCTAACAGCAGCGGCGAAAGCCTGTGTCCCATATGTGCTGCCACTCGCAGGAAGCCCACTTCATATTCACCTGGTTTTGTCAGGTACTGTTTCCCAGAATGCACCTTCCTTTCATTTGATAGCATGTCCTATTCTAAAAAAATTTTTGTCAGGTGGTGGTCTTTGTACAATGCTTAAGTCAAATAGCATAGGTCAGAGTGTATTCATAGATTTTCAATTAGTAATTTTGCATATTTTTAAGGTTTTCTGTTACCTTTAGTTAGCATTTGTTTTTGTAGAGATCTCTGTTCGCTGTGTTAGCTAACTAAACCAACATCCATTTTTTGTATATGGCTAAAAAAATAAAATTAGTGGGGCTGGCTAGCACTGTGAGTCAAAGTAAGTCATGTAAGAGGTGACCGTCGTTAAAACATTTTGTTTAAAAATTACTTGAGATTTGTTTGTGCAGCTTTTGAAAAAAAAAACTTCTGTAAAGGTGATGCATGTGGGCGTTACTGAGATGCCTGTTTCAGTATGAGTCAGTTGGAGACCAGAACACACAACAGTAATTCTCCTCTTACTTCGCACAAAAATAATGATTTTTATTGCCAAAATCGTCATTTTTTCCATTGTTCATATGCTGATTACTTAGCTACAAACATTGGAATCTTCACCAATTTTTTATTTAACTCATTCGACCCTGAGCACCATATGGAATAAATTGCTTAGTGGCCTGGCTGAGCTGTGGAATGTCTACCCCCTTGAAGTCGGAGGGTATTTCACTCAGAACTAGGTCACAAGCACTGCACATAATTAAAACCTCATCACTCAGTCNGTTGGATCTGCTGGTTTGTGATGACTTATTTCTGTCCACTTTGCCACCTCATTTGTATTGTATGTAGTACAACACAAAATGTTTCTGTGATCATTTATAGCAAGTTAAATTGTGTTGACTTCTTTCATTTTATGTTGCACTTTTAGCCATGGATTTTTGTTGGTCAAATTTTAACCTTTGTTTGAATTCGGGGGATTTCATCTACTGCATTGCTGTCATTTTTCATATGCATCGTGGGATGGTTGTTGGTGACGTCACAGAGCACCTGGTGATGTGCAAACAATATAATAAAAGTGTTTGTCACTTGAACGCACTACAATTGAAAGCATGGTGTGACTGCAGCATATAGCTAAGCAACCATCGTACAAAATTCAAGGGCTTTAAGTTTTAAAATGTATGAATTGATACGTAGATAAGGGAATCTTTTTCATGAATGATTCTTGAGACCCGCAAAATAAAGTCATCCTGAAATTATCTAAAGTACCACCTAAGATGCAAATTACCTATCTGATTGCTTGTCCCCAAGAATTCTATACTCCCTATTTTGAAAGACAAAAGCAGGAATCAACTAAAACTCATACTCCTTATGTCACAGATTGGATATTATGGTTCTTGGATGGTGATACTTCTCTACAGTTGCCTTGCAATTCCCTAAAAGCAATGGGTCACACTTTCCCGTTTTGCAGGCTTCGAAAGGAGTTCTCAAATATCCTCAAAATTTTGAGGGTTACAGCGCATTCAAGGAATTGGATAAGAATGTAATTTTTTATTTCTGTTAAAAGGACAAAACTGGGTTTGGTATTCTTTTAAACATCTTGAAGATTGTCAGTACTGTATACTGAATCCCTATTTATTGTTGAAGTAATTGCTATGTTTTATATGTCAGCACTGCCTCGCTGGCTGGGAGAATGCTAGGCCTGCTCAGATGCCTACAGCCACTGTGGTTGACCTCAGGCAAGCATCGGGAAGGCAAAAGTCGAAGCAACCCACGGTGAGTAAGACACTGTATTCACCAACAGAAATAAGAGACTTGCTGGGAAGGCTATTGCTTTCCCCCCACGTTATCTTCGGTAGCCCTGTACTGTGCAATCACATTCAAGTTCTGGCATGTGGGATTAAAGCTGGGGTTCAGCCTCACTCCCCACTCAAAATAGTACCTTTTTTGCAGCCGAGCTAACTACGTAGTATTAGTCTAGAGTGGCAATAAAGCTACCTTCCGGCAAAAAAAAAAACTTTCGCGTTAGAGCATTTACCATTATGGAATTGGTTCGAAGTTGTTCCAAAGTCAAAATGTGGTTCGGATTTCTGATTTTGAATGTCTGAAATATGAGTTTGGCTCTCAGTTTTTGATAGTGAACTTCACTTTGAAAACGACATGGAGCAGATGTCACACACACACACGCACACACGCACACACACACACACACACACACTAGTAGATATTTGCATAAAAATACTGTTAAATATATCAATATTATATCGATTATCATTTCAACAATTTTTAACTGTACATCGCTAGTTAATCATGTGTTCTAATTAATTGTCAGACTGTTTTTTGTTAGTTATATTAAATGCCTTGCTTTTTCCAGAATATTTAGTCAACTCTTTCCAACCTAATGTTAAAATAAAATGTTCTCATTTAGTCTTTTTTGCAAACTTCTTGTGTAAATATATATGTGCAGCAGTTGTTTAAGTTACTGGATCTGTGTTTGACGAATAAGATAGTTATAATTAAAATATAAGTAAAACTAATTTTTTGTGTGTAATAATCAAAACCAATAATGATCTGGAGTCCCAGTGCAAAAAATCCCTAAGACTCATGTCC
The DNA here is from genome assembly GCA_002633005.1 of Phoronis australis. Taxonomy (NCBI): domain Eukaryota; kingdom Metazoa; phylum Phoronida; family Phoronidae; genus Phoronis; species Phoronis australis. The sequence goes on along the minus strand of NMRA01000135.1, from coordinate 651,284 downwards.
TTGCAGTCTCTAGCAATTGTCATGGAAAATTCTAGTTTGGTTTCCCTAGAAAGCTTTGGTAGTAAGACCGCTTAATTTTGTCAAAGGTTATTTTTTGATTGAAAATAGAATGTTAAAAAATCAAAACTTTGCGAAGACTTCTTCGATTCCAAGCAATTCCAAAGCAGTCAAAAGTGGCAAAAAAACAAAAATTCAGCATGTTTAAATGTGACGTCATTACTGTAGCGGCATGTAATGTGTCTCTTATTCCTTGGCAGACACTTGAGGAGGCTGAAGAGATGGCTCACAGTAGCAAGATGAAACTGCAGGGTCGGTACCAAGCTAATGTACGAAGGAGCTTACGACATATCACGAACCAGCGACTGTTGAACACATCTAATGCTCTGCGTAGCAATCTTCACTCACTCTGTCAGTAGGTCCGGGTGTGTTCAGAGGTTGGTGTGGCACATGATAGCCTCAAGATATACCTGGACTGTTCATAAGGGTGTTAAGGCCAAAATAAGCATAGTTGGCTCTGGTCTCTACCACGACTCATTTGAGACCTGCGTTCACCGACCAAAAAAACCCCCGAAAAACTACTTCTCCACATCAATGTCAACCAAGGTCTCGTGTTTATCTGTGAGAAGTTGCACAGAGGCATGTAACCAATGGTAAGAAAGGTTTGAAAGGCCAACATTTACAAAGTGTTGCATAAAAACAAAAATCCTATGTCAGTTTTGCTCCTCTGGTGAATTTTTTTTTGAAAAACTGAACACTGAAAAATATCGCACCAACTCGGTTGTCAAAAAAAGACCGGAACCAAATATGCTTTTTTGGCCCAAGTAGGATTTATCTGGCTCACGGTGACCACGGTGAGGGAAGTACTCCCCTTTATCTTGTTATATCAGTATTGACTTGGTTCCCATTGTGCAAGTGTTTTTTCTATCTTGCCTATTGGGAAGGAATTGTATTTGTGACTTGGTTAACCAATGATCAGTGTTGCAAGAGCATAAAAAATATTTATATTTGATTTTGACGAACTCCATCTCATTCGTTTTTTATTTCCAGATGATTTTATTTTTGAATATCTTAGTGTTTTGTTTCGTCTCACAGAGCACTTTTATATTGAATCTTGACAATAAATGGAACTTCTTCAATAGAATTTTGTTTTTTACTTTCCAGAAGTTACCCATGTGATGTTTTCAGTAACCATTGGTAACTATGATTTTTCTCCACTGATTTCACACAAAATAAATTAAGTGTATTTTCACAGTAATTGGAGAGTGTGATATAAACTGAATATGCAACTTTGTGGTTGGCAGGTGTGAGAAATACTGCCATGGTCCAATGAACAGTAATTAATGTTTTTGTATCCTTTCTAGTTTATAACTATTTTGTGCCATAGTGAAATTCTCTTTTGAAAAAAATGCCCGTGTCACGTGAGTCGTCAAGGTCACGACTTTCACCTTGTGAATTATGGATCACTTTGTTCCATGAAAGTACATTCAATAAGACTACTAGTGTGTATGGTACGGTTTTGCAAAATCACATTATTGCAAGATTGCACTTGCATTTAAAGAGCATGATGAATCTTCTGCAATTTGGACTATCTCTAGAATTTGGGACTTGGAAACTCCCACAAAAATGGAATTTTCTTCATCCTGGAATTTGGAACAAGGGCAGTTTCGGCATTCATTATAATAATAATAATAATGTCTATACGTTCCAGCACAACATGATAACAGTCTATGTTCAACTACAAAGAATCACATTATATTAAATTTTCCATTAATTTTATTCTATTTCTAAATGTGACATGTATCAATGACAAATGTTTGTTCTCAAATTTTACATATAGAGCTCTTCATTATATAAATTATAATTATGAAAACAACACAAAAAGCATAAATGTTATGCTACTAACCCCCGATGACTAGAGTGAAATGACGTAGTTTCAGGTAATGCACTTGGAATTCAGTTTAAAACAATGTAACTTGACAGGTTAATAATTATTGAAATGCACTAAGATTAAAACTCCAACAGCACTTTTCTAAAATTACAAATTAAAAACCAATCACATCGTGGAACTTGATTATCTGTTTGTCAATAAAAAGATAAAATTCATCTCTTGAGACTAAGCAATTGGTTGATGAAAATAACTGACCACACCACTATATTTTTTTGTTTTTGTTTTCGACAGCAGAAGGCATTGCAGAAATATGAGCAAAATCTGTTGGACAAATTTAAGACAAACCGGAGCTTAGGATGACCAATGACAAAAATGAGGAAAATTTTCCAGGTGATGTATTGTTCCACAAATACATAGGTTTGAGTTAGTGAAAAAATATTTTTCGTGTAGTAAAAGAGAAATAAAGTTTTTTTGCATAAATAAAGTCAAAATAATGATAAAAAGACGCAAAGAGAAAACTGAAAATTAAATAAGAGGAAATGGAAACCAAAAAAGAAGAAATCTCTTAAAAGAGGAAAATTCCAAGCCCTGACAAACAGAAGACCCAAAATTAATCTTTATGTTACAATTTCTCATGTTTAGGTCAAAGGTCGGAGGGCAATAATATGAAATCTTGCCAATTTAGGACACAGCATGGGAGACAAGTGAAATTCTCTTATTTCTCTTGTAGTCTACATCATGCTAACAGGACGTTTTTCAATGATCAAGATGAGTACCAGACAATATGTTGAAAAATGTGTGAGCACTCGCAATATCAAGTCTTTGAACAATGAAAAAAGGTCCAACATGGCCATTACTTTGTCTGAAATTGGCGAGACTTTACTGTACCACCATATTAAAGAATCTGCTACGTTCTCGATTCAGACCAGAGAGTGTTGACATTGGCAACATGTTCACACTCTCCGTACAAGTCCTGTTTCACCAGATGTGTTGTCTAGTGGCATAACTGATTCTACACTATTTGAAGCAGGTATTAATCCACATTTGGTCAAAAAGTCAACGTTTGACAATTTACAACAAAACAGGTCTCATCTTGTCCTTTACTCAGACAAGAGTTTGTGAGCTCAAAAAGGACTGACAGTTCATAACTGTTTCAGGCTATACTCCATGCAATAAATGACCTGTCGTTTGAAGTCAACTTCTCGATCTTGAGCAAAGTTCAGTAATTGTGTTTAGCCAAAAAAGCAGGTCCTCACGAGATTCACAAAGATAATGCCATGAATTTTCAATGAAATCGTGTGATTTTGGCTATTTTTTCTTGTTGCAAGACAGTTATAGAACTCTACTCTGGTCTCCAGCAATAACGAGTTACTCAAAAGTTTCTTACGGAAACCAGGTTCAAATAGATGCTTTGAACAAGGAACTTCGAAGTTTGAAAAAATTAGCACGTGGCAAATTTTAATCTCTTAATGTCTTGTTAACCGGAGTCAGCTGGAGTAAGTGACAGGGCACACTTAAATGTCCATTGCCAACAGTAATCAAATGCATAGCACTTTAAACTGTTCCATAACTCATTAACACTGCTATACTCATCTGTTACAGGCATTTCAGTATCGTGGACAAGCCTGGGTCATCAAGCAATTGTTTTACATCAACTTGACATAGTTATTGGCCATTATTGAGTAGACGCTTAGTACGCAACAATTCATTTGTTAGCCAGGTGAAAGAAAATCAATAGAGCCTTAAAGTACTTATTAAAGACCCGTGCTGCACTGATTAGGTCAATCCAAAACCGGAAAGATGAAACTAGAAAAAACCAAGTTAGCAACAGTGAATCCTTCAATCAATCAATGGACTATTATGTCTATGGTAATGTCAACGTGCAGAATTCAAATATCAAAGCTATGGGTTCCACTCCAAAACATGAACCAGAACAATGGTCTTCAGAGATCATGGCACCAAATGGGTTTTAACTAGAGATTATTAACTCTTACAGTAAACATGTATCTCTTGCACTCAAAGGCATGAAAATGCTGTGTACTAAGTAATATAGTGAGAGAGATGTAAACAGTTATGTCCTTACAGATTAAACTATAATATAGTTAAAAACGTGAACATTGGAGGTGCAGACAAACATAACATTTCAAGTGGAGCATTCCTCACCAACACTGCACAATACACTGCTACAGATTGCAACAATACATATCGTTATATCTAGTCCATTTGTCCCCCACTCTGTAGCACTTTACCTGTCATCACTGACGAAGCCTGCATCCTGCAGAACACTCAGTGTTCAAGACATGTCTACAGTTGTTCTTTTATCCCTGTTATTCCTATATAACCTAAACACACTGTACGTTATCCATTTACAAGGTTTTCTACAAAGGTTTCAGCTGAAGCATTGCTCAGTAATCTACCTATACTCTAGCTTAACACTGGCCATGAACACAGCCTAGTTTAATCGAAACACAACAGAGGTCACACTCGTGGGGTCAATTATGATGCAGCTTAAAGTTCCATGCCACACCATCATTGAAATGAAAATCGTTAAGTTCATGTAGTGAGATGGAACCTTTTGTATTTGTTTTCTTTAGTTAGCATTACTTATTAAATCTGAAAAAGGTCAAAGTTCATTGATAGCATCAACAGGATGATTGACAAAAGCTACCTGAATTTATTCCAGCTTGAAATTTGGGGATTTTGGTTTGACCTAATTAGCATGTGCACGGGTCTTTAAAATACCTAACAAATACTAGTCAAAATTTTTGATATGCTGGTTGCGCTGAATACCAACTAGGTTTCGTTATTTAGTCAAACAGCACGGCCAGCTCAAACAAATCAGTTTAGTAAAAACAATAACTCGTAAGATTGGCACGGAACTAGAGCAGTGGGTCTTACTAACTTCTGGAAACTAACATTTTACTAAGTGTTGTATCATAATTACGCACACTTCCAAGATCATTTACACATGTTTCAGAACGGAGATTAGCCTCGAAACATTACTAATAGCAACATTTTGGAAATTGCACAGAAATTGACAAAAGCACATATTGCACTACCACAACTTGGAATAATTACCTCCATAACAATCATGAAATGGCAACTAAAACTTACAATAAATACAAAGAATTGCAAGAAGAAACCTAAATGGTGATAAAAAATCTAAAGTGTTTAAATAAATCCACACATTCACGTAATTCACCGAACAGATCTGACAGAGAGAGATGAGTGAAAGTTCATCACCTGACCAGGTAAAACAACATCCAACAAATAACAGCAAGGAATAATGTCAGAGGACTACTCTAAACCATGTCTGATGCGAGGAATCACTTGCAGCTTGTGCCTGTTTCAGTGAAATTTATGTCAGCGAACATGGATCATTGCACATCACCGAAACAAACCCTAGCCTGAAATAACGAACTGACATCAATGTGTTTACTATTCTTACTTCAGAGTGTATGGCAAGCAATCGAACACTACCGACAAGGAGGTCCAGCAAAAACCACCGATAATCTACTCTCGGACTAGTAAAGCTATAACAAGATTTGCTCAGACTGGCAACGTATTGAGTCAAAACATACCTAAAAATACAAGTTTACACTCTTTCACAGCGCCAACTCTGGAGAAGCAACATTCACAGATGATGCATGACACACAGAATATTGCATGTGTGGGCATCAGAGCGCATGCATGAAAATCTATGGCAGTGACTGGGGAAAACAAAACAAAAGTGAACGGGCCCGTTATTCTTGGCATCTCACCACCTTGATTGAGACACAGACCATGAACTTGGTGTTGTTGCACAAGCCACAGAAGTATTTCTCAATTTTCAACCAATAGGGAATGACCAAATTTTACTTTGGTTTATAAGCCAATGAAAAGCCAGATTCACCCTTCTTTGGCACTGCTATTCCTCACAGCACTGAGAAAGAGTATAATAGGAACTATCTTCTGTCTAAAACATACCTCTCATACACCGATGTCTCTGAGAAAAGACTTTCACAGCTATTGCCTCCACACAGTCAGACTTAAAAAGTCAGTTCATGTGAACTGCCACTGAAACCCCTTTCTTATACACGAGCTATTTTCAAAAATCCTAGAGACAGGAAGCTCAAAAATATTTTGTCACAGTGAACTGCCATAGAAATGTCTTACTTACACACATACTCTATGAAAGGTATTTTTCAAAATCCTAGACAAAGAAAGCTCCAAAATATTTTGCCACAGTGAAAGTATAGCAACACTATAATGGTCAACTAAACTGACAGCCATTTCGGATTGATCCCCAGGGACTGTTGGTCCCATTGACTTAAAGTGGCATTAAACCTGTGACTTATGTCACAAAAACAAGCTGAGATTTGATATCACAAAATCAATCTTATATTGTTCCTTGCTAAGAGTACAAGTGACCCCTGGGCACCGGAAGAACTGACAGTTCTTTGTTTGTTCAGAAAAAGCTCATAATATTCAGATCACAATTTAACCTAAAATTTATGAGTTTGATCAGAAAGAATTATCACTTGTTTCCAAGCCCAGAAACGACACTTATTTTGACTAAAGAACACTCTGAAACCAATTTCATAACAGTGAATTGCCCAAATCAAAACTTGTTTTTTGACAGAAAGCGTGACCTTAATGCTGCTTCAAGCCAAATCGACGATTAATGACTGCAAATAAGTGAAGGTCATCCTGGCACCCCACAGTGACAACACCGTTGTGCTTGTCAAACAATTCCAATCGAACAAAATACAAAATCCAGATATGACACGACGTAAAACTTGCTATGTGCAGTTCAAATTACGGTTCAATTTGTGTGCTGCTGATTAACAAAATGAATCGTGAACTCGTTCTTGTCCGAGCATATCTTGTGACATATACCGCATTCCCAAGGGTTGTTGGTCCCATGAAGGGAAGAATGTAGAAAATACATGCTACGTTCAAAGAACAAGATGTGGCAATGTTCACAGCGAAACAGTCGACCCTGAGACACGTAATAATTTAATATTTCCTCCAGTTCAGGATATGCCGAGCTGGAGGGTAAAGGGGACATTTCCTTTGGCCTTTGAGCACCCGGGCTTCCAAGACTGTTGGGCGAAAAGCTAGTTATGTCGGTGGTTGACGCCACGTGGCTCTCCGTTGGCATTCGTAGCAATGTGTGGGAGAACTGTGAGAGTGGCATGAGCCCTGGGAAACCGACAGGGCTGCGATGAGGGTCACCGGACGCTGGCATCATGTAGGTGGAGCCGAGTCCAAGCGATGGAAGAGAAAAACGTGGATCTTTAGGAGGCGGCATGTGAGTGTCCACCAGTAGGCTAGAGTTACGATTGTACAGCTGGGGAGATCTCTGCAGTAAAGTCTCAATAGAAGGCAGGCCAAGAGAGGTCTTCTCTGTTGATGCCACCGCCGCTGCCATAGTTGTGACACTAGAAACAGACGGGGATGCACTATAGACAGTGCTACTAGGTGCTGACGACTGGTTTATACGCAGATCAGTGGCACGAGCTGGACTACTGCTAGGACTAGTACCGTTTTGTTGAGATTCAGGAAGTGGGACGTGGAGAGGACTAGCAGAAGACGCGTTCATTGGACTACGATTACTGCATGGTTGAGATGTCTCAGAGTCGGCTTCCTTTTTGATAACGATACCACAGGCCATACTGTCGACCTGAGGAGCTAGAGCCGCCTCATGGGCAGCATTGGCAGTCAACTGTTTGCAGATTTCTTCAATTTTATGCGCAACAGTAACTACAGACGGAGCTGTGGTAGCTGCTGCCGTATCTGATACACGCAGACCAGGGGATGTCACACGATGGTGCTCTGGCGTGGCAGTCTCGTTACTCACCCGTCTCTTATCCCGGGTGTCCATTACCTGCGGGGGATGCTTCTCCATTAAATGACTGTTCAAGTCCCCCTGACTAGCTGCAGAGAATGTGCAAAAGTTACAACTGAGGAACGTCTGTGGATGCGCAAACAAGTGTTTCTTCAGCTGGTCTTCTTTGTCAAACCTCTTGCCACACAAGTAACAGCTAAGAGGCTTCTTATGCACTACGCGGTGTTGAACCAGGTTGGAGCGAGCGGCGAAACGCTTGTCGCACAAATTACACGCATACGGCTTGTTCCCAAAGTGGAGATTCTGGTGTTCAAGCAAAATGTGTTTGTAACCGAACCTACGATTGCATATGTTGCACTCAAACGGCTTCTCCCCGACATGTGTCAGCCGCACGTGTCTCTTAAGTCCGTTCTTGTAGTTGAACTTTTTGTCACAAAGTGTGCAGCTAAACTGTGCTTTCTCAGACACTGGCACAGAGCCAACCTCTGTTGATGCCATGCCTGTAAAGATAACAATAGAAGAACGAGTCCAGGCACGGAATACTAAGACATGCTTTCTCAAACTTCTTGAATTTAAAACACGATATAATGGAATAATAATATTATTAAATTAACTTTCTCAACAGAAAATATCTAGAATCTATTTTATTATTAACATAAATGGTACTACAAAGCTATCGTCAACAACAACAAGTTGAAATTCTGACCATTAATCGAAATGGAGTGAGCTTTTAAAAAATGGAAAAGCACCAACTCAGGCAATCGTTTTGTTTGAACTTGAATCCTCGATGACCCGAAATACAATCGAATATTGATTATGGAAAATGCAAATAAATTCAAGGGCAGACTAGAGATCATAAAGCTTGAGAACAAAGATTACGAACACACCGAATGACACAACTAGCAGCAACGTTCTCCAAAGAGAAAATTCCTGAGAGTAACTACAAAGTTCATCCACACGCTTGAATCTTAATGTCCAAAATGAGGCGACCAGGTTTGTAGCCTAGGCAACAGTACACAAAACTGGTGTTTACTGGCAACATTCCAAAAGTCCTGCTTTGACGAATAAACAACAGACGGGTATGAATGCAAACTCCACACACTGTGAATGAAATCTGCCGCAAGTCCCACATAGTTCTCAATCTTATCACCGCGTAACGCGCTTCAATCATTAGCTATCCAGTGATTCTTTGATTGGCTACATACGTTGACTGCAAAATATTTGACCAATAAATAACCCCAATCGAGCACATCACGCAGTGACGAGACTGAAAACCTCCCATGACTGTTATGCCTGGCGAGTGTGAATACAGTCAGTCAAGTAAAATCTCTCCAAATCGTTTGCCAAGAGACTTTGCCTCTTAGCTGAACAGTTTGAACTCACATACCAGAGACACCGGGTTTGAATCTCGGTACAAGTGAATTTTTCTACACTGCAGTTCAACCCACTGTCAGATGGGATGTCAACACTCGTCATGGGCAGTTAGGAGCCATGTTGCCAGCTTGATCCGTAAAAGAGAGAAGAGTTTTGTGACACGTGACTTCTGGATGAGACCAATAAAGCATCTCCAATGAGTAAAATTAGAAGAATTTCATGAGAAACATGTCTCAAATGATAGATTTTGATTTGCCATATACATTACTTTTTGAATTTTTGAAATTCGTTGAATGTTTCTGGACTTATTTAAAATCTCAGAGGCTCTAAAAATAGGACTCTTTAGCAAAACCAAGTACTTTCCATATTACATAACATGGAATCCACAGTATCATGGACTCCAAAACAAATATGAAGGATATTTTGAAATCTGAATTAATAATGTCATTCAAAATGCTAGAAAATGTTAGCGATTGCTAATGATTATCAAAAAAAACATTAAAGTTTGAACACTTTTTAAAGAGAATTGCAAAAAATGAATTTAATTTTAATGAATAGAGAAATGCAAAAAGCACAAAAATGTCAAACTTAACACATTTCAAAAAACTTTAAAAGTTTATTTTGACATCCATTATAATTTTTTGAATCATTCTTTTTTGGTAAGTACGTATATTTCTGTAATCAAAATTATATATAAATACGAAATTACAAAAAGAAAGTTTACATTTTTAATAATATAAAATTCAACAGAGCCCTAAAATTTTAATTTAAAATCAATTTTACATAGTAATGAAGAACGTCCTAATGGAAATTGTTGAGCTTACGATTACTGTACCTGAAAATGTCAATTCCAAATTTTAAAAGTTACTTAAAGCAATGTCACCTCGACTTCACTATGGTTTAAAGAAAAATCAAAATTTTGATAAATTAAGCAGCTTTACTACCACGATGCAAGAAAATGAAAATGAACATATTTGCACGAAACAAAAAAAAAATGGCTTCACTCTCAATTTTGAAGTTCAATTTAATTTTAAAAATATTGTGGTAATTGTTTACAATATGACGACAATAACTTACACATATGATTTTGGTATCGTTCGATTCCTCATGCCGTCACCTTTCCAAAAATATTTGAATTGATCCCCTACCGCATTTCCTTCACATTTTATCGTCGAATTTCAGTTAGCACTATTGCCCGGTGGACACCGCCATGTTAGTTCAACTCAAGATAACAGCGACACCTATTGTTATTGAATGAAACAGCATCATTGATTCTGAATGGTGGTTGCCCGCGCGAGATTCCCGCTAAAGTTTTCCTGACATAATATGGTGGATGCACAAGTAGAAGCATTTTACCTTTTCCATTTTTTTAGAATCGTGACCATTTGACCATTTTTTCATGAAATTGTCCGAAGTGATACTTTTTTAAAAAATCTGGACCTCAAAAACAACCTCCGCTTTTTTGGCAGATTCTTGCTAGAAGATGCTGCATATATCAGGGTCACCATAGGATCGAATTCGAACCCTTGGTTACGTAACTCTGGCCCAGTGGATTGACGGGTCTCGGTCAATTTGAATTTATGAAAAGCGACGATCTGCAAGTCGGTAGATTAGTTCAGTTTTTGACCGCCAGGTGACTCCTTATCCATTCAACATGGCGGTATTACTACCGAGTACCAGGAAATAGTGCGAGCAGAAATTTCACGATAAAAAACTAAGGGAACGGGGTAGGACAAATTTCTGTGTATATTTGGAAAGATAACATTGCGAGGAATCGAACGATACCAAAATCATATGTCTAAGTCATTGTCGTCATATTGTAAACAATTACTAATATTGTTCGACTATTTTAAGCACCTTGGTTTGTGATATTTAATGTATTTCACAAAAATTATTGACAGGTTTCTGTGGCACTGGTCGCATAGTAGCTAGGAAACCAGCAATCACTGAATAACGAGCCCGTTACTTAGTGAATGAAACTGGTTCTCTAAATCAGGAACCACTATATCCGATCAGTACGGGTTTCTGTATCAATTGAAAAATTGTTAAATTAAAAGCCTATCCAAATCGTTAATTGTTAGCCTGTTGTTTGATTGGTTTGGACCCAGTTGCCTCGAAAGCAGACAGCCTGGGGTCGATACAGGCCAAAACTATTAGCGTTTTTCTCATACATGGCCAGTATCGGCACATGTCGAATGGGGTCCGTCTGTCCCTGATAATTTGATTATTTTGATTTGGAGAACCACTCTCATAACTACTATAAGCAATAAGTTGTGAATTAAGTCTCAAGATAAAGCCATGGGCTTGGTTCTCAAAATCAATCAGAGACCACTTTATTTAGCAAGGGCCCTCCCCTGCTCCAGATTTAGAAGAGCTATACGATACTCGACTTGCACCCTAGCTGGCTATGTTCATGACCGGGTACACACTGTCACCGGCGTGGTGATGAGGATAACTGCAACGCTAACGAGAAACATGGCCAAGATTGGAGCAACACCAGCAACAGACAGTCAACGGGGAAAAGAAAATTACAATCGAGCAAGTAAAAAATACAATATATCTCATGAACTTTATACCTGCATCCAAGGATCGTGACTAGAATTTGGTTCTTTTTCTTCCAGTATTATGACATCAAAGCGCTGCACATTTTACCTGAAAGAACAAAGCAACAGCTTCATGCGCATCGTTTTTCACGCAATTCATATCATTTCCGGTAAAATGTCTCTATCGAAAATTGGTGAAAAGAAAAATACTGCAGTTATTAACCATTCAGAAAAATCTCTTCTAAATCAATGCTAATTTTTCTGAGATTCCGTAATGCAATTTGGATGAGGAACACAAGACAGTTTTAGAGGAGATATCCAGTCTGTCACGTGACCATAACAAGTTGCCATTTGCTCTCAGTCGAAGGACAAGCTGTCTTTTTGTGCGATTTTTTTGTTGTATAATTACGACAGGATCCTTGTTGGGTGATATTTAAAGAATGGTCCATCTTAAGAATTAAAATTTCATCCATTGTTTGGTTTTAATTGGACTTTTACATCTTGTGACTTGATTTTTAAAAAGAAGGTAAGTGTCTTTGTGTCTTAGTGATTTGTCAGTTGGCACTGCCACACGTAGCCTCGGCTGTTTGGGTTAGGGGTAAGCAAATACATTTTAAAATACAGTGAAAGACATCGTAAGAAACACTCATGTTATACGCATACCTTGACTCTTGAGACAAGTTAGTCATCTTCTTAAGACTTATAAAAATAATTTGAACATGCATAAAAATCAGTCGCGGTTCACTCCGTCGAGGCGCTTTCGTTGCTGGGTGCCACTTGATGAGGAAGTTTAGCGAAATAATGCCTGCATGTTCCAAAAAGACCAAGGGATACAAATTTTACTTTTCCACTGGATGTCTTCTTGTGCTCATTTTGTTAGTGTCACACGACAGGCTACTAGTACGCACTTTGGTCAATTGAAATGCTTTGTGGTTATCACATGCTGTGAAAAGTTAGCACTGACTAAAAGGTGGAGTTGGAATTCTTTGCCAAAGTCATAGTAATTCCTGTACTAGTAATTGGCTTTGTCGAGGATCTGTGTAGAACCAGAAAGTATCGCTGAAGAAGTAATTTTTTTTAAGTGACATTTTTATGTGTAAAGTGTATGTTAGGCGAGGTGCAAACCTCTTACTCAGTGACCAGATTTGGAGTGAAGGAATGGTGACCACGAAGTAGAGGGATTGCTACTGGAGGAAGAAACTGGCGACTGGGATATAGCCGGGGAGAAACAGAAAGGAGAGAATAATGGTGACTGGAGGCGGAAGTAATAGTGGCAGGGTGAAGTGGCGACCTGGTGGGGGCAAATGATATGTGCCCCCATTTACTTTCATCTTGATCCGTCATGAGTGTAAATGTAACATAGTTGTTGTTATTCGCAGACAAACTCATCTTTAGATTGTTGAATGTAAAGCCCATACACTTTTCATTTTATTTGCTATTTTTGTCTACATTTTCATGAAGAATCAGATTTACTGAAAGTATTACAGTACCTCAGTGACGCAGATACTATCCTCTCCCCCAATTTCCAGAAATTTAGCGCTTACTGTATTGATTATTAACTTAATATTTGTTTTTATATAAATTGTTCTGAAACCTATTCATGTTTGATTTCCATTGCAGAAAAGAAGTCATGGCTTTCATGCATGTGGGCAGATCTTATAGATACTCTCCACTCGCCACCAGTGAGTTAAATGAGGCCATAGAGGAAACTCTCGAGGATGACGACTTTGCAATGCCTCCTGTGGAGGACACCTCCAGTGATGATAGGACATCGGCGCTATCTAGTGGTGGTGACAGTCAGAGCCGTATTAAGAAAGCTGCAATATTCCTGCTCTCTAATCCAGCAGCTAGTGTTTGTATACTTGTTCTTGGCGTTGCTGGGTCGTTGGTTCCTGGGTTATATGCAATGTTCTTCCTGCAGCCTCCGCCAGTTCTTGACAAATCTGTGAAAGCCTTTGACATTCCAGCTCATGAGGTATCCCTCAGAGATGAGACTCTCAGCCTAGCCATTAAAAACTTGTATGCTTACAGTCGAGGAAAACGGGACTTAGAACGAGCACTACATCAAACAGAATTTCACGAATCTCACAATCTCTTGGAAGAGTTTGTCAAGGTGTTTATGAAACGAAGGAGCACAGTTGAAGAGCAACTGGGAGCTTTGTCCACGAATTTCTTTAGCAAACGTGATATCGGTCTCGGGCAGTCGGAATCTCTAGAAGCTTCGCAAAATATGCACGTACTAAAGCGACGTAGACGGTCACCTTCGTTATTGATCAGCGGTGACCCCAATGCACTGACATGGAAGAAATGGACGATGACTCTTGTTTACCTCGCTTCTGACGAGGACGACAATAACATATTCACCAGTGAACGCCTAGAAACAATTCACAAAATAGAACAGTCAATTTTAAACCATGCCGAGTTTCCAAAGTATTGTTTTAAAAATTACTCGGCCGCTACTTTTGATAGAACTTTAGAGAAGTACCAAGGCTGTACTCCGCCAAATTCACTGTTAACATACTTTTATCCTTCTCAAGTTGATGGCCATATTTACTATGATGGTCTCGGGTCTAAACAGCATAACATTGACGATGCCTTGAGTCTGGCAATGAGTAAAAACTCGTTCTATTGGTATGTCGATGTGGGAATGAATGAAACAAATAGGAAGAGCCGTTTAATGAGAACGGAGGTGTACTTTGGTGCCCCCTTACCAGGTAATTAAAGATACATGTGTATTGTGCTCTTAGGGCTACTATGTTGAGGCTTCTGTTGCATTAAAGTTGTTGTTGTTGTTTTTGTTGTGAGTTACAGTATCTTTTGTTTCAAAATTTGAATGTATGGTTTACAGTTTGATAAATTCTCTCGGTCTTTTGTAGTTTAGAGTCTGTTCTGTCAGAAAAGACGATTTATATTGATCACTTCAAAATTAATGTACTGTTGTTTTTAAAAAATTGTAAAAAACTTCTTTACTTGAAAATCTGATTATCTCATTCAGCCTTCAATCTTGTTTGTTGCAGTTCTATTACATGCCATTTCCAATTTTCTTTTATTTGTCAATTCTTTCCTTCCATGAATACATGATGTGTTGATGTCACTATTGATTCTTGCAGGGTTCCATTATTGGCATAATAACACCAGCGAGCAAAGAGACAAGTTCAAAAAGTTCATTATTGAACTCATCAAACCTCTCAGAAAAGCTTCCACTAAGTAAGTGCTAAATGTGTTTTGTATGTCAAATAGGCGTCTACGAGTACCAAACTAATTTGTCTTTTTAAGTTTTAGTTAAATTGCTTACTGAGTACCAAACTAATTTGTCTTTCTAAGGGTTAGTTAGATTGCTTATGGTAATTTGTTCTGTAGTTTTCGGTTGACTGTAAATTTTTATTGATATCAATGTCTTTTAAATCATATTTCTCTACAAAAACACTCAACTCTAAGTCAAGCCGGACCTATAGTCAGAAAATAATAATTATTCATTGTTTTGGCCTAGTGGCTTAATTACAGGAGACATTATACACACAATGACGACTCCTTTGAAAAAGTCTGGGCAGTTTCATATTTTGTTTTCAAACATTTCTTACAACGTGTCCGTTCATCAAGAGTGACTTTTAAGAGGCAATTTTTGATAAAACCTGCAAAAGCGTTAAATGTTGGAGTAGGCACTTTCACCTAACAGGCTGATACTTTGTGTATTATATCACACTGATGCATTAATAATTGTGGCACAAAAAATTTGCTGGGATTTAATTGTGTGAAAAGTTCCGAAAAATCACCTCCGTTGGACATTTTTTGCTGACTCTGCTTGACGCCAGCGACATAATTTTATGCCCAAAAGTAGGCGAAAGCAATGGACGCTGTCTTTCCCTTCTAGCAAAGTAAAANGTGCTCTTAGGGCTACTATGTTGAGGCTTCTGTTGCATTAAAGTTGTTGTTGTTGTTTTTGTTGTGAGTTACAGTATCTTTTGTTTCAAAATTTGAATGTATGGTTTACAGTTTGATAAATTCTCTCGGTCTTTTGTAGTTTAGAGTCTGTTCTGTCAGAAAAGACGATTTATATTGATCACTTCAAAATTAATGTACTGTTGTTTTTAAAAAATTGTAAACATTCTTTACTTGAAAATCTGATTATCTCATTGAGCCTTCAATCTTGTTTGTTGCAGTTCTATTACATGCCATTTCCAATTTTCTTTTATTTGTCAATTCTTTCCTTCCATGAATACATGATGTGTTGATGTCACTATTGATTCTTGCAGGGTTCCATTATTGGCATAATAACACCAGCGAGCAAAGAGACAAGTTCAAAAAGTTCATTATTGAACTCATCAAACCTCTCAGAAAAGCTTCCACTAAGTAAGTGCTAAATGTGTTTTGTATGTCAAATAGGCATCTAGGAGTACCAAACTAATTTGTCTTTCTAAGGGTTAGTTAGATTGCTTATGGTAATTTGTTCTGTAGTTTTCGGTTGACTGTAAATTTTTATTGATATCAATGTCTTTTAAATCATATTTCTCAACAAAAACGCTCAACTGTAAGTCAAGCCGGACCTATAGTCAGAAAGTAATAATTATTCATTGTTTTGGCCTAGTGGCTTAATTTCTGGAGACATTATACACACAATGACGACTCCTTTGAAAAAGTCTGTGCAGTTTCATATTTTGTTTTCAAACGTTCTCGTACAACGTGTCCGTTCATCAAGAGTGACTTAAGCCATTGTTCATAAAGTTTCTGCCATGTAGTTTTTAGCTTGTCATAATTTATCGATAATTCACTCCAGTCATATGCTAAAACAGATTCGCAGCTGCGGTGTTTTCTCAGAGACCTTCTATGCTGTTGATGAAATCTATTGTGAATTAAGTTGAGCACAAGACAAAATTTCTCATTTAAGTCTTAGTCTCTTTTATGAAACAGACACGGGTCAAGAGCCAAATCTCCAAACTCAGAGTTGACTTCATCTGAAGACTTGAACTTTAATTTTTATGTTTACTCAAGAGATGCCGTGACATGTAATTGGCTGATTATCCAGTCAAGTTGTGAATGTAGAGATAATGTAGTTTGCTTTCTTCATGTTTTTTTCCATCTTGACAAATAATTCATAGTGAGATATTTTTTGTGTACAGTCTAAGTTGATATCCCCGTTTCAAAAATGTTTTGGCACTTGAAGGGATCAAAAAGGGACATTTCTAAAATACAGCCCGATGGGTGTTTCCCTGAAATTATTCAGTTCAAGTACTGTACAGTCTCAATTTCATGTTGGCATTGAGGAAAAGTTGTAGTTTCAGTTAAGTGGGGCAAGTGTAATGAAGATGTACTAAAGCTAACTTATACTGTCATGATTGAAATAGACTCTTAGGACTTTCCCAGTTTTGTGCCCCTGTCACAAATACTTCGGTAAATCTCACCAATGTTGGACAAAAATTGCACTTTTGTTTTTTTTCAAGGGCCTCTGACGTTGTCGTGAATGGCAACAACTTTTCAAAATGTACGATTGTCGCTATGGTTACCTTACAAAATGTCTGTTTTTAGCTATGGTTACCATACAAAATATTAACATGATGAACATGGAAATTAAAGCATTGGATTTCATTGAAAAAATATTATAAAATGAAATTTCAATTTTCGATCACATAAGTTTGTGAGATTTTGATGTAACTTTTGATTAGGACCACTTATCATTAAAGCAATCAGTCTCAAATTGTTTCTGACTTAAAAGAGGCGATTACTTGACTTGGAAAGGACTGGTAGTCCATCGATATTGACTGAGAGCACGATCTTCAGTTGGCTTGTCATGGTGCCATGCATGGTCTCAAGCAATAACCAACTGTCTTTTTTTGTAAAGCTCAGAAACCACTTTCCAGCGGAGTGGATATCGGATCAATTTTATAGCTGTAAGTGGTATAAATTTAGTTCATTTTTTTGTACAAAACAGGCATTTATGGGTGCATTAACAAGTAGTTTTGACCCTCGTAAAATATTCTTCTGTACCTTGTTTCTGTTTTTGAATAACTGGGATCTGATGAGATGTGCATTTCTGAGTTAATTGCGCTAGACTTTATCTCCAGGCCCGTCACTATGGTGATGCCATCTATGGCTAATGTACTTCTGAGCTCATTATTATTGACGTTCCAATGATAATGAAACCGTTGAGCTAAAAAGTTCTATGCTTATTATCTCTGGCCTTTCTGTCGAGGAAAGGTGAAGGCCTTAATGGTTACATAATTTGTTGTTTGTGGAATATGAAGTCGTTCTCGGTCATTGACCTTTCTTTCTCGGAAATTCTGATGCCTTGTCCAATGTGTAATTAAAATTATTGACAGCCAGATTTTGAGTTGATTATAATTGACCTTTTTTCCTAGGAAACAACTGTGGCCTTGATGTATGCTTTACTCAAAATGTTGACTATCACGTTCTTAGTTGTTTATCACACACCTTTCTTTTTTGGGAAAGTCCAAATCCTTTATCATGGTGTTCATGTAGTAATGGACAATCTTGTTAAATTTTGAACAAATAAATTTCTTTAGAAGTGTGTTAATATAACACTCGTATGAAATAAACTTAGGGTAATAATTAGAAAATTCACAGCATATTCATACTATGGTCCTCTTGTGTAGTACAAAAATAGGTAATCCAGTTAACAAAAATATAAATAAACTAAATACCTATGGCCATATTTCAAAAAATATAAAAAATTCATAATCTAACATTTCCAAATAGAATTTTTGTGGCCCTTCCAAATATTATATAAAATCTGTGACTATAAAGTTCTGACATCAATACCCTTGACCTAATTATTGTTGACCCAATTATTGTTGACCATTGTTTCTAGGAAAGTGCGAGTCCTTTACGGTGGTAATGAAATCTTTGACTACGAGGTGGAGAGTACTTTCTGGAATGACATCCAACTGGCCATCGCCAGCTTCACTGTCATCACGCTTGTCATGTTCGTGCTGACGTCATGTTCCGTCTGGCTCACGTTTTGGGGTATCTTTAGTATCCTCCTATGTATCAGTCTCACACTCGCCATCTACAGGATGGTATTCGGCTTCAACAGTCTCGGCATACTCAATGGAGCGGCAGCGTTTCTTATTGTTGGCATAGGTGAGGCTTGATGGTTTGAGCTTTGTTGATCAGTACATGCTTCAGTTGTGAGTAATGTAAAAGTGCCAGCAGATAAGCAACGCATGATGACGTCGTGTAGATACCAGAGGTTGTCTCGAGTCATTTAAAAAGTTAGTGTGGGTGACAGTTTTACTCTTCTGCACATTTGCTTTTGGTGGAAATTCTGTTTACTATTGGCTAACTGGTTTACTGTGGTATCAAAGATGATGACGGATTTGGTCAAAATTTGCCTGGATTCGTCAAAAATGTGTTGATCTTCTGAAAGTTACCAGGTGTAAAATAGTGCTTATGTAATTAGTGTAAGTGCTAAAAATCTTCCTGTTCCAAATCTGTCAGATCCAGGGTTATTCATTCATACTACTGGTGCCATTAGCTCGCAGAAAAAACGAGTCAGAAGTAAATTTCAGTCCCCATGGGGTGCTTTATTTTAAACGCAACTCATTTTGTGGTAAGTTGCACTCTTTAACGAACCAGCAGAAAACATGTTTTTATCTGTAAATATTAGAACATTCCAGTCCATGAAGTCTGCAGAGTTCAGCTGGTTGAAAAAGGTAATTTTGTTCTGAAAACCTATCTTCAGCAATAACACCTGAAAATTTGGTTCTTACAGTATGTTAAGAGCATCCCTCTGAGCCCACTAGTGCTATAAATTGTCAAATGTAACAAACTGTTAGGAGTATTGGCTTGCTTTTGTCTACGTCACCGTGAGAATTAACTTTTAATTCAAACAGCTGCGAATAACACCCACATGCAATGGTATTCTATTCAGACCCCTATTCAATGCAACCTTTTTAGTTTGTGTTGGGATCTCGCGGTGACGCATCATGGCGCGAAAAGACAGATTCACTTATCATTTGACGGGCTTACATTTGCGTGATTGAACTCGCGTTTTCTTATTTTACTAACTAAAGGCTTTGCTAGGACTATCTGGTTAGCCCAATACATCTAAAATAACAAAATTCTGTTGAAGTTTGGCTTTAAGTGCACCAGTCACCTAAAGAGTAAATGTTGATACTTGCTTAGGAATATCCCTGCAGATTCGAAAGATTTTACATTGTGTGAGCATAAAGAATTCAGTTTTCATTGCCGACACTCACTTATATCTAGGTGTGGATGATGTGTTTGTCTTCATCAACACATTTCGCCAGTCGTCTCCACACTCACCGCTCGCCGATCGTATGCTCCACACGCTGGTGACTGCTGGGAAAGCCACGTTTTTCACGTCCTTCACAACTGCTGCGGCATTTGCCGCGAACCTGGCTTCTGGTGTAAGTAGGTCAACTATGGTGTAAGTAGGTCAACTATCCAGTGTCCCAGCTAATATTTCTTCTGGTGTAAGTAGGTCAACTATCCAGTGTCCCAGCTAGTATTTCTTCATTCTCTGAATTATGTTGTTTCTGTGGACGAATGAACATCTGACCCGTTTTTGTGAAACGGGCAATGAATTTGATTTTGGAAGGACACTGCCTTTCCTCTTTTACGTACTAGCTGAAACAAACTTTGAGCGTGAACCTGGTACTCTGTAGTGGGTTTACTGGGCTCTGTTCTGAGTGGACCATGACAAAGTCGTCATTAAGACATTAAACTTAATTTTTGATTTAATTTTAATTTAAAATTAATTAAATGTCAACTTTATTTTGGACAAGAAGTCTCTTTCATGCTCACAGTACAATAAAGAGTTTTATATCGGATGTCTGCACTTGAATGCCCTTATGGATAGCAAAAATGAGTGTGTCCGCATCGCAGAGAATAGATTTGTACGATATGATTCATTCGGTCCAGAATCCAGAAACTATCACACAGGCGATCATGTGTTAGAAAAGCTGGAAAGCTGGCAGTTGATTTTGAGTAGGTGCTAGATTTCCCTGACATCTAAGATGAACGGAATTTCTGACTCCTTGAGTTACTGGTAAAATTTGATTGCAGGGCATTTATCTCGCCTAAACTCTATTAAGAGGGTGACCCTGTCATTTCTTCATCATCAAGAGACAAAAATCGTAAATCGGGCTAGACCCACAAATTGAAAGTATTACCCAATTACTCGATGTTTGTTTTCTTGTATTGGTGCAGACAAATACTGGGGAATCTCCCTAGAGTGAAATGATTTGTACAGATCGATGATTTACTTCGACTAGTGGTGTTTGTTTGGTTAACCGTTATCCCACAATCCTTTGCGTACATGACATCTCGCGCAATCCATAGAAAAGGTGCCTACCCCTCAACTTGACTGTTTTTTGGTACAGATCCCTGCCTTGCATGAGTTTGGTGCCTTCATGTCTCTCATTGTCGTCTGCTGCTGGATTATGGTGGTTACACTCATTCCTCCCGCACTCAACTTGTGGCACAGGTGGATTTCCCAAAGAGAGGTCAAGTGCTTCAAATCGTATGTATTACATTGTTACTTGAAAGTTAAATGCTGAAATTTCTTTACTATCGTTTTTAAAAAGTTCACTGCACTTAATGTTGAAAGTACGTCCAGTAGCAAGGTGCAATCCAGACCACACATAACCCCCTGTGGCTTGTATTTTGTGAACCATTTGTACAAATTAATTAATTCGTTATGTCAAGTCTGAGCAGTATTAATTCTGTAACACTGAGCCAACCTCTTCCAAAGGTAAATTGAGCACAGTTTAGGTAAAACAATACTGTTACATCATGTTTCACACTTTGACAAGTGCCCAATGTTTTGATTTAACTGGTCACAAAAATCGAGACTTGAAGTAAAACACAATTTAATGCTAATTGTTTTCATAGTTCCAGATGGAGCTCATACTAGGTGGTTTTTTGGCTTTACAATATGGCTTCACTATGCCATCGTCCTTCTCCATCTGTTGGGCAGCCTTCCATTGTCAACGACATTTCAGATGGATTTAGTATAAACCACCTAGTGGCCAATTTCATAATTTTTATGAAATTTCTGTGCAATTTCATGGAGAGGTGTACAACTGAAATGTATTTTGTGTCCAATCCAACTAGTCTGCAGTGACCATTTTGTTTTTCTGGGTGTTTTCATTGAATATCTATTAAGTTCCTGGATGGTTTTTCATGAAATTTGACAGATGAGTTAGTATACTGTAGATGACAACACAAGGCTCGTTTCAAATGGATTTGGCCTGTGTTTGGCCCCCTTGTGGCCTTTTTATTGTTTTTGTGTAAGTTCTTTGTTGCCCGCCTCCCAATCTTCCAAACTGTGTGACGAATCGCAATGAAAGGTAGCAGGTGTGTGTTCGTAATGTGCAGAGAATTACTGATTTGCTTTGCACCCCCTAGGGGTTATTTTACGTTTACTAGCGTTGCTCCTTTTTATGAGAATGTTTAAAAAATGATCATCTCATCTGTGTGCTGTATGCGATGCACGCCGTGGCCTCAGATCAGCGCTCTGTGTTGCTCTTGTTTTTATTTTAACTTGCTTTCCAGTTTTGACCCTTTAAAGCAACTTCATGCTGTGGTCAATCAGTAATTTAAAACCATTTTAAGACAAACTTTGGTTGTGTTTGCTGTCCATAATCAGTATTACAGCCCATGCCCCAGTGACTACAAGCTCCCAGGCGTCCTCTCACATATATATGTGGCTACACATCTATACAATCATACTTTCAGCTGCCTTAAGTGTCAGGCCTCTCCCAGCATGCCTCTCCCTGGTGACATCACGCACTTCCTGTCATCTAGTCAGCAATCAGACATGACAGGTGTCAATAGCTCATCTCAATCTGATGATGATGTGCCCATGTTCGATTTGGATGAAGCTAGTCAAGGTGAGTTACTCTAGTCTGATTGGGGATTAGTAAAACATTTTCCTGACAAATGTATTGGCAGAGGAAAAAAAATTCAATGATCCCCACGTCAATCAGTGGAATGCTTTGCAGTCATAGAATTGGTTCGTGTTAACTTTACAGTTGTCCATTTAGATTTCTGCATTTCGACCTGTTTAACAGGCTGAAATGAAAACCGAATTAGGTGTTTTTCTCTCATAATATCGTCCTCATAATATTCCTTAACATGATGGTATTTTATTTCCGTTGCCAACAAAACATTAAAAACATCAGCGAATCAAGAAAACATTAATTTTTAAAGTTTACTGAGAAGGTTCATCTACCCTAAAATTGAGAATTCGTTATTGACTTGGAACATGTCGCATTACTTGTGACTTACAACTGTAATTAAAATCTCTTGGTCTACTTACACCGACCTCTTGTCTATTTACATTGTCACGACGTTTCGGTCGGTCTATCGGGTGTTCCTGCGTTCTTAGAAGAACGAGCACGGATATGTGGTACACTCATGGTGTGATTTTTTTTATTATATATTATACGAGTAGGGATGGTGTAAATAGACCAAGAGATTTTAATAATTACAGTAAAATAACACGCCACCACCTCAGATCGGTTTTAGAAAGTCACACTTGTGACTTGTGAGATGCCAGCTCATTCAACAAGAATCCAATATTGGATGAGCGTGGTAATGCATTTAAGCCCCAAATGGTTTGGTTAACAAGACAGTTAAACATGTACAAAATGCAGCATTCATTAACCCACCTTTGGATATCAGCCACCACCATAATGTGAAATATAAGTACCGTTCACATGACGAGTTGTCCTAGAACAAGATAACCCTGGAACAAGTTGTAGCTAGGGCAAGTTCTCGTTATGTATGTTCAAAACGTATCCCTGTTTTGCTAGATTTCAATTATCCTAGACTATATTGGTTTAGTCATTTTTTACTTATTTTGTTGTGACAAAATTGTTTGCCGAAATTGTCATTATTGCAAATAATCCTATTTTTATCACTAAATAATGCAAACTGCAGCTATACAACAATTATTATGGTCTAGTTCCCATTTGATATTTTTAGAAAACTAACTTTCCATTTGTGTGCTGAGTAAGTGAAGAATATTGATTACTGTACAAATACTAGTTAAGTGCTGCCATCTGTTGTGTAGATGATGATGTTGCAATGTTGGTGCTGGAAGATGAATGGAGGTCCGTTGACCAGAATGTCCGTAGGTCAGAGGGGTGTACACTGACCAGTAGGATACAGGCTCTCATGTACTATTACATCGCTGTACCTGTCATAAAGTTCAGGTGGCTGGTCTTAGGTGAGTGACTATTCTGTGGGAATTTAGACATTCCATATATATTTATCATCTTTTGGGTAGTAGTCAGATATAATGTACGCACATTTTGAGAACCAGTTTTCTCTACTGAATAACAGGCATCAACTGGTTCTCAAAGTCCGAGCATGTTATATCAGACTGTGCCATCTTTTGTATAGCTTCTGAACACTTACAGGGGTATTAAGTAAGTTTACCAAAAAATGCGAGGCAGTTATATACTAGGAAAGAGATGCCGGAGCATTAAAAAGTTGTCTATTCATCTAAAGGACTTTTATTTTTTAGTTCCTTGGTGAGTCGGATTTTTAAAAGGCAATAGGTTCCGTTATAGTTTGTCCAACTTATTCATAGTAATGGACCTACATACCCTGAAGGACAACTAAACGAAGACATAAAACGAGAGCGCTCGGAGGAGCGAAACTTGGCGGAATTAATCGAAAAGACGACGATGGGGAGGACGACGACAATTATGACGATCAAAGCGGCAATAATGAATAACACGATAACATTCATGTCACTAGTGAAGGAATCAAATAGAGAGCATATAATGAACTACAATAAAGAATCATGTGACTAGCGAAGAAACCAAATAGAGAGCATATAATGAACTACAATAAAGAATCATGTGACTAGCGAAGAAATCAAATAGAGAGCATATAATGAACTACAATAAAGAATCATGTGACTAGCGAAGAAATCAAATAGAGAGCATATAATGAACTACGATAAAGAATCATGTGACTAGCGAAGAAATCAAATAGAGAGCATACAATCAACTACAATAAAGAACAATAGATGGCACAACATGACGGTCCAGTCTGCAGTAGGACAGTGCTGGCTGGGTCAGTCTGGGTCAACTAGGCATAACCAAAATAAAGTGAACTGAAAGCCAGCCAGCTACGTGTGACCGAAGGAACAACGGTATCCGAAAATCTCGAATAATTCAAAAAGTAGACGTCGTAGCGCAAAATGGAAAATATCTCCTGAAAGCCTGTTCAAAACTCTACCTAAAGTGGTAGTTTGGCAAAAATCCAAAAAAATTTTGAGAAAATTGAAAATTTGCCGGTTTTTTTTGAAATTCAAAGTCAAATAACTCAAAAACGGTAAGTCTGAGAAATACGCTCTCGCAGACTTTTTGAAAGGCCATACTTCAAGGAATCCACATGCAAAAATTCACGTCATTTGCTCTTCCCATAAAAAATGCGACACCAGAGCAATTGAAACCGTGTGAACATGCCCCACAGCCGCCATCTTGAAAGTGACTTCCGGTTCAATAATTTTTTATAAAAGCTTATTAAACTCAACAAACACGTGACCAGTTTGAAAGTAATTGGTTTGCAAATACGCCCTCTACAGGAGAAAACGTTTTTGGCCATATTTCGGGGTGTGCATGCGCCACGTCCAATAATTCCGCCATCTTTAACCGGAAGTCAACGATTTTCTGCACAATTGTAGCACATGCGTTCTAGTATATTCGTACCGATTTTCAGCGATGTAGGTCGAAAAATGCTGCCTCTACGAGTATTTGACTGTGAAATCAGATACAAAATGGCCGCCACGTCCGCCATTTTGTATCCGATCATGACCAAAAACAATGGCGTTCTAGCAGTTCCCGATCTACACGTGTGCAAATTTCGTGAAAATCGGACGGAAATTGCGACCTGTAGAGAGCGAACAAACAAAAAAAAACTTCCTGTCAGACCAACATACTTGGCGGAAGAATTCCGCCAAGTAACAAAGACGGCTTTTATGTTTGCCTTATTTTGTTTGAGTTGTGTTGGAATGGAAAGGTTTGTTGTGTAATGTTTTCCAGGCTGTTAAACTTAATAAGTCAATATTGTGTTCTGCGCCTGTAACTCATTAGTTGTCTCTCGTTATCAAGTTGTCATTTCATGTCTGTACGACCTCTGTGTCTTTCTGTTATATTCAACAGTATAGCTTTTTATTATGCAATATTCTGTGAAGTCGTTGACCTGCTTTCATTACCAGACACTCTCATGTTGTTTATGAGATGCACATACCTGCCATCTATTGACTTACCATGTCAACAATGAAAGTAATATTTCAGCTGCCTTCCTGGTTCTCTTGGCCATCTCTGTTGGACTGGTTACCCAGCTGCAGCCTGCATCACGGCCCCCTCTACTGTTCAAGTCTGGTACTAATCTCCAAATGTTCATGGATCTGAAGACCAACCTTAGTGCTGAAGGCATTTCTTGTGACGTCTGCTCCGGCTTCTTTATGGTATTAATAGCTGATTTATAAAAACGTGCAATTTGTAGTCAGTTTATTACGGGTCTGATTGTTGGAATCGTTAAATAAATAGTTCATTAATTTTCTTTCATAGGTGAATGACTGCACAATGCTGATTCTTTTTGATATAATGATTTTGTGGTTTTGAGAATAGTGTCCATTCTTTTAAGGTCACAGAATAAGTTTTTGTATTTTATATTGTGAAGACTATGTTAGTATTGAATAATATATTGATAGGTTTGTCGGTTTTCTTAACTTATAAGATTCTTTGTTGTGACATCGTCAATACTACCCCCTTGGATGCATTGGCTATCTCTTCACTTCACGTTTTTTGGTAGATTATATGCATTAGACTGACTAATTCCTAGCAGACACTAGATGGCTCTGATCTATTCTGGCTCATGATTGGTTTATAAAAATGACATTGAGTAACTTGGCACGCTTCTGATTGGTCCCCTCTACACAATAATTTTTTTTTTGCTTTTAATTCCATGTTGATGTCCCCAGTTACAGGAACACATTCATAAGCTCACTTTCTGCGTACTCTGTGCAGGTGTTCATACTGCAGCAATGGTATAACCTTGTGCTACAGATACACTTGTCTTCATATCATGCTGCTGAAAGGATACTATATCAATGTGTACAGAATAATAACATAATAACAAATAAACAGTGTATCATACATTTGTTCTCAACAGCCATTTTTGATTGCCAATGTACAAACACCTATCAGGCTAGTCAAGTCATGTGATCTTCCAAATAAGGAAATGAATTCAGTCATGAACATGGATGTATTTTTGGCTGCACACTGAAGGCCAGAGAATGTCTTGATATGTATGTCAGTTGGACCACTGGTTTGTAATCATTACAGCGTTTTTATCTTGTTATGCCTTTCCTGACCTAGGCAGCTAGGTAGCTGTACATAAACTTCCACCAAAATACTAATAGTGAACAGTGGGTGTAAAAGTTATGTAGACCTTGGATTTTCACACTTGTGATAAAATTAAGCCAATTCCAGTAACTTGTTGTAAGTGGTATGCAGCCTCGTGAAAAAAGAACATTTGATTGAAAAATTGGCCAATAGGTGTCACTCTATTTCACGGCCCTCAAAGCCGAAACATGAAGTCATTCCATAAATTTAGCAGCAGACTAACTGCAATTTTTAGCACCTTTAGCCTATTTGCACAAGGAAGAGTGTAGTCATTAATTTTGTGCTTCGTTTTGTTTTGCTCATGTGTTGCCCACATTGTGCCAAAGCGGTATATCTCTACTGTATGTCCAAGGCTGTTCTTGACTGTGCTAAATTGATGACATCAACCAACCATCATTCCCGTGTGCTGTTAAAGGGAGGAAAGTTTTGATGCTGTAATTGTGTGTATTGACCGAGTTGTTTGTTAACACGTTGTTGTGTCCTGCAGGAGATCCCCGCTGCCAGCCCATCCAGGCCTGATGACCCTAGATACCACCGTCCAGACCACGTGCAACCTTCACCCACCCCCTCCATACACTGGCCTGACTGGAACCTAAAGCCTACAAGTTCAGGGAGCAACAAAAATAAGAAACCTGCAAAAACTACCAGCACACCTAGGACAACTACGACTGTAAGAAGGCACTCGGTGAAACGGCCAGTCTACGGTAATGGAGGATATTGTGTGTCGGTGAAAGTGCAATCTAAAAAAACTTGTGTGTTCTTGAACAAATTGACATAATTTGTTCTTACTGTTAAGATTGAAGATCTAAACATGCCTGTGAACAATAACTTTTAACGAACAAAAAAACAGTCACACTCCTTCAGTGACACCCAGTGTCATTGCTTGTGGAAATATTAGTTGCAGCCATTGATTGGCCTTTTTTGTCGCACACATGAGGATGCATTTCTTCATGTGGACTTTGACTTTCTGCTAGTCGAGTCATTCATTGTTTCACACGCTGATCACTCTTCACAGGACTGATACACTCTTAGACTGTTCAATGGCAGCACAGGCCCTTGTAACTGCATGTAGAGCTTAGCCTGCACCTGAGGTATTGTTTGTTTATTGGCACTTGTCGTGATGACATTCTTTAGGTACCCTTCCTGAGACTACTACATTGACCCACGTGGTCCCCTCCCCTGTGGACCCTGACCTGCCCCTGTGTGAAGGGGACAAGTGTAAGAAGGCAGCATCAAGACCCAACCTGGAATCAAGTGCTATGATCTACGTGGTGTTTGGACTGAAAGGAGTTAACAACTCTAATGTGTCGCATGATCATGTGTTCTCATCCTCGGTAAGCTTGGCTTCAGTAGACCACTTCATGGTCTTGTGAATTACTACAACAAGTCATGTGTAATGTTAAGATTAGAACAACATTGGTCATGTGAATTTAGGAGTTTGTAGCAGGAAGTGATGTCACTTCCTGCCACAAATTCCTACATTCACGTAATATTTTAATTCGTCATTTCCTTAAATTTTTTTAATTCTTGAAATAAATTGGGTAAAAGTATTTAATGTCCACCATATTTTGCAGTTTCTTTTTTGAGACTGGAGTGACTTATTAAAATTTCAAGATCACACTGGCTGTCCATTTTTACTTAAATTTCAATATTTTTGGGTGTAATTTTCTGCTTCAGTTCAAGGTTGGACAAGAAAGAAATGCTAATTAGAATTTCACAAGTTGTAGTGTTGGTATTTAATATGCTAACTTTGCAGGCAGGAATATAAGGATTCACTGGATACTGTTGAATAAACTGACTGGACTTGTAAATTGCAACCAAAAGCCAACTCGTACCATGCAGAGTTATATAATAGCCGGTCGTGACCTTTTTGGGTGGATGGTTTATTGAGTTTACAAAATTCTTCAATTATCAGTGTTTGAATGCTTTGGTGGGTCATGCTGTTTCAAAGGAATTTCTGAAAGAAAAATCATGGATTTTCACTAAACCATTGCTTGCTCTCAAAGTATAAACAAACAGTTTTTGCATTGCTTGCTCTCAAAGTATAAACAAACAGTTTTCCATTGCTTGCTCTCAAATGTTAACAAACTGAATTTTGCATTGCCTGCTTTTAGAGGGTAAACAATTGAATTTTGCACTTCACTCCATGCAGTCTCCACAACAAAATACCGTTCTCTTAAAATAGCAAATATCAAAAATACTGCTTTGTCATGAAGTTATGCCATCAGTACATGAATACTGAACACTTAATCTCAGTTTATACTCAAGTCGGTGGTCCAAGTAAGCCTTCGCATCTACTGGCA
Organism: Phoronis australis; assembly: GCA_002633005.1. Classification (NCBI taxonomy): domain Eukaryota; kingdom Metazoa; phylum Phoronida; family Phoronidae; genus Phoronis; species Phoronis australis. The sequence goes on along the minus strand of NMRA01000135.1, from coordinate 621,939 downwards.
ATCTAACTCAAATATCCTCACCTTGTTATGTTCACAGGGATCTTTGATCTATAACAAAGAGTTTGGCAAAAATCTTGACCTTGCTAAGAACAGAGTGAACGGTGAGATGGTGCGAGACTTGTGCCGTGTCTGTAAACTGATTGGGAACAACACGGACTTGGTGAAGCCTGGCTCAGCACAATGTCTGCCATTTGATCCTAGGAATCCCTGTAAGTTGTTTCGGATAGTTTCACTTAAGACAGGTACTCAGAGATGTGAGGAGGAAATCACGGTAGTTGTAAGAAAGGAAATGGATTAAAACACACCGCTTTGTTACACAGCGTCAAAGATGCACGATTGAACTCACTGTTTCTCCCTACTAACGAATTCATGCTTCGTGTCCCGAGCAAGTATTCATTTGCACATCACTAGACACCATCAAATTGTGGTGAGATTTGTTTTCTTTCATAGTGTAGCTGCTGTCATTATTGAGTGGAGTGAAGAATGTGTGGGATTGTGACATTACCCCTCTATGGTGTCTACTCTACTTGTTTTTCTCAACTTTGAAAAATTATTCATGAAATGATTTTCGTATTGAGAATGTCTCGGCTTTCGCTCATAGCATTCATTGAAAAAGTAAGTCTTTTATTGTTTCAAAATTGTTTCTTTTCTCCCTGATGGTGGCTTTTGTATGTGAGTTTTGGTTATCAGTTGATCTTGTCACTTGTAACCATGTTGTTGGGTTTTGGTGAACTCCTTGAGAATGATCATTTGAACTTTGTTGAAACATTGGACTCGTGTATGTTAACATTACTCTGCTGAGGTTTCTACGGATGATGTACCTCTTAGGTCTTCAGACTTGTCCTCATTCTTCAGAATACTCACACTATTTTTTTAACAGATCTGTCCACAACAGAGAGCATCATCCTTGGTTACATGTCGCTGTACAGTGAGTGTGCCCACTTGCCTGGTATACAGCGGAGTGTGGACGGGTTTACGGCATTACCCGATAGAGCCTTGGCAGAGATAATCAGGGGTCAGGTGATCTGGATGGCCTTCGCTTATGAATCGGTATGTTGTTTGTTTTGCACATAATTTCAGTGACAATAAAAACTCCACAATATTTTGTGAAGTCCCTGAGACAATCTTATTGACTATGGTTTTTAAATTCATATGACAAGTTTTTTTTATAATTCTGCAGGGGTTCAGGAGTTATTCTGCAGGGGTTCAGGTGTAATTCTTTCAGTAAATCATGAGAACCATGGAAATCTTTAATTATTGGATTGTAACTTTGAGCACATTTGTCACTTTCAGACCACTGACCAAGGCCAGTCCTATTTCACGGCTTATCAACAGTATTTGAAATGGGAGAAGTTCATCGACTCCATCAAGAAGAACATTTCCCAAGATTCCCCGTTGCAAGACATGTTTCAGACATCTCATTTCTGGAGACTGGTAATTTAAAGATTATTTCTAGTGATAAGCTTTGATTTTTGAAAATAATATAGCATAATTCTGTTGATCTCCTTTGAATCCATGGTCATGATTATCAAATACAATATACCATGATTGTCTTTTAAAATCAGTCTCTTGTCCGTTTTGTAAATAAGCGAAAGTGAATGAATTTAAGCCAACAAACTCTTTCTTTAATTTGCTTTCACCAATTTGGAGTAAAAATTAGTTGCATTCAAAAGTTCAGTAAAATCTGGACTTTTCTTAGTTTGCATTTTTCCGCGGTGACCTAAAGTCAGATTTAAGTAATTTTAAAGTAAGTGAGGTTTGATAATTATCAACTTCTTTGTTGGGACACCGCTAGAAATTCGATAACCATGCTTAAATTTTTTAAGATTCTAAAATTTTTGAAAAAAGTTGATGACTTGGTACTGAAATAGTTAAAGATTTGGGAACAAGATTTTTTACGTGATTGGTTGGTAAATATCCGTTAAAATCTATGAAGCTTTTATCTGAAATGAAGCTTATTTGGAATATTGTCTTTCCCGTATTTTAATTAACTAGAACTTTTCTATGTTTTAATTTCTCTGTGTGTGTGTGTGTTAAGGTGATGATGGAGGTGGTGGCTGTCAGTAGCGCCGTCTATGGGCTGGTTCTGTCAATGGTCATCTGTGTGGCTGCTGTAGCTGTGTTCACATCACATGTCAAGTTGCTCATCATCACGTGTGTCACAATACTTGGTATGCTGAAATTTATGGTAGTTACAATAACGTCTCGCCAATTTCGGACAAGACTGATGTCGAAATTTATTAGATTTCAATTGTGAATGTCGCACTAATTTTCAAAATGTAGTCTGGTGGTAAAGTGCTTCAAGAGTTCACTCGTCCACCATATTGAGTCCTAGAGAAGGCAGTGTGGACTAGTGTGATAGGTGTCTGCTTTCTTTACTCAAGGTCGCGGACTCGGGTCCCACTAGGTCACACTGCTAAATCCTTGAGTCAGGTTTCTAGCTCCTCAGCTCGGTTTTAACTTATTAATAAGAAGGATAAAAATGGTTTCCAGGGGATCAGTGCAATGGGCCCACGTACTCAGCCTGCGCATGTATGGTACAATGTGCATCAGACCGCCTGCAATATTTCTTCTTATTGGGTTTTAACTTGATGAGATTTTACCGTATAGGAGTAGTTCATGTTGCATTTTCCCCTTACGCACGAATTTCCACTTTAACTTTTGAAACGTTGAGGGAAATGAAAAAGGTGAAGGTATATTTATTTGTTGATAAATTTAATAACCATTATTCAGATTTTTAAACAGAAGAGAGGTTAATTGAATATATGAACAAGTTAAACAGGTTACAGGTATAATGCTAGCATAATGTTGAGGGGTATTTCTGTGGCAACCTGCTGTCTTGGTAAGACTCGTCCAGGTGACATCATCACATACTGAACAGAGTGAACAAGATGGCGGATCGCCATTGAAGTATTTTTCATATTCTTTCACCATTTAGCCATTTGAAAACTAAATGTTCCCCTTATCTTCTTATTACGTAATATATAATTATCTAAATGTTACACAGATCTTAGCCTTTCAAATTTGTTGAGCCTTCGTTGACTGCTGTTGTAGGAGAGATCTGTATGGTGGTTGCTCTCTTCTTTGTTGCTGGTTGGGAGTTGGGCGCTGTGGAGGCTGTGTCACTGTCCATACTAGTGGGGACATCTGTTGACTACTGTGTACATCTGGTGGAGGCTTACATACTTGCAGGCAAACGACCACCACCAGAGGTGGAGCAGGTGTGTATGAGGGTGCTTGTTGCAAATGATTCTAACTTGCTTACTGTGGTCTGTATTCGTGTTAGGGTCGTGTTGATATCTGTGCTATTTTTGCCATTATCGTGTAAAAGCTGCGATCATGTTTCATTTCAATTAATTACCGCATGAAAGTGGACACCGTGCATTAACACAATATTGACCACGCTCGTATGCTGTGACCATCTTTTGTAATGCATACCTTCCCACTCAGCTAAACTGCTGTGGTATCACCTGGACCTTATCGATCAAGTGTCTATAAATGTTAGACAATGTTTTGTATTAAGTAATTTTTTCTTCTTTGTTTTAGTTGCACCTTTGTGTGTTTCTTGTTGAACATGTTATAATATTGATCTCATATTAAGTTAATACAGTTTCAATATTAAGTACCTTGATGCTAAGTGATTATTTTACATAGATTGGAAGTCCAGTTATTGCAGTAATGTTACAATATTTTTATTATTTGTATTGTTTTTATTTTTATTATTGTTGTTATTATTAGTAGTATTATTACTATTACTATTATTTCTATTATTGCTTTTCCCTTTCCAGAGTGAGTCCAGCCTGCGTCACTGGAGGACCTCGGCTGCGGTCAGTCACATTGGCGTGTCCATCCTGAGTAGTGCCCTGACCACAGTACTGGCGTCCATCCCTCTCACGCAGACCATCATACAACCGTTTGCCAAGTTTGGTCAGATAGTCGCCATTAACATCACCGTATCCATCGTGTACACCCTGACGGTGTGTATCGCCCTTCTGGCCCTCATGGCACCAGCACGCTTCAAAAGTAACTGGAAGGCTACAGCCAAGTCCCTATGTGCAACTATTGTCACCATTGGTGTTATGGCATTGATACTTTTTATTGTTAATAAGACTGGAGTCGTCATTCCTGGACCCGATGGTAACTCGTTGTTTCCACAGTGAGGCATTAATTGTTGTTTTTGTTTTTGCTTTCCTGTTAATGGGCTTTTTGCATGCTGTTAAGAATCCAATAGTTTGGATGTTTGTGCCAGTATATTTTAAGGATTGCATTTCACAGTATTACTGTGTTGTTGTGCTAAGTAGCAGCCGATTTCCAGTGCCGTGTTTTTGCATTTCATCTCATGACCATGCCTAAGCTCTAGGGCATGACCTCCCTTGAATTTGTAAACCATTAAGCTCATTGGTGCAGGACCAGAAGCTGTTCTCTTGGTCACTTATGTCACGGTTGTCGAGAAATTTAGTCTGTGGACCTTTTTATTTACAGATAACTGATGTGTGTGCATTCCAAACATATAGTTATGGGAAGTTACAAGCTTGACACTTCATTCACAACTCATTGCAAGCACACGATTGATTGGTTTCAAACACATCAACAATTTCCTTCATCTTATTTTGTAAATGAATTCATGCGCTCTCCATAAAAATGTCATTCATCGGACTACCTAATCAGGATCTTGAATTTGCACCTGTGGCTTATCAGTATACCAGACCACAATCAAGAGCAGATCAAGTTACTGTACAATTACATTTAGTCAGATCTTAACTTGCGATGTTGGCTCTACTTTTATTGTCTGCTCGCTGTGGTTCTTTTCCTGGTTATAGTCGGTAGCAGTGAACTATAGTATGCATAAGTCGCTCGCAGTTGGTGGAAACATTCTTTAAGATCAAACTTTAAGGTTCTGAGTAGAAAGTGTTCAATTGTTGACCCAGTTTTAAACTTTGAAGACTCATACCTTGTGGGTAAGTTTATAGAATAACTTTCAACAAGTTTTTGCACCCATTTTGAGATGAAGTTGTTTATTGTTCGGATCCAATGAAGAAGCTGGCTTCCATTTTGGTTTGTAATTATTGATTAGTATTTTTTGGATTTTATATTTATTCAGTCTGCGGTAGTTATTGTTTTTTTATTGCTTTTTTGCGAATTATGACTGCATTTTTAAAGTGATATGGTTATTCGTAACTTATTCAACACAGAGTATGACAGCAGAATGTGAAATTTCTCAGCAAAAACAGATGAAGAAAATTTCACTGGGATAAAAGTTTCAGTTTTCTGTAAATTAGGAAGTCTTTCAAAAATAGGAAGTCTGTAATTTTGGCAATCATTGCTGTTGTGCAGAATAACTGAAAAATGGCCACTGTGAAACTCTATTTTGTTATGATTTTATTTTGTGCATTTTATAGTAAAATTACCTAGTTTGTCTGCATTCCACATCGAGCCATGCCAAAGAAGCTTCTCAGTTTGTCTGTTCTTCAGCTCATGCTGTGAACTTCCATTGAAAGAACCAAATATTATTTCCAAGATAGGTGGACTGCTTTATGTGCAGCGACGCCTTTTTACAGAATCAAAACCGCTTCATTTTACTATTTATTTGCCTGTATGTTTTGAAAGCGGAGAACAGTGGTGCCAAGCATAGATGCATTTGCCCTGTAACTGTTGCATATCATGGTTTTTGGGTACTTATTTTTGTACGATACTGCCATTTTTCCTATGTAAGCTTTACGCCCTTTACATTTTCGTATTTGTGTATTTTAAGCATACTCATCGGCACCGAGCAATGAAACAATTCTGGCTTTAGTAGCCAACTTGAAATTAATGACTTTATCAAAAGGTTCACCAAAAGATTTTTTTTTTTCAAAGTAGTCAAAATTACAACAAACTGAGGCTGTGTTTTTCAAGCAATGTGAGTGTTTTTAGCAGATGGCAATTGGTCTGTTCTTTAGTGGTGCACGTAAGTTCGTGAACATAGTTTTCAAGTGGGGATGACTTAGATAACCTTGTGGTGGTATTGTGAAACATATCATTTCACATTGTGCAAGATAAATTATACATTTGTGCCATCATTTGGAGTACAGAACATTTTCTACTTTAGCATTAGCAAATTGTTTCGCTGATGTCTGGCTTCAGAGCCTGTTTCATGGAAAATGCAATGTATTTTGTTAAGTTTGTGCATGTAGCAAGAATAGTAGAAATACTTGGTGGCTGGAGTCATGGCCATGTGAGCACCTCACCCTACAGTGTTTTACGTTCTCATTTATTCAATTCGTTTAAATTAAAATCACAGTGTACAATGTTCAAGCTCAACTTTGCCATTATAACTGGAAATATGTAACCATGTTGTTAATACACTTTATTCAGATTTTGTGTCTTTTTGTGTCAAGTCGGAGTCATTGCTGATAGTATCGGTGAATTGACTTGATGATAAAAAGTTTGAGTTAAATTACAATATCTGTTCAACTTTTGCGTAGAATTATTGGGTATCAACAAACTCCTCTCATTTGCCTCTTCTACAGGGGGAGTACCCCCTGGCTCAGTTTCAGTTGGATGTTACCATTTTTTATTAACAGAAAGTTCATGTGATCCTTTTGGCTCGTGTGCATTCTGTACTTGTGTGCAACCGTGAAGACGTTTGTGCAAGTGGATAGACTGTTCGCGTAAACGCCCAGACAGACTTCACAAAAATTTTGTTTTTGAATGCAAATGCTCATCTCAGCGTCTGCCCTTTGATTCTTGAATTTCCCAATATAAGCGACATGGGCTTTAACCTGGACGTGCATAGTAAATAATTTTATACATACATAATGTTCATTGGGCTGCTAATTTGATGATGCGTGAAAAACTGGAAGATGATTAGACTTCAACGTATTAAAAAAAAATGTCGAGAGCAACAACGGTTGTCATGCCACACTAGGTCGATAACTTTTAATATTCAACATCACTTCTACAATCACAATACACCAGTGTGACCAGTTCAGGGTAATAATTTAGTATAGTTACTACGACATGCTATAACACGTTTTGAAACATCCCAGATTTGCCAAACTCATTAATAACCCCCACAACATTAACAAAGATATATTCCTTTAAGTATAATTTACAGTTACAATGGGGAGCAATTAAATGGAACTTATTCCATAAAATAACACCGAAAAGCTCCAAGAACCTTGATATCAAAATAAATACCGTAGACACAGTAACTTGTATTTTGTTTGACTTCGCCTCGTGTCCCCAATTTCTCTTCTAAAAATTACTCCTTCTAGAGCCCTGGGTTTTCTATTTAAAACCCAACTTCTCTTCAGACACTTTTGTAACTTAAGACTTAAGTCAGAAATTTGGTCTTGTGCACCACATACCATGAAAACAAATTAAAACCCACTTAAGCAAAAATGCTAAGTCTGTGAATGTGCCCATAACTTCAGTTACTGATTGCTTTTTAAAAATTATTTTTTGGTTGTGATGAGCTTTATGGTTTCACCATTGTTCATTTGTGAAGTGGAAGGATAAGACCAAATTCCTGTCTTGTATCTTAACTAGTCACTTGGCGAGAAATGGACCCACGCTCTACAGAGCACGAGTGCGAATCACTGGATAACAAATGACACAAAAATTTCTTAGTTCAGTAAAACTCGCAGTACATGGTAGGTTATGACATGCACGCATTTTCAGAAACAGTTTTCTCCACTGAACAGCGAGCATCACACTGATTATATAAGACTACTGCCAAACTAAATAAACTGGGTAGCGTGAGAAGTGTTATAATGCCACAATACATAAAACACACGAATGTCGTGTATCATAGAATACCTAGCAGCTATGTACGTTTAGATTGTAGAGTACCAAATATACACACAGACTCGAAGGACAAGATCAGACTTCACGTATATCAGCTGGAGCCTCATTTCATGAACCCTACATTAGACAATGATGTCAAATGTCAACAAGATCGATAAACCACTGTTGACATCATGCAGATGACCATACTTCAAGGAAATGTTACCATTTTGAATAATATACTATAATCCGTGATTTTCTTAAGGGAAAATCTTAATTTTGGACAAATGTAATTGCCTTCTTCACAGGAGCGATAGCTTTCCCAAAGCAATGTCCTTGCATTCTTATCCCTTATTTAAAATGTTCTTAATTATAATAAATGGCCTGTTATAACCATCGCCCATACTTCCATAGCAACTGACACTAACCTACCATGACAAGTAGCTTAATGGGGGCGTGGTCTGAAGGACTATCAATCTTCTAGTTTTCCTCAAGCCTTGAAATCATTTTGTAATCTGACAAAGGAACAAGTATAGACTTATTTCCTGACAATTTAGTAGCTTAGATAAAACTTGCTTTGATAGAATCCCAGGCGTGTGTTTCGTGCCACTTAAATAACATCATTTCTATAGATTTCAATAATGCATTCAACAAACATATCATTGTACTAACTCAGGAGCTTATACTATTCCATAAACAAGTAATTATAGTATATAAGACTTAATAAAATACTTCATACTGATTGAACTGCCCGCATTAGCAGAAGCGAATGCATCTTTTAAGTATCGGTCACGAAACCTTTGATTTCAATGGAAAGACTGTCTTAACAATAAACATGTTACAAAAACTTCCAGTTCTAATTCTGAAGCAAATTCATCTTTAAGGCAAAACCAAAGCATAACCACCACTACTTAGGTTAGAACCTAGCTATGCCAATGTTTCAAAAGGTAATAGCAACACTATGTGGTCGTTGTGAATTGATTCAAGTTAACAGAAAGGAAAAAAATGGAACAAAAAGACCTTGATTTTATAAGGTACAATTGCCATTTACCGAGAGTTGACGAAAAAGTTTCCACGAGTGGAAAACTGTGGTTTGGCTTTGCGCGATGCAAAATAACAATAAATGCTGGCAGTTCAGTGACAGTGTCTCAACGTACTGTCACACAGGTATCACAGACAGAACAAAAAACGTGATCTGATGCGAGATTGTTTTTACAAAAGTGTTGTCCATAAGCTGTACAAGTTTCAGGAGATATACCAAAGACTGTTTACAGGTTAAGGGGGTTTTAAATGATCTAAGCATTCTTCTGGAATTCAATCTAGTCCATGGTCAAATAATTATTAATCATTAACAGTCTTCATGTTCCACACATTTTAAGTCTGGTCAACACGCCATCTGTTGGTCATATCACATGGCCTAATGAATACGAGTCTTCATGTAAACTACATGACTACCACTTTCAGTATGACAGAAAGTCACATGACAAAAAAGTAGAACAATCTTGAATATTGAGTAGTGCAGCGTCATGTGAGTATGATATTCATTTTTAATACTTCAAACAGCCAGTTCTGAATGTTGGTGTAATTAAAAAGCTCTGACAAAAACTCGGCTGCATATAGAGGAAGGGCAAACACTACGCCGTTGATAACTAGCAAATAGTATAAATCAAAGATGAATCTGTTTTGTGTCACAAGTCACAAAGTATCAAACATATACTCAGAAATAATATGGCCAGAAATACATCATGGTGTGTCTTGACAGCAGTAACCATTCTCTCGTCTTCATGTTGCCCTTAATTTTATGTAAGATCATTCTACAGAAGTAAGCCGTTAACTCTAACAAGTCAATAAACAAAGCAACAACATTCAAGATAAACCTGCCTTCTGTCGACACTTATTTATCAAAGCACGCAAGGTAAACTGTTTTCTAGACAACTCACGAACTTTCTGAAACAGAAATAAAGGAAACATGATGTGAACATGTTACCAGTTGTTTACAATTCGTTTGTTTTGCTCATACAATTCAGTTGTCCTCATTGCCCTTCAATGTAGAAATTGCATGGCAGTACTAACTAATGAATTACCTCCAACATAAACTGTAATTGTTACCATAACTTAAACATTTCATGATTTTCAATTGGACATGATAGAACGGCCACATCTGACAAAAAACAGCAGTGCTCTACCGTTGAGGCATTTACCCTGTGTAAGGAGTATATGGTAGCACTGCTTCAGTGCTTATCAATATTCTTGATGAATATTAGTTTTTGTCTCTCGTCATTCTTAAAGTTTTCCTGATACATAGAGAAATAAAATGTTGACAAAAAATAAGCCGAGTTGAGCATGACAGATTGTTCTTTACTGATCCGGCTCAACTCAGGAGTGTGCTAGCAGTCTTGAAAAACTAGGTCAATCATATGCTTTTCTAACAGAGGAGAGCTGGATCCAGGACAAGCTAACCAGCACAGTGAGTTTGCACAGCAGTGCTTACCTTTAAAAACACCTCCAAATCAATCACTCCATTACCAAGGGCCTTGCCCAGGTAGTAAATGGCATCTTCTATCGCTTGCTCTTCAGCAAATAGTTTAACTAACCTGAAAAAACACAGAATATCACGCCAGTCACGTCTCACGTCTAGTCCATGCAACACAATTAGTCTCAGAGAGCTTGGCACATTTTGCTCACTAAAAACTAGGATTAAGTTAACGCTTCCTCACTTTTAAAACATTCTGTTTTCATAAACTAGAACCAGACTAAAGAATGGATTACACAACCAATGTACATTTACTATTTGGAAACGCCTGAAAAAAAGCATAAAATCATTGTTGCTACTGGTAACCAACTAAAAACCACTTGTGCCAAAGTTGGTAACCATGAGATAGTCAGAACCAACAAAAAGTTTGTCAGGAATAATCGTTTTTAAAAACCCAATGCCAAAAAATCCGAAACTTTTATTCAGATCTGTCCCACACTAACTGACCATCCTTCCAGGACACAGGTGCCCAGACACCAGCCCAACAAACACAGCGTATCACTTACTGCCTATATAACGGGGCTGTTGTGTCTACGGCATCCTCGACACTGACATCTTTCTGTGCCTCTTGTCTAGAGATGAGCTGGTTTAATTCACTGTTCTTGTCATCCAATGTAGTGATACAAATAACAGCTTTGTCCTGTAGACACAACAAACATGAATGTCATGAGTTACCCTTTCCCTAGCTATGTGCATTTAGCCAAATACTAGAAGGCTGATGGATTTAACTCGAGAAAAGTACGAGTTTTTTGAAAATAGAAAGCATGTGGAATTTAATTAGGGCTCAGTATACGGTCGGCACCTACGCACAGCTCAAACTCCGTATCACGAACAAAACTAGAAAATTAACCCAATTTGCAAAATACATAAATGTTTGAACGAAGACAGTGGGGTTGCAATTATAAATTTTTTTATTTAATGAAATTTCGTGCATTCTGCAAGCACCACCACCCTAAAAGTTAATTTGCACTGCCTAGTCAGTCACTATCCACACGGGGATCAAGGCGCTTTGTTTATTGGATTGCGCATTTCAAAGAGGCATAACAACATTACTAGGCGGTGTCACCAAAACGAATTCAAGAAACGAAACATTGAAATGAATACACACAGCCATTTTTATTAGACGCATCTTTCAGTAGAAATGGTGACTCTCACATGTAGGAGAGCGGCAACACGTGAACTAATTACAATGTATGGTCGTCAGCATGTGAAGCTCGCTGTATCTCTTAAAGATATTACAAGGTTTGTTTTGGACAAAATAGATCTAAGCTGTAAGAACATTGAATAGCACTTCTGAATCAATCATTAGCTTTCTCATAAATTACCCGTCATTCGCGATCATGACGGACAGTTATTATGATTGCCAATTCGTCAATTCCGCTTGTACTTAACATTCAAAGTGGGCAATTCCGAATGACGGGGAATAACGAGTAAAATATGCCTATACTGACTGAAAACGCTTTCAAAAACGCAAAGCATTTCCTTTAACAACTGAAGGGTAAATGACACCCAGGGCATACTTCCAGTGACCCAAGTGCTGACCTAATACCAGATAAAAGGTCAAGGCCAGGCTGGTTACCTGCTCTTCCTTTAGCTTGTTGATCATCTCTTCTAGTTTAGCTTGTCCCCTTGATAAGTCATCGTGGGTTCTTTTCAAAGCTTCATACTCTGCCTAGATTATACAAAACAAGCAAAAAACATTCGGTGAATATTACAAATCTGCCACGCGCCACGTAGTTAACTTTTCATTAAGAACACGCCTAATAAACCTTAAATTATTCCACGGTCAAATCAGGAGTATTTTATGGCCTGGAAAGATGGGGCAACTTAGCATTGTTTGAGAAAACTCTACAAGTTGGCTTGACACAGCCAGTCATTCTATGAGGCAAGCATGCTACTGAGCACTAAATAACAAACGGTCACTTTCTGCCCGGACACCACTTCTCGTCTGAGTCAGGAACAGGTAAGTAGTCTAAACCAAAGGTGAGCTTCTTTGACGAAATGCAGGTTAGTAACCTCTTTTAACTATAAAAGGTTTATTTGGTAGTGAGACAAATTAGAACTGACACTTTGTAAAGATAAAATCAATAACAATTTGTGTTTTACAGCATCAACTCATACATACGTTGTGTTGCATAAAGCGCTCTTGTAACTTTCTTCTCATTTTGTCTTCTACACAGGATAACACCGATGCTCTGATTGCTTCATTAGATAATGCTGCTGGAGGCTGAGAGGAGTTTTGAGTGGCAGCTGCAAAACATTAAAAGCATGTTAGAATCTAGAGTGCTTCAGAGTCACAAGAGGTGTGGCTAAGCTGTGAGTGGCAGCTGTTGAAATAAATGGAAATGGTGGAAGCTGGACTTCCAGGAGTCACAAGAGGAGTGGCTAAGTTCTGAGTGGCAGCTGTCAAAATTAATGGAAATGGTGGAAGTTTGACTTGCAGGAGTCACAAGAGGTGTGGCTAACTTCGGGGTGGCAGCTGTTGAAATAAATGGAAATGGTGGAAGCTGGACTTCCAGGAGTCACAAGAGGTGTGGCCACATTTTGAGTGACATTTCACAACAGACAGAGGAGGACGTCTAAGAGATGATACCTGATCTTAGCAATTGGGTAATAATATGCTCTTATGCTCTTCAAGTTAGCACACAGTATGGCAGGCAAATGGAATTTCAGTTTGCAACAAAAATAAACATTTTGCCTTTATCTGCGAATGTGAGTTGATAACTGCTACAACATCACCAGTACAATTTGTACTGCACAATATCATAAACCAAAACTCGAAACTCTAAACATGTTAACAATGTAACCAGGTAGGGAAAACCACACAATTGTTGTGAACATTGAAATGAGAGCACTACAACTAGACTCTAATTTGACATCACTTGGAGACATTCTGTCATCACCTGTTGTAATAGGAGGGTAACCGCTGGCAGGCGGGTTGCCATGAGGGTAACTTGCTGAGCTGGTAGGAGTGTACCCAGGGGTAGGAGGGTACTGTGGATATGTGAATTGCTGTCTCGGGTAACTTCCTGGCTGAGACGTGCTAGGGTACGGTGTGTAGCCCGTGGATGCAGTCATGTTTGGCATGGGCATTGGGAATCCACCGCCTGAAAACAGAAATAACCAAACGTTTGTAAAATCAAGCAGATACAAACAACACTCAATAAGGCAAAACAGTCCAATTCTGGAATCACATGGCCAGACATATCCAACAGTCCCTAGACACTTAACAACTGATTAAAAATAACAAAAAATGGCTACGTAATAACAACTGACATATAACAATCAATACTTACCAGCTACTGGGTAGGGTGGCTGTGAAACCCCTGAAGCAGGAGGGTAGGGAAGTTGACCTCCAACGTGCCCCGTGGGTGGGTAGGGAGGCCTGGGAGGGGCAGCAGACTTAGCGAAAACTGGCATTTCCTCCCCAAACACAACTGCCAGTACTTGTAGAAGACCATACAAAGTAGAGTTAGGCTGAAATAATACACAGGCCGTATTTAACAACACTGGCAATTTACTATTCACTATAAACAAAAAATACATCAACTCTATGAAGCGCGAAATAATTCAACATTCAAATGATGACCAAAAATGGGGAAAATGAAGAAGTTGTAATTAAATTGGTATCATGAATATATGCTTAAAGAAATATGCCAACACTTTGCAGATGTCAAAAAACTTCACAATCACATAAAGATGCAGTTCCTATCACATAACTTGAGTAAGAAGTCCATGGTTAGCAAAATAGCATTTCCTCCACACTGCGTAATACAGCAGTGAAACTTGCATTAAGTAGTTTGTAAAATCAAAACATCAAGAGACATCTGTGTTGTAACAAACATCTCTTGGGATACACTCCCGACTTAAAACCCTTCTTCAATGCTACACAGCTGTGGTCCAGATTATCCTTTTCTCTGTACCATTGGATGGTGATTCAGCTCAGAACATTATATCAATTTGTGCCGATACCAAAGTGTCTTTGTGGCAGCTGTAAGTATTCCTCACCTGTTGCTAATGGCGCTTGTTTCATTTTCTGGAGTCAGAGTGACTGGATCAAGAGGAATCATTATATCACAAAAACATAGGTGTGGTTAAATTGGCTAACACGGCCTCAAGTCTATGGGCCAATTTAGATGAACTATGGACCATGTTAGATTTTTTCCTTTTTTGCTTCCAATTTTAATGGACCCGTTGGCCCGAGCTAAGCAATCACCGTGCATTAATAAAATTATTTCTGAGCCAATGACACGGGGCGCACTTCTAAAATTATCCCTGGATCAAGCAAATTAGTAATAACTGATTCCGAGCACTTACATATCTCCAGTCTCTCAGATAAGGTAGGTTGACCTTGCCATTGCTGTCAACGTATCTGCCAGGTCTAATCTGCATGCTGCTAGTTGGTTTGACGTAGACCATAGGTGCGTTGTATGGGTGAGCCTCCACAAGCCACAGACAGACAGGGATGTTATACGTACTACCTGTATAGAGAAACAAGAAGATCATGCATAACATGGAATTACGTTCCACATGTGATTCTCGTCTTTTTTGTGCTGCCTACCCGCTGTTTGCGCCGACCTCCTCGCCAGTATAGCAACTGTCATGGTGCCACCAGGGACAATCCCCTAAGCCATGCCACTGCATGTACCTGGCATGTTTTGCCTCTCAGTAAGTTTTCAAAATGTAAAGGAGTGCTTTCATTTGTGGAGACAAAACAAGTGACATTGCATCTTAATGAGTGCTTTATGCAGTGGCGTCGTCAGTATAGATGCTTACCAAGATGATAGTCAGTAACTAACTTTCATACTAGACCGCAACAAGTTTAAAAACACGACCATCTTTCGTCTCAGTTTTGAGAACCAACTACCTTTGTTTACTCTATTCCAAGGATACAAATAAATATGGTGGGGTCACATGAAACTGTGCAACTGACCTAATATTACATATAGGGGATTGTGTAGACTGACTTGCTATATATAATAAAGCAATATCAAATGTATGATTGATTGGGTAACAATGCTATGACCAAATAACTAAGAAGCTTTGGCAGGAGATCACGCATATGTTAACAATGTCAGGGCACAACAAATACAATGGCAGAGCACAAAAAATACTATGCAAAAGAGAATCTTGGCGAATGAAAACAACTTTCAAGATTCAATTTAGGATGAGCAAACTTGTGTAATTCTTCCATAAAAATAGTAAGAGAGCATATAGTATGAAAATCTGCAACAAATGTACCAGCAGGCATCACTGAGACAACCATATTAGCATATATCTATTGTACTATATAAGTAATTTAATAAATCATAACTCCTAGACTGGAAACATTGAAATGTTACCTTTATATGAGACAGGAATGGTTCCATCTAGTGCCAGTAAATCTCTGTTTGAGCCATCATTAAAAACTGCAAAATTAAGATTAACTTATACATTTATACCCACGATTGCATAATTACAAATATCTGGTTCATGACAAGGCCGAGACCTATAGAAATTTAAAGATAAAACTAGCATAAAATGGTGCATTACTTTTTCCAGAATAAAATTCAGCAAAAAGGAAATTAAGCACATTGATAGCAAAACAGCAGAATCAATAACAAGATCTCAAAAATAATGTTAAAGTTTTCTAAATTATCACTTTATTTTCGCTTTATGCAAATTTAAAGCATTATTATAAAACCCAGAAGTCCTATTTTTGATATCCACTCAAGCAAAAATTAATTCTTATCATCATTTTCAGGAATAGTATCCGAGTATCCTAATAATCCAAACACTCATTTCTGAGATCTATGACGTTCCAAAAGTGCTAGTAGCCAGATTTGGGCATTTTGTAGGGTCCCACAGAAACTTGAACAAGACATCCAGGATGAAGTTCCAAATACAAACCAAAGGAGTCTACAGTGGGTCTTAGATCGACGTAGGTTGACAAGGCAGTGGAGACATCACGGCGGGCCAACTCTACATGTGTACACTGTAAGTAACAGTACAACCTTCATTCTACTTGAAGTCTTTCACAAACATTCCAATGTCACCACTCATATTTTTACTAGCCATCCATTGGCCTGCTTAACTCCAAACAATTCTATAGAGTCAACATACCTTATGACCAACAATACACTAAACATAGAAACCTGTGCATAACATGACGTAATTCTTCACTCATTTAGCAAACTATATGGCCACCAAGTGAAATTCTGTTTTGTTTAATTCTTCCACAAAAATGAAAATCAAGTAAATTTTAATCTATTACCAACATGGTGTGAACTGTGTAAATGCCAAAAGGTAATTGTTGTTAATTTTTCCATTATTTGCAGTAACTACAAACGGCCTGGAATGCTAAGTCCCGCGTGGCTGCGCTGCACACGAAAGAAGATGGCGGACGACCTTTGGAGCCTGACGACGATAGGTATCCTAACTATATACTACATATATTTTGACAATACTAGTAGTCTTCATACAGCTAGCTGACTTAAGCACTACTAAACTATCAGTTCTTCCCAAGTCCAGAAATCATAGGTTTGATTAGTGATTTGGAGCTTGCACAAGATGACTGTAGGACAGGGACAACTGTGCAGCACCGCCAGTACACTATTGACTACCACCATATGTAGACAGCTTGCACTCCCTGACAGATGTAGAATTCCAAGAAATCCCTCACCTTTTGAAGCCCAACATTCAAGGCCTGTTGATCCATTTTTACAGGTGACTCGACACAAAAGCACAACCAAGTCCTCAACGTCACGCTTTTCGAATGCTCAAATTACACAATTCATGAGTCACCAGTTATATACACTTGTCACTCGGACATTCGACTCGTCATTCGTGACCTGAACTGGGTTGAGACACAGAGAACGAAGATATGGCATCTGCCAAACATGTATGCCACGACTTTGGCAATTTTAATGTCTCGTTCAAGAAAAATATGTGCACTAAGTTACAGTGAACATTGTCCCGTTTCCACCTCCCAATTTAAATGCCGTTCAATTGTGAAGTAAAACACGGATATCAAACCAAGTAATCTCAGACTTGATACCGGAAGTGTTACAGGCTACGAGGAAAACACCTTTCGACCAACCCAAGTTACTTCCAGAGATGCCCACAAGACGGCAGTGCAATAGCAATTTCAAAGTTTGCAGTACCTGCCGGCGGTCTTGGCCGGGGTTCGGGGGCATGTCGGACTGTTCATACCACAGATACTCACAACAAGTTATTGGATCATAGGCTGATTTAGGGGGGGGGGGCCAGGCCTCCCTCTTGGCTGCCTCAAAAAATAAAACAGTAAGAGCGTAGGGAAATGTTGAGTTTATTAATAAACCCTGGTAATTAAAATTATACGGATGAAAAAAGATTTAAATGTGTGCAGTTTTAGTGTTGGGGGGGGGGCTCAAATCCATTTTCAAGTGTCAAATTCGGAACACGGCGTATTCGTAATGGAACTATGGCTAAGTATAGGCTCTCCCGCGATATCCCTCCCAGGCGACCGGCAGTGGCACTGCGCACTCCGTTTCCGTCGTCTGCTTGATCCACTGTGCAATGAAGAAAATTTACTTCATTTTTTAAAGAAAATGGAACCTGAGTGACGATAAAAAAACAGAAGCTGCTGGTAAGATGTGAATTTTAATCGAAGCCTTAGTATATCACTCAGAAACTTGCAATACTCTCTTTGTCAAACCTTATCTAAAGAGGATTTCCCAACGCAAAGCAATGCCGTCATTATTGTTAACACGAAAAACGGATTTGGTCTTTTGGGCATTTGAAGACTATTTTAAATATGACAAATTTGTTAAGAATTGATGGCACAAAATATAAAACGTGTAATAAGCATTACTAAAAGAAGTAGGTTTCGCGCGCAAACGCTGTGGACCATAAACAAGTAGGTCTCTTAGTATGAGATTAGTAGTTAAATCGTAGTGATGTAGTGGTCACGCACGCGCGCTCTATCCGCCAGGTCGTGAGTTCGAGTCTGAGGAACTTGCAGTTTTTTCTGTTTGACACGTTCTCCTTTTTTTCTTGGATAATACTTCAGGAATCAAGGGAGGAGGCAGTGTGGCCTGGTTGATAAGTGTCCGCTTTCTTTACTCGAGGTCGTGGGTTCAAGTCCCACCAGGTCACACTGCTAAACCCTTGAGCCAGGTTTCTAGCTCCTCAGCTCGGTTTTAATCATATATCAATAAAGCATAAAAATATTTCCAGGTGATCAGTGCAATGGGCCCACCATGCGAGGCCTGCGCACGTCTGGTACAACGTGTATCAGACCGCCTGCAATTATTTTTTTTTCAGGAATCAAGGAAAATGCTTGATTTTTAGAGGTAAAAACAGAAAAATTTCCTGACCTCCCCCCATTCGGTGCTATGCGCACCTACAATCGTGGTTCAGTTTGCGCAAATGCTTACAGCCGGACAAAATGTTGCCCCCCGCCCCCCCCTTGTGATATCCTAGATCCGCCACTGTGGATTGCTATTTTATGCTTAAAGTATGTGGACTGTTGAAATTTTCTAGTCTTGCACATTTACCATATTTTATGCTGTCACTGCCGCAGCGCAGACTGCCGGAAACCCCCGCAGTCAAGAGAGAATTTGCACTCGTGTTCTTCAAAACGATTCTTTTTAAACAATAGGTCTTTTATCATTTCTACGAAAAAG
The DNA here is from genome assembly GCA_002633005.1 of Phoronis australis. Classification (NCBI taxonomy): domain Eukaryota; kingdom Metazoa; phylum Phoronida; family Phoronidae; genus Phoronis; species Phoronis australis. Next base: position 602,994 of record NMRA01000135.1, on the reverse strand, counting down.
TCAAAGCTGCCTGAAAACGCGATTATTTAGTAACAGCCGTTTAGCGGAGATTTCATCTTCGGAACATTTGCTCAGGCCGTCCGGATTTTTACTTTTCTTTTTACTATATTTTATCAAAAAGGCATGGCGGCACGTGACCTAAGACAGATCCGAGTCCGCCAGGCTTCAGGCAGTTCACTTGGCTGGTTTAGTATGATGTACCGGTACCGTACGTGCAGATTTAGTTCAGTGCTGATCGATAAAGTCATATCAATTCAACCCGGCCAGTGCATTTGCCTCGAAGCGGGCAGCCGAAAGAATTACGGTAACTTTTGAGCATATAAGTATCGATAGGTGAACCCGTGAGGCAAGGCCTGAACCTGATTTTAAAGTGCCGGTACTCCATTTGCACTCTGAGGAATTGAATGTGAGTGTAGGCCCACTCAGGCTGCGTGGTCCCTTAGATCGAGCCCGGCATGCACCCAACTAAGAAGTCAAAATCCGATCACTGGCTTGATTAGATAATCGATTTGAAATTAACAATCACACGGACGGAAGAGTACCTCAGATGACCCTGTATATTGGAATCTGGAAAGGTACCACCAGATCAGCCATGCAGAAAGGTCTCCAAGAACTTACTGACGCGGCAACCAAGGAACACAAACTCAGTATAGTATCACATCATTATGACATGGCCATTGAATGATCAATCGGCCTATGCCAGACAAAATACACTCTAAGGTGGGGCCGCCAGAATTAAGTTTTCACTGAACCCCCTCCCAAACATGCCGGCGCACCATGGGATCTAGGGGCTATAGTCCCACTTTTTTCAGTGCTGCACCGGCCATGGTCTTTGGGCGGTGCAGCCCTCCTCCCCCACTCTTTACAGTGCTGCGCCGACCATGCCTAGTATAGTACAATAGTAGCTTAGATCAAATTAGTCGAAATTGATCCAGAATGAGCAATAGTGTGCCACTGAGCACCGTGTATGACCAGGAAGACCATGGCAGAAAAATTACGCCCCGGAAATGTTTCGTCAGAAACCGAAAAGGGCCCCACCCTAAACTAAAACTAGTATGAGTACCATGAACAATACAGTACATCCTATGTTGAGAACAAGTTTACTAGTGTTTGAGGGAAACGTTTGATTATAATTTAATCACTTACTTATTTTTCCTAATAGAACCAATGATGATTAGGCCTACAACAGTTTCCAATGAACTGAAAAACCAACGTAAGTGCTTAAGATTTCAAAGTAAATACAAGTGTATGTCTACGTGTAGGCTACAAGTACGTCTAGACGTATACTCAGAACTAGACTCCTCATCGCCTACTTGTCAATTGAGCGGATTCGTTCTTCATCATCGTCAACGACCACGTACTAGTTATTTATGAAGCGCCAATTAATAGGTTCTCATGCAGTTTTAGTTCTACGTGTAAAATGCACCTACTCTACGCATAGTCATTCTAATCAATGATCATTCGACGTACGATATCACATGCTACGCGTAGGTTCCTATATGTAGCTACTTTATTACTGACTGGGTACGCACACTGAAAGTTTAGGAATACGAAAATTTTTCCTCAAAACTAAAATTAGCAAATGATTTCCATTCATCTACTTGAAGTTTGTTTGTCTCTCTGAATGAACGCCATCCCAGAATAAAGGTCTAAATTTATTGACTTTTTATGCACATGAAACCTATTTGTTCTTCACAAAGTCAATAGCAGTCACCTTTAACACAGTCAATTGATAGAAATTGGCAACAAACTTCGAAACTAACCTTGTACGCAAGGATTTTGACAGACAACGCAAGCGCCGTACTGTCGTCACGGTAAAATCAAAAATTCTACCTCAAAAATGGCAGTTCGATTATTCTTCGCATGGCCAACACTTTTTCCCAACAATTAAGCACGGCAATTAAATGACGATTAAATGACGATTAAATGAATATTTAAAAAACAACACATGAATGAATTAAAAAACAGAATACTTAACGAATTGATAAAACACTACATCACGAAATAATTCGAAGTAACTATCCATCGCCAAACCGTATAAATAAAATGAGACCATTAAACGAATCAATTATAAACACTACAACTAAACTAAGGTGCAAAGCGTGCTTCTATTGCTAAGAAAGCGGTGTCGTGGTTATTCTGACAAAATAGATAGAAAACTCCGGCTCGTTGCGGTAAGTTTCACGCAATGACATTTGACAACTTTGTCCAGTCACTCTCACCACTTTACCACACGGTTCAATGGCCGGGGTCACCTTGCAACATAGCAGGTGTTTCACATGAAGTTTTGGATTCGATTCAGGTCCCGCGACCCTCACTTCAGGTGGGAGGTGTATGTATAGACCAAATATCCAGCAGCTAAATATTCAACAAAACAAAATCGTGAAACATTACGAAGACTCTAATGTAGAATTTTCGCTACCGCCTCTAATATTAATAAATTATTAATGTACATTATCAGTTTTACTACCGTATCCCGCGCGCGATCCATTGGGGTACGCGTACCCCTCTTAACTATGGCCCATTAATCAGCGTCAGAAAGCCGTGAACTATTGTTAAACTAATTGTACTCAACTTATCTGAACAAGGCATTTTATTTCTTCTGAGGTGAATATATGAAAGAGACTGCGCCTCGGCTAGTCTCAGCTTTTACCTCAACCGAGATGGAAGGATCAGGGCTTTTTGAAACGCTATAACACGATTTCAAATTGTAGAGTTTAAAAAGATCTAGATTACAAAATGTGAATAAAATTCGTAAGTACGCCGACACAATTCTTCATACACTAAAATCTTCAAAATCAAAAAGTCGCAAAAATGAGGTATAGGTTTGCATGGTTTTCTCCATGAATTAAAAATATATAACTAGAAAAATGACACCCGATTTCAGAGTAAAGAATACATTCTTCCTTTTAAAACAGTCAGGTTATATAACTGGTTTTAAGACGCACCCGATAGCACAGTACCTGAACTGAACTGCCTTCGTGCACCCGACCGACATCTCGCAGTTTCTCTTGCAAAGTGCCGGGCTTTGTAGTTCACATCCACCAGTACTGGTAAAGGAATGCATTTTGGGGATTATTGCTGGGTGGATTTGACTTCTTGAATTAATAAGCTTTGACCAAAGCTATAAAACAACTTAATCTGATGTGTTTTTGTCGCCAAATCGCCAATGTTCGTTGGACAATTTCGTTAAAATCAAGGCCTTTGATTCCGCACTTTCGCGAAGTATTCGGCAGTGTTCCATAAACGACTGTCAGATAATTGGCACGGAAATTTTCTCAATCTACGACAAAGTAAAAAAACTTCGTCCCAAGCCTTTTGTTGTGTCGCGTCAATGAGCTATATCACTGTGCTCGCAGGAGACTGAACTCGAGAGTGCATCACCTCGGGGTTTCCATCAGTTTCGAGGGTAGCGTTTTGAATTTTCGATCTTAACATCAAATCACAATGACTGTGAGAAGACGTTTGAAACTTGCCACAGAGTAACACAATAACGGAACTTCACGAGTCCATCGAAACAGTCCAGGAAGGAAGTCGAGTCACATGCTCGAAGCACGCCCGATTTTCTCACTCTCTTATCCTTCACTTCCTGGTTGCTGTTTCTTTTTTGCGCATGCCCGAGATTTCTCCATTTTCGCCGATTTAGAAGCCATCATCGTCAAGATAACATTTGCATAATTTACTTAAAAAAGATATTTTCCATAAGAGTAACACTCGCACACATTGTGCACCCTCTCTATAGACGTTAAACTGATGTCAGACCTAAATTTAGGCTTACTGATACCTAAGAACATCTCGCAAACATTATCACTTCGTTGATCAAGAAAAGATTGGGATAATTTTTTGATTCGAATAGCAAGTTATTACAATTACCGATCACCCGGCTTCGACTGGCAGTCGGACTGGTGGCACATTTCATGAAAATAGAAAGCTTAGGTCAAACAGTTTGGGTTCTTTACTCTACAAACTGTTCTACCAGCGTAAAACGATTTAGCAAATTGCCGGGATGGTGTCATCTATCTGATATCCAGTTCCTGCGTGGGGGATGAAACAGTTTCGTTTACTTCAATTAGTGAATTATGACGGCAATCAGGACATTAATGCTTTGTGGTAAGAAACTTGATTGCTCAAGGGCATATCTTCATTACGCTGGCCACTAGCTGATGGAACAGAATTTTCATCATGGTCACGGTAGTGTGGACGAGGAGCCCTACAAATGAGTACTCCAAGGATTTCAACATTCTGAATTCACGTTTGGAAGTTGTTGAATTAAGATTCAATCAATAAAGTAGTAAAACAAAAGATCTTTTGGTTTTGCATTTGATATGTTGTTCAGCTGACAGATGCCACTGTTATTTCACAACCTTGCCCCTCATTGAATAGTAATTTTCCCACAATTTTGTATTTGTAACTTTTTTGAAGGTACAATATAAAAACCACGTTGAAAGCGAAAGACTTCATATGGCATTAAATTTCGAAAATGTAGTATAATCCACTGTAATCCAACACTATTTTCTGTTCATGGAATAATGAAATGAAACTAGTAAGAGGACGGAAATGCTACATGCAATGGATGAAATTCTAACAATTTATTGGGCGTTAAAATTATTATGTGTCGAGCATTAAAGTCAAGTCTCGCCCATTTCAAGGGCTTTCAACATGGTTTTGTATGTGCGGAATTTCTCAGAAAACAGGCATTGTCAGACGATGGTTGTTTACTGAGATTTTACAACGAATGGCAAGCATGTTTCACAAAATGCAAAACAAGAGGACCAGTAAGTAAAACAAAATAAGTCCGTCCTGGATTACACAGTGACACTCGAATCTATCTGTATTTACTCACAATGCTGCAAACATCCGACAGGCTCATTTGCTGCCTCGTTTTCGTGCTACTGGAGTTTCACATGTTATTTGTTGTTTCTGATTCTTTACAACTTTTTCTAGGGTTGCATTACTTTATTCGTCCTTCCAATATCAACAAAATGTCACTGCCTGTAACTCCGACGTGAAAAAGTTGAATAAACTGGACAGATACCCGACTCCTATATCAATGGGAGACATGAAAATGTGCCTGGTTTCCAAAACTAGGTCACGCAGTTTCTTAACTCCGGGACAAAGGAGAGTTCTATAGCCATGTAATCCGGGACGACCCTATTAATGGACCGCCTCCACTGGGTGACGTCACCCCCTGCATCCTCATAATGAGCGAGAGTACTAGCTAACACTACTGCAGGGTTCGATATAATGACGCCCGTGTACTTGGAATGTTCACCTGAATTTTGCAATAATGCCTGAAAACTAAAAAGGAATTAAACTTTATCCAAGAAATACTAAAAATCAAGTGTATTACAAAAATGCCAAAAATAACAAGTAATGTGATAATGAAGCCTTTCATGTATTCATTGGTTGATTAATTGATTAATTAGTCAATTTGTAATGTCAATTAATTGAGGATATATTAAGTAACATGAAAAGGAAATGGATCAGAGAGGTAAACATTCGTATAAATAACGAATTAAACCAACAGGGAAATGGCTTCAATGATTCAAGAGATTGCTACAAAATAAAGACAACGATTTGAGATTTGGATCCTTAAACGTTCCTAAGAAGAATTTAGTCAGGCATTCATCCAAAACTGTGCATCTTTATATATTAATTGGACCTTTGGTGCCGTTTGGTACAACTACATTCTTCAACAAAAGTGCAGGATGCAATAACATTTACAAAGATGTGATGAACTAATTACTTGAACTACCGATGCGAAATTTGCAGATGAGGATATTCTGATATTAAATAAAAATGGGCAGACATTGTGCAGCTTTGAAATATACTGTGAATAGCTAATAGTGACAGTTAGGACTTTACATAAACGGTAAACAGCAAAGTTAACCCATTTCTTCACAAACCAAAAATTAGTGAGGGTGGATCCAGGATTTTGAGTTGGGGGGGCAAGCAAAACTATTAGCCAGGATTTTGCCCCTCAGGCATTCGCACCCCCAAAATTTCAAATGGAATCTAGGATATTTTAGGGGGGGGGGGCATGTTCAAGAGATGTTATCCATAATGATGCCTCATAACTGAGCTAACATCGGTCAGATAACACCAAGTTTTACTCACCATTCGGCTACATCGCGACCTTACCAGGACCCACTTGGCCTTGGGCAGCTTGTTCATCACGTGAGGTGTCCAAGAAAGGCGATGGTGGAGAGTAACACCTAAGTAGGTGACTTTTTCTCAGGAGTGGGATTTCAGCACTATAGAGCTACCCTCTGACAAAGCGCTTTCTATACTCAATAGTGGCCCTGTGGAAAACATGATGAACGACACACGGAATTCCGTGTTTGGGCATCAAAGCGCATGCCTTGGTCGGAACTATACCGATCACATCACCAACACCTGCACATGCCTTTACACTGTACTTGTTTGGGCTTAAGCCACTGGATCGGGGTTGGCTTGATTTTGATTACTTCGGTCAATTGCAAGGTGGTTGCCATACTACGCAACAGTAAACTGAAAGAGGTTTCCTAGATTTCAACCAATGGGAATGAATGTATGTTATGACGTCGGTTTCATTACTTTAACCAATAAAAAGATACATTAAACAACATTCGGCAAGGCTACCTTTCGTAGCACTGAAAGAGTGTACCATAGAGCTTATGGTTTTACATTCCACTTCCGCTTCCAGGTAAACATCACCACTTTTGTTTTACTGCAGCTAGGCAACGGTCCATCGGATAGCAATATTAAGCGCCTTCTTGACAATGCTGCGGCACGTGCAAGCATCAACGCTAAACACATTTGAACTCGGATAAATAGTAAAAAATTGGCAGTACACGGCGGAGCAACCAACTGGTTCAGAGTCACGCTGTGCTCAGCCCATTTTGAAGAATCTTGCTTCGACTCGTCGCAGAAACGGAAATTTGATGGTTTCTCCAACCTGTGAGTGCATTCGTTCAGTGTTGATGGACAAAAACGATGTATTGTATTGTACCTTACTGGAAAGTGGTTGTCAACCACGTTGTTGACTAACCTCAACATCAAATTGTGACTGAGATAATGAATTTGATTATAGTAAGAAAATTTCCGTCAGTCTATTCTTGTTCGAGAATTTGTGGAAATGCATGCTATCCAGTGGCGGATCTAGGATATCACAATGGGGGGCCCAACATTTTGTCTGTAAACATTTGCGCAAAGCACCGAATGGGGGGAGGTCTGGAGGGGGGCAAGCCCCCCTCCCGCCCAAACACACTAAAACTGCACACATTTAAATCTTGTTTCAGCCGTATAATGTTAACTACTGGGGTTTATTAATAAACTCAACATTTCCCTACACTATTGCTGTTTTATTATTTTTTGCGGCAGGCAAAGGGGAGGGGCGCCGATGAAAGGTTATAATTACGACTCAGAAATGTCAGCACTGAAATCAAGACTGTCCGCACCGGACTTGGTAGGCTCCGGCTCGCCTTCACTCGCCGAAGACGCTGGTGCGTGAGGGTCGCCGGAGTTCGTATGGCCTCAAATACAGAAAGTCTGCCGATATGGCGATGTCTAACTTATTGTCTGTTTCACCAATGGCCTGAGTGTCGTCTTCATCCCCATCTAAGAACTACTCGTCAAACTCGTTCTCTAAGTCTTCGTAACTTATACAGTAACTATCCGCCATTGCATACTATGCTGTAAACTGATCAACGTCTTCCACTGATGGCATCACGTGGAGGGAAACCAACAAAGCATTATTTTTTTCCTTAAAATTCAAAATTACTCAATTATTCCCCGTAATAAGTGCTTCTTTATTTAGATTTCATGTTACAGAATTAATATACACGAACTAAGGAGGAGACAGTGTGCCGGGCTTAGTGGTTTGAGCTCCGGACTCCCGGGTTCAAATCCTGGCTTTACTGGCTGACAATCGAGCATTGCACAAAGGAGTCTCCTACTCATCTGAGCTTCGTCTTACTGGTGAATGTATGCCACGGTGTGAACCAGAACCTGGATATAATGCGAAAGCGATTTCCGGAGTTGTGCTCATATTTAAAAAAATGTGAAATCTCAAAAAATGCAAAAATTCATTGTGTGAACGCTTTAATTGATTGTTACTCAAAGATAAACGAGTTGTCGGCTCCAATTCCGAAACATGAAGCAAATACAGGGGTAACTTTAGAAAGTCTCGCCGGGTTGTATAGTTGAGTGTGGACAGGATGAATTGTGCTTTTGGCAGTCCAGGCGGTCGTCATCAAGGCGGAGAATGCTGGGCGGAGATCGAACCCTGATAGCATAGTAGGTTACTTCAGTGACTTCTGTGTACATCAAACATTGTTTGCCTTTTATTGCGAATGTGCATTGATAGTTTAGTCCAGGAGATAAGAGACAAAGCAGAGCAGGTGTGCGCAAGCCGTGAAAGTACAGTGTGTCAATATGCCGGAGGAGCTTTTTCGATCCTGATAAAGGACAATATTATGAATAAATTAGCATAAATTACAGGCAGTATATCTCATGAATTTTCTGGTAGAATTTGCTTGGTTGTTGAATTAGTCAGGATCGATGCTCAATACTTGTAAGGTCATTCAAGGTCAGCCGAGGCTCATGTACATGATTGCTATTTTCTCTAAAAATGAACATATAGCGGTTAAAATTGGGCAAGTATGTGCCCTATTTGTTCAAAAATCACCAGCCTTTACCCAAACGAAAGGTTCGAGGTGAGTTTTTAATCTGGCATAGTAGGGAAAGTGGCAACCAAAATAACTTATAATAGGGCCGTCCCGGATAACACAACGATAGCTATTCTTTGTCTCGGAGGTAAGAAACCTCAATATTTTCATTGACCTAGTTTTGAAATGTCAGGCACAGTTAAAGCAGGTCATGTCGAAAACCGTTGAGGTGCATGGCCGTGGAAATCATATTCACTAATTTCAACCGTTTGAAAGAACCGGAATTGAAAATGTTTAAGAAGGGGGTTCTGTGCCGTTAAAAATTGACCGGACGAACATGCTTTATCTACTCGGCGCTTCACATTTCTGTCTTTGATTGATGTGAGAAAGGTGACGAACTTTTAACATCCTGCATCCACGGATATTTGTCAAATTTGTCCGAATTTCTCCTGTCGCAGCGCAGCAATACTTCGTGGGCACTGGAAGGACGAATAGAGTAATGCACTCGAGAAAAACGTGGAAAGAATATGACGGCAACAAAGGACACGACGGACCTCCATTGACACGAAAACGCCAGTCTACGAAAGTGCTTGAAGGATATTGTTGCATTGTGGGTAAATACAGCGAAATTCGATTGTCCCCGCTGTGTAATCCGGAACGACCCTTCTCACTATGAATAATTTTGTCCTCGTCATAAATACTAAATGTCCATATCTCTGGAACCTCTAAATGAAACATAACGTAACACGTCGCGTGCACTCTTGTGCTCGTGACCCTTCAGACTCGCTGGTACCCCACTGACGTGCCTAGCCAGCACGCAGGTATCACGCAGTAGCACGCGCTTTAGCATTGGTTGATGTAACCTCAGCAGTCATTGTTTAGCTTTACAACAACGTGAAATATGGCGGACTATGAACGATTTTTAGCCTTGTCATGCTAGTGGCAACTATGCTTTCGTTTCTGCAGTAATGTTATAATAGCCGCGTGCTTGAAGCACATACCGGTACGTCAAAGTGTACAATAAACACCGATTTAACCGGTGTGTTATTCATACTGTATGAATAGGCCTACTCGACAGTATCGAAAACAAAAGTCATCGACAGTAGAAAGACGCACTCCTAAAAGGCGCAACCACAATTTCTGGGATTCACATATCCTGAACATAAATTTTAAGCACCGATTTGTATAACTGACCACATTTACACTTCCTCCATCAGTCATGCCAGTTTGTTTGCGTAAAGCGCTGCCTGGTGAGAATTCGACCAGCCAATCAGAAACGCCGGTGTAAAAAAATTCCCGAGGAAAATTAAGTGATACCTGCGTGCTGTCTACCACCTAGCGGAACGCAGAGAACCAGCGAGCCCTTCAGATTGACCAAAAAGTGTAACAAGAGCAACACAAAGCACAGCAAACTTTGTGCTTCTAAGGGCATTAATTACTATAAAGTATCCTCTAGGTGGTGCAGAATGTGTACGACCCACCCGAAAATGGAAAGGACGGTACGGGCTTGTCGTCACACTAAAAGAAACCCGTCTATTTTTCAAAAGAACTTATCATGATCTGTTCTCACGTTCATGGGAATACGCTTGTTAAAAAAGATCCTGCAAAGGGTTTGGTAGTGTAGTCGCCTTGGAGCGGTGTGTTCTAAAGGTACAGCGGCACCCTCGTATTAATGTAAGGGGAAAAGCTCATCATATTGCTATAAAAAGCGAAGGTCCTTATGCTGTTATAGGGGCCCGCTCTTCGGTCGCTTTTTGATGGGCACCTATATTAATATAGATAGTATCATCTTAAGGTGAGTGAAAAGCGAGCCCTCTATATTAATATAGTGTGCCCCTGCTCTTAATTCGGTTAATTTTGGACGGAGTCCATATATTAATATAGACGATCCCACCCGAAACTGGCCGAACAGCGAGGCTTTCTATATTAATACAGGGCGCTCCCGCTCTTGGAGGTTTTCGGGCGGGGTCCCTCTTCTAAGGCTCGAAAATTAATTTTTGATTACGTCATTTTAATAAGAATAATTTATTTAAAATAATAAGCTTTTATATCCAATTCTCTTCAAACAATAAATGATAGGGTTAAATCAATACTTTCCATTTGTTACGACTAAAAAGACTTCAAAATGCATAGAAAATGAATTGATTTTTTCTAAGGATAGGCAAGGTGTTACAGAGTTTCTGTGACTAGCGTTACATTGGTTTATTAACAATGGTTTGACGGGTGCGATTTTCATAAAGGCATACTGTAGCCATCAACTACTGTTGACTTCTGCAACTACAACTTGTATTCTGTTAAGAAGCACAATCATTGAATTTTCAATTAAAAGATACCAAAATTCCACAATTTTCCCACTTGGTTTTATTAGTAATTCTGTTCTGAATGATATTCGCATAGCCGGCTAAACCGATAAACGCTATCTTGAAGCTTGTGGAAGAGGATGTGCCACAATGTGCAACATGAAATGGGAGCAAAGTACATGTAGCTGTTGCCTGCCTATAAATATCAAACGATTGTTATTTGTGTAAGATTTTGAAGTTTTGGGGTACAACAAGACTCAAGTGTAGGCGATGTTGGCAAGTTCATAAGTGGACCTGCGACCATCTAGGATTGGAAAAAACAGTACATTTTACGGTCTATCGTCAGATGTCAAAAGTAATTGCATTAACGAAAAATATATAGCATTTTTGGAAAATAATCCACGTAACAGTAGTCTTGGCAAGAATTAAAAGTTTGACACATTCTTTATCGATAGCTGAGGGAAGATTTCGTGGTCTTGATAGAGTAGAGGAAATATGCCTGCTGGACAAGTGGAAAGTCAGTGCTAGACCTATCAGAAACACATTTTCTTCTAGAATGTAATTTATATTCAGAATTACGAGTGCATTTTTACAAAGATTCGATGAGGTGGACGAAATGGTATTTTTTACTCACCAGTGATATGGACACCTAACAAAGTTTGCTAGTAAACATTTGATTTAAATTCTGAGAAACGTAGAAATGAGGTCCTTGAAATAATTTCAAGACCTGAGTCTTTTGTTTGGCGGATTGATTTTACCGTTCTGGATGGAGATTCTAAGCTCTAGTCAGAAACTTCAGATATTCAGTTTATTCCGTTTGGAAATCAAAATATTTGCCACCTTTCATCTCAGTAGGCTATAATATCTACCCGAATACTTGACACACTGGTTTGCTGTTTGACGTGTCACTAAGTTATCCTTAAATCTACCAAAGAATCGTTTTGTGAAGTTAGTTGGTCATAAATTGAAGCCTGGTGCACATCAGTTGTAATCGCAGCCTTTTCGCAAGTTGTCGCACACGTTATTGAGTAACACCAAACTACGATAATCCCCAGCTGCTGTGTAAGCTATGTCAGAACACATCGTGTGGAAACAAGTTACTACACTACACTAGCAGACGACTGGCGTATTTTATCGAACAAAAGCTTCGTTGGAACCGCGGAAAAGGCTGCATTTCTGTCAGTGGACAACTTAAAGCAAAGCGCAGACGGAGAGTTTTAACATTGGCGGTGCACCATTGGGGGCTGGGGGGGGGGGGGGTNGGGGGGGGGGGGGGGGGTTATAGCCCCACTTTTTTCAGTGCTGCGCCGCACATGGTCTATAGGCGATGCACCACAGGGGGCTGAGGAGACTTTAGCCCCCCACTTTTTTCAGTGCGGTGTCGCCCATGTGTAAGATCAGCAGCTCAGGCGTGAAAATACATCAATTCTATGAACTGGCCCGTCTCGCCGTGAACAGTTGTGCTATGTGACTCGAGCGCTCAAGCCGAGCTCATAGCTCTTCGTCTGCGCTGAGGCTCACGAATTTGTGAAGTCCTTCAATAACACTGTAGGCCCTAGTTATAAAACTTGTCTGTAAGGAGATTCAATCGCCGCTTGATTGCTATTACTGACTAAACGAAACGGTTCATTATTAAAGCTACAATTATGAAATAAACTATTCAAGCTGGACTCAAAATTCTCCTTTCCGACAAACTCACGCAAAAAGCGGCGACGGTCCCATAGGCGCAAAGTCAATATGGTGGCGCCGCTTTGCAAAGGTGCTACTGGCACAACAAATTTGTCGGTTTATGTGTAATTCTTCGATCACATTTCACTGACATTGTTTCCACATAGAGCGGCATTATCAAAATGGGGCCTGTGGAGGCAAGCGAACTGTTGCCCACTGCGATTTATCCATCATACAAAGCCTAGAAGCCCATTCAAACATTTTGCCCCGGTGGCACGTCTAGCTTCGATGTCCGATCGATTCAAACAAGTTTCGCATTCGTACCTGACTTCATGTATAACTCCTTTCACGACAAATCGGAGTGTGTAGACAAGTTCCGAGCTAAAAAGTGGCACACAACTTGTCGATTGACAAGATGGAGTAAGATCATCAGCTCGGAGACCGAACGTGGTAACCAGGGTAGAGTTCAAAACGCTAAGACCTCGCGAGAACATCTCTATAAAACAAAACTTCGCGAGACTGCGCGAGATGTTGCCGTGTATTTTTAGTGAGAGTACGTGACTTTGACTAAGTTTTGTCGCCGCGAGACCATGAGTTACTGAACTCTACCCTGCTGTCGCTGATAATGGTAGCTAGCTTCACCATCAGCTAGTAACTGTACCCGTTGACGGGATAAATAATCACAAATTGAGCGTTCGCCTTCGCAACATTTCTTTTAATAGTGTGCGATGTGAATAAACAGTAAGCATTTGGTATATGAAGTTTATAAGTGTGTCAGCCCACGTGACACTGTTACCGTTACGTAGGACCTTATCCAGAACTGGTCTGTATATTTAGCAACATGGCGAAATTTCTTTTCCTACTATAAATGTTCAACAATACACATAGCGCTCTGGATGTTGTAACGAGGCTATAAGCAATTGTCTTCCGCCATATTTGTCTCGGGTGCTTGTAGGACGATCGCAACAATAACTATGGTGACTCTTTTTTATTGTCATCGTTCTAGCTCCAGGAGGGTACGCTTAAGGTCGCACGCCTGCTTGTATAGCCAAGACCGCCGTAACCACGTTGTTGCGAACTAAACGCAGCATTTTCTTTATAGAAACGAAACACTGCAGTTTAAGTGGCGTTCGAGTGTGGACCGTATTCATATTTAGCGACCATACTTTTTCGACCACTGTAATGAACTTCCAGGTGCAAGTAGACGTCTACGAAACGACGGTCTTATAGCTACGAATGGGCGTACGTGTGAAGGGCCCCAAGTCTACGTTGGCACATTACGTGGCACATGCAGTTTTGCCAAAATAATCGTCAATGAACAAAATTACAAACTCAGGAAATTGATTTACTGGAATCTCACACTGTGCACTTCAGCTATGATCAACTGCTTTTATAAGAAGAGTTTTCACAGCTGCAGAGTTTTATTTTCATTAACCGTCTCCATAGAAACAACACTTTTCAGACGTTAATTCTTCGCGTATAAAATCAAACCGACGTCACATCCATACCAAGACAGTTGCTAGATAAATCCGATAAACGTACTTTCCACACACGAACATGCTATCTTTTTATTGGATTCACGTCCATTTCCGCGCTTCTATTACACAGACTATTCGTCTTCTTTGTTCTTGGTCTAAAGATGGCGCGGTAAGCAAATGATCCATCATAACAGTTCCTCGGTCTGTGTCTGCAAAATAAATTTATAAAAGAAAATCAAAAACTAAAAAAAATTTCTTAACCGTACAGTACTTTATTTTATTTATTGTCTTTAATCATGAAAATATATAAATTGTACAGGCTCATGCACACCAGCATAGGTGGAGCGTTCAATTCCAATTTTAATTCCTATTGGCCGTGTAATCCTGCTACAGACTCTCTTTTACGTGTATCTCTACCCTGTACACTTAGGGTCCATTCTTCTGTGGCGCTATGAGTGTATGGAAATCCGATGCAGAATACCGGTAATAGTATTACGCCATAAACGTATAAAAGTCGTCAATCATTAAGTGTTGGTGTAGTGAGATTACACAGTAATACTCCTCGTCTCCCGAACGCTTAATATTTGTTCATTTTTGTTAGAAGATTGTGGTAAAATTGTTGGTCGACTTAAGATGTTACGTGTGCCGACATGAGTTCATGATAAAAAAATTAACTCACCAGAATTTTCAATAATTTCAAAGTCCTTTGGCTTGACTTGTATCCTGCTTCTGAGGTCACTCCGGGAAAGACGGTGTCTTTTGGTAGGCTGTCTTTGGTCAGTTTTAGCCGCTTTATGAAGGTATGCAATAAATAACTGTCCCGACTCTCCCCCACGGCCCTGCTCATACTGATCTCTTGGTCACTCGCTGACCGAACTAATATTGTGTTGGATCTTTTTCCTTGGCCTAAATAAACACAAGTTTGGTTTGGAATATGGTATACAAATATGACAAACCTGCAATGAAATTAAGAAATAGATCAAAAGAATAATGAAAAAACCACATTATTTTCAAAAAGGTCATTTAGCCCATTTATTCTACAGATGACCTGAAAATGCAATTTGCTACATAAATGGTATCTTCCAACGTCCCCTAGAGGGAGAAAAAAGTCTGCCGAAATCGGGGAGGCGTAAGTTGGTATTTCAGGAAGGGGCTCAAAATGGCCGCCGAATAAGTAAGTTCCCGAATGGAATGAAAATTCAAAAAGTTAATCCCATGTTTTCTAGTTTAAGAAAGACAGAAAACAACTTGAATGACTGTGATGCCTCTGTCCGCCATTTTGCAGTAATAACTTCGGCATCGTGAACATGTAAGTCTTAAACCGGCGTGCACAGGATCGCAAACATTTTTAAGTCTGATCTACACGCCACACGTTGGCCACATCACGTGATCTAATGACTATAAGACTGAAAGCTTTCTACACCGGCCGGGATTCGAACCTAAGACCTTCTGCTAACCGTGCAAACACTCTAGTCCACTGAACCATCGAGTCCTGGCATATGCATGAAGATTTTGCACTTGGATTGTGACAGCACGTGCAAAGCACGGCAGCATTTCAGATGCTGCCTGAAGGTGAATTTCCCCATCTGGTGCTCGTTCTGTTTTCAAAATAGATCGAACAATATCAATCATGAGTCTTGCATTGCAGCAGGTTCTATTTTATTATGAACATCGTTGATTTATGTGCTTGCATTTCGTAGGCTTTTGACAGACATTCCCACGAGAAGATGTCATTCACAGATATCCTGTCATTAACAAGCTTTTTATACAACTCCAGGACATCTGACTAATCGTCAGATACCGCAGTTGCTACTGACTGTAGACCCATTCTAGGTTACTGCGAGTTCCGATTCAGTTGTATCGGAATCTCTTTGTGGTACAATGTCGGAATTAAGAAGTGAACTCTAGTGAAGATATTCCATAATGAACATAACCTTTCAAGACAATAGTTGTGCAATAATTGATATAGTGTGTGTGTTTGTAATCACGTACGTTAACAGTTGGGGCATACAGAAAATGTCTCCTTACAGATTCTGACGAAATTTATAACTGTCAAGATACCAAACTGAAGATGTCACGTGACCTCAATGTTTGATTCCAAACAGTCTGTGTGTTATATCTTTAAAGATTAAATATGTTATGTGCTCAGGTGAAATTTGGGACGGTTGGACCTATTGAACAACTAATTTCGATATGACATCGGTTATGGATTAACGCTACTTGATCTGACAGTATTTACATATGGGAAATTGAGAGTTGTGGCTGTTATGAAAGTAATCAGTGCTCAGTGTACCACCAGATGGCCCTGGTTGTGCTGTCTTGCCCAGTTTTATACTTCCACTCAGCGCATGAATACTTTGCTTGGTAAGAACAGTACATTGTCTCTTCTAGACATCATGTTCCAATACACCCAAGAAAACTCATCCGTAGGAAATCTGCAAAGCCCAAGTATTACTAGCAGAAAATCATTGTCGCTTGGCTTGCTGGCGACAGTTTCCTGGGTTTTCCACTGCAGCGGTTGTTCGAATGCGACTACAGTAGTGACTTCACGACAATAATTAAAAATTCCACGAAAAAAACAAATAATCTAGAATATTTCGATTGCAGATTGTAAAACTTCTTTGTCTAAGGACAAAGTTCCAAACAAGATTTTGCAGTATACACGGTATTTTGTGAGTTGGCGGTCATTTTGTCTGTCGATTAGTTTCTTCACTCTCCAGCCAATAATCAACTATAATTTGCTGTTCAATCAATTGTCTAACTCACAAAAATGCCATTTTATTGATTGCAAAGTGCAAAAAAATTACCCATCTTGTACCAAATGGAGCTTTCGGGTGCCCTCTTGCCAGTCATGTCAGCCTCAAACCGTAGGAAACTGGTCTGATATGGTTGGCTCATTTCTTATGAGAAGTGTTTAGTCGATGACATATTTTGTTACTTTTTAAACTGTTGCATGAGAGTAACAAAAAAAAAATGAAAACGTGTTCAGACATTTTTAGTGACCTTGAAAAACTAACTCCTCCTCTGCAGTTGTATTCTTTTTCTGACAGCAAAGAATCTTTTAAGTTACCATTAATGCAAAAAATTACCGTGCAGTTTTTTAGGTTAGGTCCTCTGGTAGAGTTGTTTGTGATCAAACATAAAGGATACAAAACCCTACTTCAGCTTATTGAAATATAGATCACTGAACATCTTTGAAACAAAATGAAAATATACTCAGCTTCTGTAACCTTCTCTCAAAAGTTTGAATCAAGACCGAAAATGCCGTTACAAACGTCCGCAAAGTTAACAAACCTTGCAGACGTTGTTGGCAACTGCAGTCGACAGCTCTGCAGAAACACTGTCTTCGTGCTCGAACCATGAGGATTCGCGTTTTCACACAACGAGAACGTGATTTGAGCAGAATAATGGTTTTGTCTCACAAAGGAAATTTCAATTGTTCCGGAGCAGATGACGGGACCACTTTTAAGTGAAATCATCAAGATATGGGTTCAGTGCTCTCAATCTAACAAGGGCGCAGCTATGTGCACTTTAAAAACAAGTGGTAACCCTACTAAACTTTCCTTTTGCATCTGCATGCTCATTATATCAGGTTCATCATTCACGGGCTTAGTGTATTCAAATTCGTCATTTTAACAACAAATTTGTTATTCAAGTTGACTATCTAAAAGACATTTGAAATAACCATTTCTCGGTTGTCATTTCTAATTCATCGCCCCCATTCCCTGATAACATTTTCATAAACCACAATTCTATAGAAAAACTACTTACTTGCATAACAGCGGTTTCTTAGTAATCGAGGTACATTCTTGCATTTATCTGAAAAGGAGAAATTATTAGTGTAAAGAAATGTTAAAAAAGTACAACAGGTCTTAACAGTTACCATTCAAACATCATTCGTTTACAAAATTAAGTAGCGCGAAAGGCATGTAACTGTTTCCTTATAGCGTTCTTGCAGGAAATAAATAATTGTGTCAGTTACATAAATATTCTAAATAGATCAATGGAAACCCGATCGAGCAGCTGAGAAGGCTTTCAAGAAATCTAAGCCTTTGATATTCCAGTTATCGATATTAACATATAATACTGTAGCGTATAGTATTTAAATCTGGGTTCTTTTCTTTCTTTCATAGTTCTAATCTTGTTAACATTGCGGGTAATTACACAGATCGCAAGAATTGAAGGGAAACAATATGTGGATCTCAGCCGGAAGTGCGGTAGAAATAAAACGTGGGCGAATAGGGTTGATTGTTACTTTCACGGGTCAATTACTTCGTGATATCACCCGACCAACTTAGATTTACGTTTCAAGTGTCATCGGGTTTCTTAATAAGAGAGTGGACCATTAATTTGAGCCTAATAATTAGCTAATGGCTTACATTTTCGAAAATCAAAATTTTGTGCAAGGCAGTCGTATTAATTTTTCACTCAAGACTATGCGCAGTGACGAGAAACATTGGCTTTTTGGATGCATTTCCAGCCAAGCGGTCAACACAAGAACAGTTTTGATTGATAGATAAATTCTAGCAAACCCGTCTAAGATTTTTTTGCCCTGACTTCAATTGGAATCTAGCTCGTGCTGTTTATGCTAGACTTTTCCATTTCGCAGAGGTTGGTTGGCCATCCCTTTAAAATGGCTTTTAAAATGCGTATTTTCTGTGGGCTTCATAAACTGGCTTGTAATTTGAGTTTTAGGTGACAAGTAAATTCAACAAAAACACGAATTATCATCGCAACAACATGCATCAAGTATAGTGTGTTAAACGTCTGAATCAAATCATAACCTTTCATGAACATTACTTCTTTTATGTGTTTTTATGTGCTAGAAATAGTCGTCAGGCCTAATAAACCTAACACTGCTCATTTGTTGCGGTTGTTCGCCATTTTTTACCCATAATCCCCTATTTCATGGCCCAACAGTATTTCTGCGCATGCGTTAATTGCACATTGCTTTGTTCATCTTGCAGGAATAGAATTTTTTAAAATACTTTTTGTAAATGCCCCATTACTGCTTTCAAAGGTGTGTTAGGAATGTGTGAACACGAGAGCCGTGGCTTGATGGGCGAGGGCTCAACATTCTTTCCGCGTCACTCACTTTTTATAAGCTAAGTTACAAAACGACATTTAGCAGTAATTGCATTTCAGACGCGTGATTATCTGCGTTGACAGATGAAATTTGTCACACACTCATTAATCCGTTATATGCCCACATTTCCGCGAAATAGGGAAAAGACATCATATTTTGCCGGCCTATGCTTGACAGGGTAGTTACACAAATGCTCTTGAAGAGTTTTTCTGGCCCATGATTGAAGCACAAATCACTTCTATGTCATTTGGTTGAACGATTATAAACCATGTTTCATCGTCAACAGCAACGTTCCGCACGCACATGTGTGTTTGCTCTTCCACAGAGAGCGTCATCGTTTTCTGATCATTTGCTTGAACTGAAATTACAGGTAGCTGTAAAAAAACACAAGAATACCATTGTAGGCCATCCTGTTTCGGCGGCTGAAACTAACCAGCCGTGACTAGCAAACTTCACGGGCTTGGTTTGAAGCAATGACGGGATGTCAATTTTTCTCAAGCCCAGACATCCTTGTTAATTTGACTGTAGAATAAGATGAACTCAATTTTATAACGGTAAATGACATGAATTGAATTGTTTGGCAGAAATCGCATGTTTATAGCAACGCCGTTCGTGTACATGACTGGAGATTGAAGCAAACATCACTCGTGCAGTACAGTGTACAAACTACAACAGTTTCGTGTAATTGCAATTAAGATGTAAATATTAAAGTTTTTTGGTTAGTAAGTGTAGAAGGGTATGATCTGTAAAATATGAAGTTTTTGGAGTTTGTTATAGACATGCATTTCGTGTATCGAACTACGCGTCTACATCAAACTCCGATGACAGAACCGTGGGAAGGTAAAACTATTTCGGAACCGGGGCACAGACGTATTAACCTTGTTCTGCAAATTCGCTTTCGTTGCAGTTTTCGAATAATGCCGTGGACAATTCTACTGAAACGGACCCCAGACCGTTTTATCAACAGGATGTTTTTAAATTTTTTATGCAATCATTGGACGTGCGATACACTCGTAATGGTTGCTGTAAAACAATTGAAAATTTGCTTGACTTAACTCATGCAGAGCTGATCTTCACTAATGATTTCCAACAGTTTTCGAAAACGATATTTGTGCAATTGAAAAACCCATTTGCGGACATTGTCGATGACATAAACCTACCAATCGACAACAATTCCCTGCGGCAATGAAATGTCTTGTAACTTAATTAATAGCCGAAATGACGTTAAGAGTCTTTGTAAACTAACTGGCTGTCGTAAACAATTCGTGTAGGACGATCATATCCTGATCACATTTAATGCTTGTGGCGATGACTTCAAATTAAGCGACTGTTTAAGTTCTACTGAGTGTGATGTCAAAAGAGCTCAAGGCAAACATTCAACTATTTTGTCCTGTATTTACATCTCATTCCTGCATACAATCACAGTTCAAAGTGTAAACGTGGTGTACTTAAACAACAAAGATTATGGCTGCGATGATGGCTATGGTGGTGACGTTGAAGATGACGATGGTGATTGATGGTGTTGGTACACTTGAAGGTGACAATATCATGGCAATGGTCATGATGATGACGACGATGATAATGATGACGACGACGATGATGACAATGATGATGATGATGGTGATGGTGAAAGTGATGGTGAAGATGATGGTGGCGATGACGATGATGACGATGATGGTGATGGTGATTATGACGATGATGATGATGATGATGATGATGATGATGATGATGATGATGATGATGATGATGATGATGACCACAACGATACTAATAGAGGCTGACGATCAAAGTGAAGGCGGTAAAGGTAGTACAGATGGCGACGACGATAACAACAACTATTATAATGGTCATAAACGACAAGACTCCAATTTAAGATGGTTAATTGCTAACACATTCCTTTCATTATTCTTGCCGCTTTTGCGCATTATTGAGTTAATTTCCTGACTTAGTATCATCAAATAACAATTTTAGCTACAATGTTATCAATCTCAATGACAAATATTGAAATACTGTGTAGTTAAGTATCACAGTCATGTGGTTGCTATTATATTTGTAAAAAGTCGATTTTTACGGTGAACATAAATGTCTCAGGCAGCGAAAAGGCGGAAAAGTTCACCCTTTAATGATTATTTTAATTTCTCTGTGGAGGACTCGAAGTATGTGCAGTTTTCTTTCATATTAACCCCGATAGATTTTAATAAAATCGTTAAAATCCTATGAATAATCAAAATTGAGTAACCCTTCACTGACTTTTCTTGGCTGGGTTCGCCGTAATTAAAGACCGAATTAGACCCGATTCCCTTGAACTTATAGCAACGCATAACTACAAATTTCGCGCAAATGCACAGCGTTGCATGCAGTGAAAATTTTAAGTACATCGCATTAACTGAAAGAACTGTAATTTTAGGACTTCAAAACGACTGAAAACGATTTGTTGGACACTACACAGAGTGTGCTTTGAGAATAAGTTTCAAGAGTGGTACTGAAAAATATAAACTCATTTCACTCAATATACTTTATTCTTGGTATACGAAAAACTAGCCATGAAGATCACCTTAAGTCATTCAAATTTCTTCGAATATCATTTTAAAGAGAAATTTCTGTCCGTCTACGACTACCCTTGCTTTTCGCGAAGAATGCGTATTTTTCAAAATCAAATTATTGTTTTTACGTTTTTTTTAAATTATTAAAACAATAAAATTATGCACAAAAAGGAGTCAGATATCATTACTTCTTAATATTGATATCAAACAACGTTCATTAATAAGAGAAGCCGTGTTATCCCAAGCGTTGAACATTTTAGTCACCGAGTAAAGGTAAACATACAGTCACAAACTCGTATGTCAATTCGCATCGCGTTTTTCGGCTGAGTGTAATGACACTACCTGCTCTCGGAGTATATCGCCAGTTGAGCCCGTTTCTCTAGACCCGTGTCCTCCAAGGATGTCCGGACGTGTGCACAAACCATTTTTGCACTTAAAAGCGAAATTCCAATTGGGTCCTCCACATGGGTGCATGTAGGAACATGTATTGCCTGTGTTTTGAGTCGCTGACTTTTTCGGCAATAATTCAACATCGGGTGAACCCGGTAATATTTTTAACCCGAAAGCGCTTCGGTTAAAAATTCAACATTGACACCTATACATTGGCGAAATGCAACTTTAAAAAGAAAAATAGCTGGCAAAATAGGCTCACTTATTTTCGCATGACTCAAAGCTGTTTTTGTTAAATCCGTTAATTTTAAAAATGCTATCACATAACGGTCCCATTTAAAACAATGACACAATTCCTTATTTTTGAAGGCGGAGATATCCGCTGATTGGGAGTAAATAAAAAGTGATCACAAAATCGGTGCGCTAATTTTCTTGCGAAACCGTCACGCGGTGGTGTGAAGAAAGCCGTTAACCGAAGTTCACAGTTAGAGTCGAGTACCAAAGCCTTATGGGGGACGATAAAGATTTGCCACGTACATGTAGTTGCTTCAGGGGAGCGGCGGGGGCAGCTATGTGGGGGAGGAGGGGCAAAGCATATGGGTTGTGGTGATAACTTCTAAGTGTTGACGGTCCGCTTCTCACCGATTCGCAACTCCCAGATTCAACAGCTGGCTAAGGGCCTTCAATCTACAGTACACTGTTCTCAAAGTATAGTTGGGTAGCTGCCCTTCGTTAACACAAGATCTATTGAAAACACGACTAAACGTTTTGTTAGACAGCTTGATATAGAGTCGCTTGTAGTGTCGAAACAATCTCCTTTCCTCTTGTGTGCAACAGTCGTTGCCGTTGCCGTTGCCGTTGCCGTTGCCGTTGCCGTTGCCGTTGCCGTTGACTATGTTTTGCTACATAGCCAATGAAGTTTGTGCTCTGAAAGTGGTAACAATCTCCACGAAAATCACCATTCTTTTTAAAAAGATGGTTTATTATTTTCATCTACGTTATGCCTGATTGTGATAAGAATTTGAAATTAAACGGTTTCATGGGTTGACAGGCTCGAACAACTAAATTCTCAGGAGCAACAAGCCGGGTTTGCCCGCACATAAAAACTACGACATTGAACACGTTTACTTTGATCTCCAGGCGACCGTCGTTGTACAAAACTGATAAGTCCTGGTGATTGCCAGACAGTTGTTAGTTTTGCCGAGTGTGAAAAGTTCATTTTTTGCTGTAATGTACGGGAATTCCATGTGTCCCTTGGGTTGTTTGACAATAATACAGCTATATGCTCATATTTGTAGATTAACCATTCGGTGACATTTATGTCTACTTGCATGATTTACACTACATAACTGTCCATCCAGCAATGAAACGCAGATGCAACCTAGATATCTTCTAAGCGAGCTAAAATTGGCGAGGTCACGTGATGTGGGGAAATTACGGTGGCTAGAGAGTGAGATTGCCTGAATACAATGTTTTTTAAGTCGCAACGCAGCTTAATAAATAACACAATCCCAGGCTTTTTCAACCGAAAATACCAACGATATAAAAAATGAATAAAAATTAAAGCTTCCCTATTTAGCTAGCAGTGTTGGGTTCTTAACCGAAGCGCTTTGGGGATTAATATTAAAACATTACCGCGCTCATCCGATCTTGAATTATTGCCCGGTCAGACGGTAAGCTGTGAAACGTTTTCACGAGCCGCTGATTGTTTGATGTTTGGCAGCTGAAATAGAATCCAGTCACGGAAAGGAATATTATGGGACCGATTTTAGAAGCGCAAAAGTTCTTATTCGATTTTTGTGTTTAGCCAACTAATCGAAACCAAACGCAGCTTTCAATATTAAAATACTTAAACAGCAATTACACAAATGGTACGGTATAGGTTGAGGACCACAAAAATAAAGCAAAAACGAAATTAGCCAAATGGGGGCTCTGTTTCACGTGCCACGAATTGTACGATGACACTTGGTTTACCTCAAAACCCAACTGCTGCCTGGTGATTTGATAACTGGCAGAATGATGTTGCGCCGAATTTATGAGGAACGTATTACTTTAACATTGAATAAACATTTTAGGTTTTAAAAGTCACATTTTAATTTTCTTTCCAATTTTCAAAATTCAAAAACCTAATCACTTTGCATTTCATGAACTTTTCAAATATGCTACTTACAAACTTTCAAAACGAAAATTTAAAAATACTATTGTCGCCCCCATTGTGTTTATGGTGGTTCCCATTATCTAGAGAGCCATAACATTAGCAGCGTGAGGCAAGTTAATTAACCACAATAGCATGGTGTCTTTGATCTAAACCGGCAGCTTCTGAGTTACGCAAACCGGTGGAGTTGCCCCGCCCATCTCGACCGGTTAGGGTGTCCACGTAGGATTCTTTTCACGCATTAACATCTCCTTCTAACAAGTCAAAATGTGGAATGTAATGAAATCCATTATTATTTCGTCAAAAATTTGCATGAATCTGTTTTCCTGTCAACGAACGGTGCGACTGAATGTACAACGTGACATTCCAGCATGGAGGGGCAGCAACCGTCAATGGCTAATCATTTGCTTGCATTAAGAAATGAAGACGCTTTGCTGACGTTTACCATTTGGCCAGATTTCAAAGACAGTTGTAGTAAGTATTGTATGTCGACGAGAACGACAGTGAAAGTAAGACGGCTACTGGCCTTGTTTTTTATCCTTTGAAGATGGTCAGTTGTGTAGTGAGTAACATAGGGCTGGCTGGTGGAACAGTAATCTATCATAGTTGCAGGAGTCAGGCTGAAGGCTTGCATGGAGCATAGCTTATAGATTATGAACGATCCTGACATCTCTTTCCTAGACACCGACAAGGCGACCATGTAGCTTACGAAAACACAAACTTGTGTCAAGGAATAAAATGAAAAATCATTTGAGACATGACGTGAGACGCTGTTTTGGTTTCCAAAACAGTCAAATAAATGCCACATGACGTGTGTTGTTAACAGTGTTAACGCTGCACTTATAAATACAAACGTCTGCCTTTGGTTTCCAAGAGGGTGCGTACCTGTCGCCAACGTTTGACTGCGGCCCAACACGACAATAGTATACATGTAGGCGAAACAACAGCAGAAAGACATTGAATTGGAGAAAAAAGAAATATTGTTTTTTATTAATCTTGCAACGTTCTTAGACGATGTCACAAAATGCAGACACAGATTCGTTGTTTCCGAAATTGCGATAGTTATTAGTACCTTACTCCAATAAACTTGGAATAAATCAAAGGCTGTAAACGATTGCCGATACTAAAGGCTTGTTTCTGCCTCTGTTATCAGTGTTCAGTAGTGAAATAGTCAAAGTATTAGATGTGTGCAACTATTTACTCGCAGTTTCTTTTTCATGATATCTTCTCCCGACCGACGTTTGTTCTTAGATCTGAGAAATTGCACTACAACTACTGGTAGTATTACGTGTGTCGCCAACATTGTTATTTCACCAATATAACAATAACTATAATGATGATTATGATACCAATAATAGCAATAACAATTTCACTAAAATGTTATTATGAAGGATGCTGTTGTCGTTATCATTCTTATTACTGTTATTATTATTATAATTTGTTGTTGTTGTTTTTGTTGTTGTTGTTGTTGTTATTAGTAGTAGTAGTAGTGGTAGTGGTGATAATGGTGGTGAAGATGGTGGTGGTGGTGGTAGTGGTAGTATCATTATCATTGTTAGTAGTAGTATTATTAGTATTATCGTCATCGTCGTTTTCTTCCTTGTCGTCGTCGTCGTCGTCGTTGTTGTTGTTGCTCTTGATAATGCTTTTGCTACGTCCATTACTTCCTTCATAATGTATTAGATGCAACAGTAGTCGTAGTAGTAATAATGAAAGCTGAATAATAATAGTGCTAGTAGTAGTAGTAGTATTAAATTCTTTTAGTGATAATAGTAGTAGTTCTGGTAGTACTAGAAATTGGTTTTGTTATTAAATTCTTACGATCGCAGTAATAGCAGTAGTAGTAGTAGTGGTAGCAATAACAGCTGCAGTAGTAGTAGTAATTGAAGTAGATGTAGTAGTAATATTCGAAGCGGCATTAGAAAAGTCGTTAGTATCATTATTTAATGATGGTTTTAATTGTGATATTATATTTCATTCGCCCGAGAAGATTGATGTGCCCGTACTGTGCTTGGCTTTCTGTTAACATGACTTTGCTTGGGTCATTAGCTTCCGCTGACTGTAAGTACAGTTTGTTAGCAATGTAATCTTCACAATACGAATACTTAGACAAGCACTTCTATTGTCTCAAAAATCGATGTCAATTTGACTCACGTAAATTCATAACACGGAGCATGGAATTCAAGCAACCGCGGAAAATGCTTTTGGATGCTTCAAGTTACATTACTAGAGCAATTTAAGACACACAAATTACTAGAGTAGACTACGTACAGGAAGTAATGCTACTGAGTGGTTGATGCACGCAGAAAACTGGTACAGTCAATTAATTTTACTCCACCTGAGTCCTACCTGCCGCTAGTCAGAACCCGGTTTACGAATGGTAACAAATACGGAACCGAGTAAGGAAACACTTAAAACTTCGCACGCGATCGCGTTACACGGTCATGTTCTGCTACGGACGTACCTTTCATTTTTGCTACATTTTGTTACTAAAATGCATGGTCACGTGACCTAGTCAATAAAAGATCGATGCAAAGACAAAAATCGAATTCTGCAAGTTGCCTACTTTCAAAAAATATACAGTTCTGGGTTATAGTTTTGTAGATATTTATGTAAATCACACAGAGTAGTCGATAAGGTCTTATGTAACCGTAATGGCAGATTGGTAAAAAGTCAAAAAGCAAATTCTACAGGCTTCCTACTTTGAGAGAACATACACTTTTACTGAGTTGAAATCTAAATACATAGATTTGCCAATAAGATCCTAAATACATGTATTGTCGATAAGATCATACATAACTTTGAAATGTGACACGAGTGGAGTTATAGTCATTGAATATGACTGATAGTTCGAACGATAAACTTTTACAGTAATCAAAACATTAAAATTTGATAAGTATGTCATTCATGACAATTTTATCGCTTTTGTAGAAAATTTGCGAAGTTTTATTTTTCAGTTTATTTGATGAAAATTCATTATATTGGATTACCTCCTCAAAACTCATTGTTTAACTTAACGGGTAACAATAAAGCTTCAATACTGGATGCAGCGTGTCAACGTAATGAATTCCAAAGTTCTGAAACAATGACGTCAGTATAACGACTTTGCCCCCTGCAGCGATATTTTTAGGAGCGTGCCCCGCGTCACTGGAGCAAATAATAATTTCACTGACGCACTGTGACTGCTTAACTCGGGCCAAGGGACCTACTAAAATTAGCAGCGAAAAAGGACAACAAACCAACATGTCCCATAGGTCATCCAAATTGTCCGCATGGACGTGAGGCTGTGTGGGTCAATTAATCCATACCCACGTTTTTTTCTAAAACTATCCATGCTTCTGCCGGTAGATTTCGTTCCGCCGGCCATTTTGACGCCTGGGCCCTGATTTGACGAAGTTGTATGCCTGGCTGTCGGATTTTGAATTTTCATCGGCAAGCAATTTTAATTAAAATTAACGTTGTTTATGACGGTGGGCATTCAACTCGAATCTGATTCACGATCACGTTTACATCAGCAGCAAGTTTCGCAGTAAACGTGCCTACAACCTGACTGGACTTGAGACCTTCAATAAAACATTCCCCTTACTTTGAGTCGGAAACACTAGTGTCATGAGTGATAACCCGCGGGCGGGCGCAGTGTTTAGCGCACGTCATACTGGTTTTTACATTCTTTGATGTTTTAATGCAATAACACATCTGTTGGCATCCAGAAATAGACACACAACCGTAGAACTAGAGATTAGATTATGTAATTCAAGTGAAATGTTTGATAATATTTATTACAATATTTGAACAGTGTTTTAAAATTGAATTGAAACGTGTCTGTGACCCCAGAGACCTCGACTAATATATATTTGAAAACGCCACTCAATACATGTTTTCTGTAGAATTAATTTGGGTCTTGCTTTTACGCAACACCACTAGGTGACAGAGATAAAAACATGAAAGTTATACAGTAATACTTGCCAAATGTATCAATCTTCAAATTTTGCTGTGTTGTTTGGCACTTTGACAACGAAGGCTACATTTTATAGACCTCTTTTCAATGAATTTTAAAAAATCCCAATGTGCGTGCAAGTACATGTATGAAGTAAAGATGAAGTTCGCCCGTAGAAAAATTGACGTGTACTTATTCAAGTCTAGTCACAGAAAATAAATATGCCTACTCGAAAAACTCGGATTTTAATGGCTCTAATAACTACACTCTTAAAATTTCGAAGGTTTGAAACATAGCCTAAGTGCCTATTTTCACCCGCCTACAAATTATTTGTTTTTGTTTACACTTGGGATCTCTCCAGCTTACCTTCAGTCGGAGTCACATTTGTAGCTGTGAAAAACATATACATCGCTGAACTAAAAAACCGAAAATGCTCTGTAATCATACTGTACGCCCCAATGCTTTATTTCCAACTTTAATAAACTAATGAAAGCATTCACTGCGACATGCGCGCACCACCGACTCCCGCCAAATATAGTTGGCAATAAAACAGTCATTTGCTAGCATGCGATCACATTGTCTTGTTTTCTGGGGTTTGTTTCATGAAATGGAGCTGTCCTAAGACTTGAGACTTAAGCTCCTAGCTCACAATTGTTAAATATTTAGTTGAGTAATTATGAGACGGTCGCTGTCTAAAAATAATCTACAGACAATTTCCCAGTAACCAGATGCGGATCTACAGTGAAGGTTCAGGGGGTTTAAACCCCCCCTCGGACAGGATCAAAAATAAAAATTGAAAAACTTTCGCCAGAAAAACGAAATCAGCTACTTAAAACCACAAAAAATCTTAACGGGAGGAGGGAAACCCCCTCCCGACCTTCCTTCCCATCGGTGCTACGCGCCTCGGATTCGCTCGAATCCGGCCGTAACCCCTTGCTGAAAACGTAGATCTGCCACTGTTAACTAACAGTTGTGTGTAGATTCTGAGAGATTTTGCCCTTTTGCTCAAGTAAAATTTAATTATTTTGCAGAAATAGTTGTTTGGAGTGTAAGACCCAAATTTCTGTCGTAAGTCAAGTGTCGTAAAACAGACCCAAACTGTTTAGTTATAAACAATGGTTTGTCTGCCGAGAATCCCGCAAGACATTTCTTGGATGATTGATCAATTTAAACAACAAACGAAAAAATAAACATGTTAAACGAACTGTCACTATAATGTTTCATGCGTTCTGTGTTATGCAGAAATACTTCCAAAACGTTTACCCCAATTAGAAGTATACAGACTTGTATTATTTGGTGCGTTTTATACTGTCTATAATTAATCAATTGTCGATGCGTATCAAAACTGACGCGCACTAGGACCGGTACTGTGTATACCGTGCACTCATTACATGAGACACACGCAACGTTCATTTCCCACCGGAAATTTTCGTAACTGCGTCCCCACGAATATACATCCATGATTTTTTTCCGAAACATCGCCCATCATGGTCGCATTTCGACTCATTTTATTTCCCCAGCTTACTGCCGGAAGCTGACAACGGAACGGCGTTTCTCGAAGGGTAAATGCTCGGTGGTTTTACGATGTCACCATGTGACAGATCTGCCAAAAACGCCTATACAACGAGACTAGTATGAGTAGTTGTTTTAGAATTTTTCCCGATAGTTTGCATAGACGCTAACTCGTTTTCGATAAACGTCCTGGAGCGCTTATTAGTTTTCGCAGTTATCCACAAACCGTCTGAGGCTCAAGTTCCTGGAAGTTCTATAATTTCCGCCAAACACGCTCTTCAACGGCGTTATGTAACACACATCACGTGTCGTTGTTAAGGCTCACGTGAGACATGTGATTCATTTCATTTGATAAAGAGTAACACTTTAATAATATTTCTTCAAAATGGAATAGGTTAGATTGCTGCAAATAACAAAAACATGGTGTTCAAAATTAAACTGAGTGCTGATCGATATGCATGACGACACCGCTCATTGGACAATGCAGCTGTCGTCTGCAATGCGAGGACCAATGAAAAACGTTATTAACTTTCATTTAAAAAATACAATAAAAAGCTGTGCCAAAGCACTGAGTGTTCACATTAAAGTTTTGATGTAAACGACGGGCATTAAAATGTTTCGAACTAGCTATATTCATAAACATATGTGTAACCACGTTATTAGAGGCATGTTGTCTCCAGTCAGCCAGTGTTTGATCGTCATTGTTTTAGAACTGTGTAGCTGTGACCTGACAAATTTCCTATTTGTTTCGACGGTTGACGTCAATATTGGCTCGCGACAAGCTTCCGGCGGACTTGGGAACGTGCTGATGAGGAAGGACTGGGCGCGTTACAAAATCGAAATAAATTTACCCATCCGCAGACGAGATGTATGACAAAAGGAAGCGTAAAGACAACAAATCCATTGAGACTTATCTGAGGTTTTAGAAGAGGTTGTTAAACAAAGAAACATTACTTTTTTTGCCCGGTACTCAATCAATGCTCGGATAATTATCCAGTGTGAACAACGTCTGTGAAGAGCAATGTTATGTCTGTAAGGCATTCAGGCGATCTTTTTAACAAGTAATAAAATCGTTAAATTTGTCTGTGGTTAGTTAATTCCTATGAACATGTAACGATGAAATCTTAATAGCGCTCCGACTTCATTGGATTAAACGGTTTATAGGAAGTTGTGCATTCTCCGTGTACATGATCTAACGTCCATGAAGCCCGCCTTCCCACGTAGTGTCGAGTTCAAGGAGTGCATTCCGTAGAACCATGACTCTCGCGAAAAGGCAAGACCACGCAAAATAACGCAGATCAAAGGCGAGTGTTTCTCAAGAATGCTCGGGGCTTCACTAGTGTACCCAAGGAAATTATGGCCATTCAATCCGTCTGGTTGAGGTTCCAACGGAACAATTTGTAAATTGTTCACTGCCAGAAGCCTTGTGTACATATTTAGATTAGTTGTTTGAGATTTCGCGGTAAACAATTAATCAGTGTATGCAGACAAGTCGGTTCCGATACGGCTTTTCGAGCTCAATGGTCGTAAACGATATAAAAGACCGATTTTGTACCGGTTTTCGCTCGATTTGCGAAATCTCGGGCCAATAACTGCATGTTCTTTCTGATACAATAGGCCTACCTCGTGGAAAACCGTGAATGGATAAGATGACATGTCAGCGAAACTCGGTGAGTTGCACTGAAACGGCCCGCGGATATGCACTACAGTGGTATTAGGTAAAATTTTCCAGTTTGGGAAGTCTTTAAAATTTAGGACACAGAAATAGGAACAAAAGTTGAATTTTCTGATTTTACATATTGGGACATGGCAATTACGGGGTTCATCATATTTTTCAACTTTCGGACACTACGTTTTGTCAAAAAATAGACAAAAATAGCAACCAACGCAGCCTTTCCATGCGTCCTAATAGAGTGCAATATCGAGGAAAATGATCGTTTGTCGTGGTTACTCTTGGTATTTGGGACGACGAATATTGCATATTTCTAAAATTTGGCACAAGCTCTGACCTTGAACAAAGTAATTAATTTTTCACGGCCCAAATTGAAGAACTTTTACAATAGTCGGCATAGGAGTGTGTAGGCAGTGGTCTGATCGTCCTATACAAAGTCATACTGACAAAGCTTTAAGATTCTGGATCCACCACTGACGTCTGGGAAAAAAGGCTCAACGTCGCTTGAAAGATTTCAAAACTTACGCAGCCTTTCTAATTTGTTTACTAAAGGCTACGTAAATAAAAAATCGGTTATGACAAGAGGGACGTTGGACAAATCTTGATTTAGATCGACCAGTCGTTCTGGCAAAGGGGAAAGCGGGGTTATTTGAAACTTGCGGCGACTGCACATCGGCGAGCGACATTCGCGAAATAGTGGAAATCACATCGTTGGCAGCGCCTGCTGTTAATATACCTAAAGGGTACCGTAATCTCGGCCTTAGTCACTTCAAGTGCACACAAAAAGTACTTGCTCTACACTATGAATCATTTTGCTGATATCACACACAGGCAATTTCGTTCTCATTGACTCATTTTGTTTCAGATGACAAAGTTAGGGATGTTTGACATATATCACTTCTAATCTGATAGAAGCGCCAATTTCAGACATGAGCGTGACAATTCATATATAACGAAAATGTACACTTGAGAAATTTTCACTTCACATCACCTAATTTAGGCAATATCTATAATGGTGAGAAATTAAATTATGCACCAAATTGACTATATTGTACGTGATCTATTTAACTATGTAAATAATTAATGACTCTAACTTAGATTCTTATTGATAATACTAGTTTTTAGCCGTGATACTGTTTTACAATGATTTCCCTTTTTCCTTTATTAGTTGTCCGTGTTTCCTTTTCATTCTCTCAATAATTGCTTCTGGATTGGCTTTCTTTACAGTCGGTATATGTTTGTTTGTATTTTGTCGCATGGCGGTTTTTCGCGCATCTTCGGAGTGTTTTTGTATTACGTCACATTACATCTATTTTGACGGTCGTTAATAAATAATATTAACCAAATTTACTTTCGGCCTTCTTATACCTGAACTATGACTTCATAACAAATCGTATGCAAATGTGAACGACAAAAATATAAATACACTTCTAGTTATTCCACGTGGGGTTTTATACTGACTTCAAATAAGTTTGAAAATTTAGTAGACTTGTTTAACGAACATGTGCAGTACTTCCAACTGTATAATAGCATTCTTTGACCCAAAGCGCGTATAATTTGGGAAGCAAATGTTTGAATAAATTATGAAAAGCGGATGTACGTACATGTACTAATCATAAAATATGCATGCTTAGTTTTGCTATGTATTATTTAATTGAAACAGATTGCACAAAACGCATTGTGTTACTGGTTTTATCAATAAATTTAGTATTCAAGTTAGTAAACATGTTAGGTAGATTGCTTACAGACCTCTTCACTGTGACAGAGAATTGAAGGTTGGTGATGTGCTCGTGATCAGATCGCACTATTCATTTGAACGAGTGTCCAATAAATAATACTGTACTGAAAACCCTTTCCGTTGTAGCCTGCTCACGAGCCGCGACTTTAACCAGCATATTTACAACTGGATTTTGGTCTATCGTTTTTCAATATAATGACGAATGATGTGATCTTTTCACCTTACATTTTCTTTTATTTCTAAGCGACGCAAGTTTACTCACTTAAGAAACTCCAGTAAATTCTATTAGAAATTGAGACCACTCCGAAAATGTTGATACGCCACTTTCTTTCCGAAGCGTCCTACGTTAATTATAGCAAGATACTTTCAGTTCTTGTGTGCCCGCCATGAATACTTCTTTGAAGTTTGTCTTCTGCATAAAGGTTCAAAACTTATCCGCTGGATAAATTTGATTGTTGCATGACGTCAGGTCCATTGTTCAAAAATAACAACGTGACGCGTGATAATGCGACGTCATTGTTGCTACACTGCGTATAACTTTTATGAAACTGAGCCCTGGTCGTCATGACCAATCATTGTTTGGGTCATCTGCAGACGTTTCAATTTGTAACGCAGAATTGTAACTTTGTGACGAGCATGTGTCATTTGCGTTTGTTCCAAGACTACTACTGCCACCTGGTGAATCACCTTCCGCAGAAGGATTTGAAGGTGCTGTGCTTTCTGATCTTGGCATCTTTTTAAAATACTTCAATAAATCAGAAACCCGCTGATCGTCTGTTTATTGCGTCACGTACAACCCCTATTCGAAAATCAGGTCCTAACTTGAGCCGTCCCATTTCGGCAACATAAAAATGGATTCCACGCCTCGATTGATCGAATCCATTACTACGGTGGGCAGTCACCGAGTGCGCATCGTTTAAAAAAAGCAAGTGGCCTGATGTCATTTGCGGTGCATGAGACGTACACAGGCCTCATGGTTGGGCCCATTGCACAAAACACCTGAGCTAAAGCACGAAAGCCCTCTCAGCCACCCTGTGGTGCGCCGCCCATGAACGTAAATATAGCAGTTATATATTGACGGCGACCTTCTGAGGACATAAATTTCATTGTAGACTACTGGTATAAGCAATACATGTCTCTTGAATACATGTCGACCATCGGTAAGAAAAGTTGTAGCTGCGTGTCCTTGACAGTTTCATATACATATAATCTGCATATACTCTGACCCTGACCGAGGTGATCGTAATGTCCAGATCGATTTTCAGAGTAAAAGTTATTTTCGAAACATCAAATGAATGTATTTCATTAAAAATAATTTGTATTTGATATTCATTTTAACAATTAGGCTCAACATTATCTGACTAGTTAACTGGTACGTTTAATTATTTCAAATAGGGAAATAATTGAATAAATAGTATCTGAATATTAAAACAATTTAAAATAAACAATAACATTATTTACTTATTGTAGATTGTACATTTTTTTCTGAAAAAGGTTGTTAAATTACAAGCACATGTTGTAGAGTACACATTCTGTACCGGTGGTCAATTTGACACATCTTGTTTTTTAACCAATTGTGACTTGTAACCTCCAAACGTTTTCACTTGTCTAACTTACAAAACCACATAAATTGAGCCACTTTTGTTGCAAAATATAAAAAGACATTATACATGATGTTTGAAATTGCCGTTTTGACTGTTGTTTTGGCGTTCTTAAGAGACTTAGCTGACTGTAAAGTGTTTTATTTTGGTTTGTAGGCATTTTATGAAAAACGTTTACTAGCTGATTATTTGGTCTTTATTATTCACTTTTCAGATATTTCAAAAACATTGGACACCGTATTGCTCTTAATTTTCTTCACCATCTTGAAAAACCAACTCCGATTTCGGTAGAGCTTTTTTTCTGACACCACGGAATGCTTGACTATACGAATCCTGCAAGTACCTTCTCTTGCAATATTGCACCCCGTTCCAAACGCCGTAACTCCATTCAAGAGTCTATTAAATGCAAGCCATTACATGCTTGCAAGGCACTATAGTATATTGCTACAATACATTATAAACTGTAACACTCTCCAACAAGCTTACAACGAGACGGCCTTTTCTTTGAGCAACGAGAACAAGTGTGAAGTTGCGAGACCTGAGAGATCTGGGATAGCGGTACTTTCATGTGAGGCGGCCATTTTGTTAATTCGTCGCGAAATGCAGACTGTCGCTAGTCTCGAAGCTGAACAAAAGCGAAAATCTTGGCAACAAGAGTTAACATAGACTTGATCCTGGAGCGCACTGTAACACACATGTAGGACTCGTTGAAGAGTGTTACGGAGTAAAATTTATTGTAGTAATATATTACAGTGATCTGCAAGCATGTAACGGCTTACATTTAATAGACTCTTGAATGGAGTTACGGCGTTTGGAACGGGTGAATATTTCTATGTTAGGCCATCTTTACTAAACAGGGAGGCATCAACTCACCATCTTGGTACAACAACAGCACCGTACTACGCATCGGTGAATCCATGGTTGAAACATAACATAAGGTTACGTTTCTGGTTCTTGCTAAAGCAGCTTCCAATCTGCTGAGTTTCAACTCCTACGAAAAGTTTTAAAGGGTCATTTACACATTTCTGTCAAACACCTCGGACTGTGGCTTTTGAAGATCAAATGTAATAAACCGGAGTACAAGATGAACCGATGACATCACGGTCCTTCGTTTTGATTTGTTTTATCTAGAGGTTATTGCAAAAGGGGTGCTCGGACATTAAGTGAGTGGGGGTCTCTGGCGGTGTGAAGAGCATTTTCTGTCATTTAAATACTATATAAAACCGAAGATGGGATAATATTGGATGCAAAATTCTTGACTTTCCTTGCAGTGGTAGTCCTTTCATCAACACAATAAAAAATCCTGGACATTTAAGACTCAACTAGAAACCGGCTTCAGGACGAATTAGAATTGATCAACCCTTCCAACATTTGATCGTTTCAATTTGTGTCACAGTTTATCACTTCCAACTGTTCGCTGAAATCTTACAGCGAGGTAATTTTTATTTCAGTTTAACAGGCTTAATTTGTACAGTTCTTGATTTAGTGCTTAAGCATTGGGTAGAAACCAAGTGCCATCAATTGTTTTGATATAGGTACAACATTCCTTTATGAAATAAGCTGTTCTGTTCGTCATTTATCTCCTGTCTGCGCACCTAAGATCGTTCCCCTTAACACAGCTTCTACTAGTAGAACAGTGCAATTGTAGAGCGGTTGCAATAGGAATTCAATTTGTCATTAACGCTTGTTAGCTTCTCAATTGTAAATACACATTAATCTCGACTCTCAACATATGCGCATTGTGATTTCAGGAATAAGTCCCAATGACCAAGAATCAAATAGACTACTCGAGTTTTCGATTCCAAATAGACAGCCTCCGTAATAAATCGACCGTGAGCATACCTATTGGACGTATCACCACAACCGGTTGGCCACACTGTCATACCCCATTTCACGGCGTGCGTGACAATAATATTGATGACACTTCTCAAAATCTTTTATAGAAGACGTATGCGACAAGAATAAATGATCCATACCTGTACTGCATTCTATTGTTTTATTTTATAAATTGTTATTGAGTCAGTCGTTACAGTAAAAAAACATAAAACCAATTAACCGGAAAGAGGTCACTGGTACTGTTGTACGCGACATGCCACGCACGTGCGCTAGAACACATTACATTACTTCACCGATACCATAGTAACCAATTGGTCAAAAGTAGAATTTGTAATAAAAAATGGTTAGCGCTATTCTTTTCCATATGTCGTGCTTTGAAAGAATTTAGGACTACTGGTGGAGCATTAAAGACCTCCGTGTTCCGGGTGAAGTTGTGGCTCACAAAAGAACGAAAGCTATCATTGTGAGATTTCTTGTGAGATTTCATTGAATGCATTGCACGCATACCATGACATGTCTCAACAGATGGAGCAAACGTGGTCGCTTTCTCTCTGTGTCCCATACTACTTACTGCGCTTGAACTTTGGCAGTTAAACAATTATTTAGCCCGTCATGTTATATCAATGTTGTAGCCAGGAGCGGATCCAGGATTTTGAAATGGGGGGCAGGGCAGAGTTTTAACCATGATTTTGCCGTCAGACATTCGCACCTCCGAATTTCCGAATGGAATATGGGAGGGGGCATGACCCCCTTGCCCCCCCCTAAATCCGCCACTTGTAACAGATGAATTCCAATTTGTATATCAATGTATTCTATATAGTGGTTTTCGAAGAACACTTTAAAATGAGACTATCCATTTGTCAACCATTTGTTTGTTTAATAGTTGACTTATAAGCCCAATGGACTGATTATTATTTTTCAAATATTGCAGTTAATTGTTTGAACTTGTTTAACACATGTCGCTATAATAAATAAGTTTATTCATTCATTCGTTCATACATAACATATGTACAAAATTACCTGTGTGCATATTAGGTGAGGCAAGATATTTCCACCAAGTAGCCTCGTGCGAAATAAGTGAGGAACAAAATATTATTTTTCCAAACATCTTGGGTGTGCGAAATTTGGTGAGTGTTCGAAATGAGTGGAGAACTAGAGTAGGCGTCCATGCCAGCAAACCAATAAACTGATCTATTGACCACTGTTGTGGCAACGTTGAGCTTTTCAATTTGCTTGACGCGAGATTTTGCCTGTTATTTTGATGTAATGGTGTTTTTCCAGTGCTCAATCCATATCTGATTTCACTGTTGCCTGTGGATTAGCAGGATCATAACGTTATGAAACAATTATTTGTATTTACTCATCAGTGGAGTAAGAACTACAGCTTACATAAATCAGAGCTATCGTTTTATAACAGTTATGTAAATGTCGTTGTCTTTAACACTGGTGCATTAAGATTATTTCAAAACCACCACAAATCACTGTTCAGGATGCTAACAAATTTGTATTAGCCAGGATTATTAGTCTTCATACACGCCATATGTTAGTCACAAACCTCGGTCGGGGCAGAGATCCTTTCAGACTTAACTAGTGGTCACGTGATGTGACCAACATGCGGCGTGTATGAAGACTAATCATTTTTGCTTATACGATATCAACGCGCTCATGTAAAACAACACAGCAAACAAACTTGGTTATGTTTCTATGAAAATGTCAGCTTGCATCTCTCCTTTACCTGGTGGGCTTTTATCCATTTGTCTGTGTGTCTGTTAGTCAAGATAACAGTAACAACAAATACCAATAAGTACGACAGTTATGTACAATAAATGAAGATGACGTCGATGATAGCGGTGATGGGGCTGCTATTGTCTCTAGCTCAGTGCATAAAAACGATATTTTTAGAAATCTTTTGCACTTTGTGCGAATTTGAATTCAACGATTTGTGCAGAAATTTACGTCACAAATAGTAAATATCTGCACAAATCGTTGCAACTTATGCACTGTCAACTATTTTTGCCTCCACAATGGGCAATAGAATCATTCGCACGGGTCCACTTAAAGATAAATGTGTCGGGCACCGTGACGACGGGGCGCCCCAAAAGACCTCACCAGGTGGTCATTGTTTCTCTCAGTGAGCGCACAAACGCCTGAGGGAAATCAAAATTATTATGATTACACGACATCATGACAAATAATTAACTATAATGATCTATTATAGGAATAGATATTTGTTTTCGTCATTGCAACTTCAGGTCACGTGTCCTTGGACCAAAAAACCAGCCTGAGTCAAGGCAAACAGAATCAGAGATTTATTTTTGTTACCTGCAACTGCAGATGGTGGGGCGGCGCACCGTTATCTTTGACCCCGGGCTGCGATAATTCTATGTCTCTAAATTTTACACCACGGTCAGTGTTCGCCCTGCTCAGTTTATATAACGCGTTGTTTATTTATTTACTTATTGTGATATTTGAAAATGAGGGTGGCCTCTTCAGTGATAGCACTGCTTTCCAAGAGGGCCCTCAACAACAAAAACAGTAATATAATACAATGAAGTAATAAAACAACAATTAAATATACGTAACAAAGATTCAATTAAAACAGGTTGAGAATTAAGACAAATAAATGACGATGAATGGTGAAAATTTAACTAAGAAAGATGAAATAAATGATGACTCTCAACAGTGAGAGCATTTACGACAATGAAAAAAATACATGATTAAGAGAGGTAGGGTATAAAAAGGTTAGGCAAATTACAGCCACTTTTTAATATTAAGTTTGAAATTATTAATTGAATTGGACCGTTTAATTTCTGGGCTAAGAGAATTCCATATTGTAGCAGCGGCATAGATAAATTGTTACGTCACACGTGACGGACTTCGTTGTATCGGCGGAGAAATAAAATGTCAAATGCAATGGACTTACGTTAATATTCCTTAACGACTGAAGTCAGCCTGCTTTATTTTAGTCGTAGGTCTCCTTAGAGATTTAATGTTCAATGATATCACCATCACATCAGACGAGGGATGTGATTTTTAAAAGATCTTACATTTTGTACTTTTATAAAAGTTTCAATGCGCTCATTTGTGAAGAAAGAATAAACGATATCGACCAAACAAATGTTTGGAAAATGCTTTAATGTTGTTAACAGTAAACCGAGGGTTTAGGAACAAATAATCTCACGTACACAAAGATAAAAAGGGTATATACAGAGATGGCGCTGTGACAGACCGGAAGTGTGACATTCATAGCTTGTGAATGCCAAACTTCCCGTCTGTCACAGCGCCATCTCTGGATGACTCCTCCTAGCACTGGAGAAAAGTGTGTGTCAACCCTCTTGATATTTTGTAGGAGCCCAGAAAATTGCCCAAATTTGGCTAGCACCGAAAATATGATAACTTAGTGGTGGCTGATCGTATTCGCACGAATACTATGCTTTTCCCCAAAACGTTGTTGTGAATTGTTCATAAAATGTTCCACTTTTAAGTAAGAGACTATCAAAGCACAACTTTTATGCCTGTCATGAACAATCCACCGGCTAAAGCTGCATGTAATGAAAACAAAATATTCTAGAAAATCGTAACAAGAGATCCCATCTTGAACATTTGTATCCAATAAAATTTGACGGTGTTATTGATACCGTTGTTTTGCTATTAATGTTCCTTTGGTTTTACTAAATTTCACTAAAAGATAGGGTCACGTGACTTAATTAACGGCAGATCAAATTCTACAGGCTCTTTACTTTCAGGAGATAAAGTAGGCATATTTGTAGATATTCGTCTAAAACGAATTATTGCCAATAAGGTCTTTTATAGCCTTAAGTTGAAGGTTGCAAGTCACATGTCTGTTATCAATTCAAACTGTTGTTCAACAGCTTAACATGGATGCGTTCTCATTGTATTCGCATAACTTTTTTAACCCGAAGACAATCGGTAGGAACGATGACCCGAAATTTGGCACAAAAAGTGATGCTGCAAAGCCCGCGGGAATACCCGCTATTTTGATGGGGATGTACAGCTGCGAAAATTATAAATTATAACAAATATACTTTTATTGAGTCAGAACTACATCGATAAGATTAAAAGTGGTTCATCCGTGAACCGTGAAAAGTCACCCGTTGCCAGAGACCCTTTTATAGGAGTTACAAAACGCTTATTTATTGAATCGAAATCTAAAATACAACCTTTGGACTTCGTTTTAACCTCCGGAACATGAAACTCTTCTGCAGAGTTATGTAGCAAATATGAAATCTTTTGCAAAGTCCTAACCCACAAAGTGAATCTTTTGCGGGAATTTAAATCTGATAATGCATCCTCTTGTAGATGATCTGGGTTTGAAAAATGAACCCACCTAAGCGGCACGTCCTGTAAATGACTTTCTAAGGGGGAAATGCCAGGGGCGAAAAGAAAACGCGTCGTCTGTTCTGTTCTCTAATGCTGTACGTAATAAGCTGTACTAGGAAGTCACGAGCACGAATCGTTGAATACAAACTACAACATCATAGACACGAACAAACAGTGTGCGTACGAACCGCACACTGTCAGACATTCGCACGAACATGCATCATCGATCCGACCCAACAAATGAATACCGACGATAAGTGCTTCTCTAAACTTTGGCTGTTCGTATGCACGCTTTTTATTCGTGTGCGTAATGTTGCAGTTCGTAAGCTATATATGATTTCATGGGCGAGCCCCCCAGTTTGGCGAATTGAGCAAAAAGGTTCACCTCGTCGAAACAAAAAGTCCGAGTAAACGAGACAAAAGTCCACAAAGCCTACAGGAATTTGGCGCGGATGCACAATCCGTAGACCTGAACCTAGTGGCCCCGTTTTTTTGTTTTTTTTTCCGTAAAAGGTCCGCACACCGAAAAATTCGAGCCCCCTTATATTTTAGGCTAGGTGCACGCATGAATTCCTTGGTTCATGCGGGTGATTCAGTGGTTCAAGTGAGGGTCATCTTATCATGCGCGCACCCAGCCTAAAATATAGGGGGCTCGAATTCTTCGATATGCAGACCTTTTACTGAAAAAATCAACGAGGACTAAAAAACGGGGCCACTATAGGTTCAGGCCTGCCAATCGTGCATCCGCGCCGAATTCTTGTGCACTTTGCGGACTTGTCTCGTTCACTCGGATTTTTTGTTTCACTGAGGCTGACCTTTTTGCCTATTTCTCCAAATTGGGGAGCCCCCCGAGCACACCCCCCCCCCTGGGTGCGCCCGTGCTTACGCTCGCGCATATGATATCTGTGCTCTTGATAAAGAACACGCCATTAGTTAAGCACAGTGTGGTATGCATCCTGTGCACGTGTCTTTAGTGTACTAAAATGGTCGATACACACTTCTCAATACTTCCGATCGGTGAGGTAATTTAACCTCTTATATTATATTAAATAGAACATGCTTGTGTTAATCTATCATATTAGCTTCTATTTCAACAATATCAGGGATGCACTGGATTACATGTATGTATGCATCCTTAGATTCAAGTTATCAGTGAACCAAAAGTATGTGATAGCACTACAGATAAATCGTTAAAAAATCGAAAAATAGGACAGTGCACATACAACCATAAGCACACTTTTGTGAATCAATATTTATGTCACAGGAACACGTGGATAGCCTATAAAATTAGCAGAATACTGTTTGAGTGGTTATTCTTAAAATATGTCATCATATAAAAGTTTGCAGGATACCACCAAATTGTTTTCGAGCCGAACTTAGTCGCCCCCATATCATTTTCTCCATGGTCTGTACGCTCAGTTCAGTGGGCGTGCCTAGAGTTACCCTACGGCGTTTAAAAGTTAACCGGCGGATTAGGTTACCCCCAGACCCTTACCTGCTTGCGTGAAGTGTGCGCCTAGTAGTAGACAAAGCAAGAATGCTGCTGTCATCCACACTGTTCTGGTGTGTCCCATTGTTCCAATGTTAACGTTTTAGTAGACACAACCCATGTACCACGTATTCTTCCAGTTCTTCAGGTGAACTTCACAAACTAATCACTCCAGCATTAGTATTTTCCTTGTTACGGAGCTGTATAAATGTAGCTACGAAACAGATTCTCGTTCCATGGAAAAAACGCAGCCTAACTAACGGTTGTTTAAATCAGGAAAAACAATTCAGCATTTCACTTAGTTTCCTTGAAATAATTGCTTTCAGTTAAACGACGTATCCTGCTACGTCAACTCTGGTCACTGCTGCCACGATGAACATAGCACGCTGTTGTGACTTCTTCAACTAGTTCCTTCAATTTTATCTTCAACATCTTGTGAGAGAATTCATTCGCACGCCTACTAACATACAGAGCCAATCGCCGAACCTTCGCTGGATTTTTTTACTTCTCCAATTGGTTGCGAGTTTCGCGTCACGTGATCCATGACGTTTACCGTTTTACATTGAGTACTTGTAAATTAGATTTGGAAACAATTTGTGACACCGTTAGGTGCAATTCTCATTTTATACTTGTAGGTGACGAGAAATGTTCGCCATAAATCACAGACGTAGACTGTCCTTAATGCGTTGTTATGTAACAAATAGCGTGAGCTCTTCAAGTGTGCTTCATTCAGTGGTGAAGAGCGCTGTCCCTGTTTGCATTCTAGAATTCAATTTAATAATTTCAATAGTACGTGTATTACCACTTTATTTCAACGGTGTACTCCCACTCGACAAAAGAACACTGTCGTGTTAATTAGACGCGCTATTTATGGCTATTCACAAAAATCAACACATTTCGCGAAAACAAATCACTCGGAAATACATCAACAATAATCACATGTTAATGTTATTGAAGCAACGTCAAAGTAGCAGAACATCAATTTAGCACACTGTAGGCGCAATATTTACACTTTAAATAAGCTATTTAATAGAAATAACTGGAAACTAAGCCGCCTTTGAAGTATTTGCAGTTTCCCTCGACCTACTAATACGAGAGTAGGTCTGTCGGTAAAAAGTTCATTTTTTCTGCGTTTTATAGTTGGAGGCACTCAGTTTTGTTACAAATATACTGGTATGATACAGTATTTCTTTCCTCAGATTGCTCATAAAACGTTTTGAGTCGCCACATGTTTTACGACAGGAAATAAACTAAGAATTTACGTCCTGAACAGTGAAGAGAAGAGCATCGGGTCCCTAAACTGAAGCCTACGCGTTTTTTCATCGTCAAAAGGAAATGTGAGCTTAAATAATTGAGTTAGAACAAAAGAGTACTCGTATTCAGTCAAAATGCGCGCTACCATTTTTGACAAGAAACGTGGAGACGTAATATTTGCGAACAATGTTCTACAATGCGTTGATTCTGAATTCCCAATCTGTGCGAAACATAATGTCGAAATAAAGCGAATACTTGTGAAAAAAGAAAATACATGTGAAGCAAAACTCTAAATTTCGCTGAATCCCAAATTTCTTGCTCATTAACTTTCTATTGAAAGCTAACCGTTGTACGGTTGTGCGCATTGCTCTGCGCGAAGCACGTTCATGTAAATAACAGCCTAACATGTTTGCGTAATGACCTAATAATTGTCATTTTAAGACAATCTGTAATTAATTTTATATGCAACACACGTATAATGACAACACGGTTGTCATTGTGCAACTCTTGAATAGTAGAGTGGGGAATGGTATGACACGTGTATGCGCAGAAAGTGCAAAATTGTGGTACTGAAATCAGACCGAAGTCACAGACTTAAAGGAAAATTCCGGTATTTTTGACCGTTTAAGTAATTAACAGGAACAGAACTTACTTTTTAGATAATTAGACATCATTTTTTTAAACATCAAACTGCCGGAAATCCGGGAAAGATTTCCCGAGACCGGAAGTCAACTTGACAGGAATTTCGCCGCTACTAGTTCAGCCGGGCATGCAACAACTCGGCAGTGACCAGGCCCGCAGTCCTATGTACTGGCATTTACCCTCGCAAGTCCCCTATGTGCCTTGCCAGCACGCAGGTATCACGCAGTAGCACGCGCTTTAGCATTGGTTGATATAACCTCAGCAGTCATTGCTTAGCTTTACAACACCGTGAAAAAATGGCGGACTGTGAATGATTTTTA
The DNA here is from genome assembly GCA_002633005.1 of Phoronis australis. NCBI lineage: Eukaryota > Metazoa > Phoronida > Phoronidae > Phoronis > Phoronis australis. Next base: position 558,384 of record NMRA01000135.1, on the reverse strand, counting down.
TCCTTGCCATGTAAGTGGCGTCGCAGCAACTATTTTGTTTCTGTAGTGATGTTTACTAGCCGCGTGCTTGAACCACATACATGTACAATAAACACATATCTGGCCGATTTAACGGCGTGTTATTCATATTGTATGAATACAGGACAGAATCGTAAACAAAAATCATCGACAGTAGAAAGATGCATTCCGAAAAGGCGCAACCACAATTTCTAGGATTCACATTTCCTGATAAATTTTAAGCACCGATTTGTCTGTACAACAGACCTCCTAAACTTCAGTCCATCTGTCATGCCAGCATACTATAGAGTATCTATGATGTGATGCCAGTGTGTTTGCGTAAGGCGCTGCCTGTTGAGAATTCGGCAGAAACGCCGGTGTAAAAAAATTTCCCGAGGAGAATTAAGTGATACCTGCGTGCTGGCTACTGACCACCTAGCGGCACGCACAGAGAACCAGGGAGGCATTTACCCAGCATGATCCTGATGCGTTAATTGAATCTGTCCCTGGATGATAAATTTAATAACAATTCAGAATTTGAAGAACTTGCACTAGCTTTGATTTCAAATACAGGAACTGACGAAGGGACTTGAGGAATCACGAAGACGGCGTAATAATACACAGTGTAAAACGGCGGTGAATTCATATGACGTCGATTTCCGGTTTTGGTAATGAAGCGGATATCCAGTTATCTAAAAAGATACTGTAGTTCGAAAATTCCGGAATTTTCCTTTGTTCAAATTTGCTCAAACCTGTTGACTAGCCTAACTTTGGTACTGCGCATGAACACAACGTTGGCATACTTAGGCTAGTAATTGCAATGAAACACCACTGTGTCTCAGAATATATAAACAAAAGCACAAACAGCAGAAAAGTTTCTCCAGTCGAGCAATCATCCTCAGTAAACACACTGGTTCATTCACAAGATATCTGTTGGTTCTAACTGATATGGTGTGCAGATACCGCCGGATCAGAAGACAAACCAGAAGTCTAATTTACAGTCTAAAAATCGACATGTGCACGCTCGTCAAACGCCTGATCTTTCTTCTTATCATTCGACCCTAAATCAGAGAGCAGGTCTGCCTTCTTCCTGTAAGAAGATTGCATTTTCTGGAATGATTTCTAGTAATACGCTCTGCTCGTCCGAGGTGATGGCTCGTGATTGACCAGAATATACTAAATACCAAGATATTCATGTACATCGCGTGCCAATTAAATTAATCGCAAATGACTTGTAAATGTTTGGTGCTGAAATCAAATCACTAGCGCGTTGTCGAATAGCGTAGACAATGGGTCGCGTGGAAAACGCATTTGTAATGCTCTTTTGAAAGGAAAATCAAAATCTGTTAGTGACTCCACCGGCCCATTCGCAAACCCCGTGGCTCGTGGGTCGGGTGCACAACCTTCATCAACCACTGTATCATGTTTGAATGTCAGGGGCATGTGTGTTCACTTTTCCGATCGTGTGTCATCCGAGGGCTTGTAAAAGCATCCTCTAAATATTCTTGAAATGAAGGACCTTGAAACCTTTGTTATGACAGTTTCAAATAACCCATCGCCTGTAAGTCAATGGATTCGATTATCGATCCTATTCAAAGCAATGTGCTCTGAGCTACTATAGACGATCTTGAAGCTTCTGTAATTCCCCTCCTGTTGAAAACTAATTCATATAACTTGTTTCAACGGATTCTTATTTCAGATTAGTTAGACATCGGGTTTCCGGGCTTCGTGAACACTAACAAGTCGTTCAAGCTTTGACAGAAGGCGTGTTTATACGTCATCTACAGTATAGTTGATCTAGCCAGATCAATCATATTGGAATACAGCTGAGTTTTTGCAGTAATCTGCAGTTGAGATAACTTGGTCAATTAAGCAGCAGCGTTTTGTTATCAACTGCGAATGATCTCACCTAACCAAAATATATACATCAGCATTTTGTCATTGTAGATGGATGACGTTACAGGGACCTGTGATATAGCAGCGTTTGCAACAGTCTAGTTAAACTGACCAAGGGCATGATTCTAGAAGAGACTATTGGCTTTTGTCTTCCGACGTAAACCGAAAGTCAGAAAACTGACTACAAACAGTCAAAGAAATCTGACTACAAATAGTCAAAAAAATTGATTACAAATAGCTAAAAATGTGATGTTTTTGTTTCAGCCTTAGCCTGTTTTCGTGAAATAGGCCGAGCCATCCGTTGGCTCATTTTAGCCAAAAGACTAGAGAAGTAGACCCTAGGTATAGAGCTACACTAGTGTTTGCCACCACATCTAACCATGTCAGTACTTCGTCAATATTTACACATGATTTCACATGAAGTTAAGACTAGTCTCGAAATATAGCAGTCTTTTTACATGTATGTCTATTTATTTGTAACGTCTCTTGGTTGGTGAGTTCCAGTGTTCTTGTTATTTGAAGGATCGAGTATACGGTGCGAGGGCGTGTGTGTGTTTCAAAACAAGTAAGCACAAAGCACTATATTGTGTTTTCAACCAAGTTTGTTTAATTTAAATAAGAGAGCTTTGAAGCTGCTACACAACATACACGTACGTGTAGACGGTCCAACTCAATTACTACCTTTAAAGTTAATGTTAAAAAGTGGCTGTAATTTACTTAACCTTTTATACCCTGCCTATCTTAATCATGTCATTTTTTCATTGTCGTAAATACTCTCATTGTCTAGAGTCATCTCTTAATTTATTTCATCTGTCTTAGTTAATTTTTTACCATTATTTGTCATTTAGTTATTGTCTTAATTCTCAACCTTAACTGTTTTAATTGTATCTTTGTTACGTATATTTCATTGTTGTTTTATTACTTCATTGTATTATATTTATTTACTGTTTTTCTTGTTGAGGGCCCTCTTGGAAAGCAGTGCTATCACTGAAGAGGCCACCCTCATTTTAAATATCACAATAATAAATAAATGAATAAATAAAAAGTAGATAAGGAAAATCACAATATTAAAGGAGTGCTAAGGCGCGTTTTGTGAAAATTGTCTACAAAACCGTGTTTTGGTGATTCACTCAAAAAAGCTAGTTCTCGTCACCTCTGTTGTACCCTGAATGAATATACATGATACACGAATATTATTTAGCTAAAACACTTCCAAGTTGTTTGTGTAGACGTGATTTGATGTGTGTGGACTTTCCTCACAGTCGGTCAAAACGTTACTCACACTCGTCCGATTAAGCGTGAACTTTAAAATTAGCGCGTAAGTAAATAACGGTTTATTGCTCTACCTGTGTCGCTTGTTTTGAGTCTGTGAACTGTTTCCTTGAGAATAGTTAAGAGTAGTGAACCGAAACGTTGGATAGATATGTCGTAAACCGAAACGTTGGATAGATATGTCGTAAACCGAAACGTTGGATAGATATGTCGTTATTTACTTACGCGCTAATTTTGAAGTACGTGCTTCTGTTCTGCCCTAAATCAAATGTGATCAATCGTCCGATTAAGATGGCTCTAAAAACTAATTTCAAAGGTGGTCGAACAGTTTTGAGGGTTGACCAAGGTAACAAAACAGTTCAAAGATAAAGTGATCTAGTCGTAATAAATATCTGTTACTATACTAAAACAGGGTTTCAATATCTCTTCAAGGAAATTTCTGCACTATCTTGTTTATTTTGATTTCGCCTAGACACGTGATACGCTGACGACTGAACACCAATGCTAAAAAATTAGCTACCACAAGACAATATTTTGAAAAACTGTGGCCATTCACAATAAATAGAGACCCTTGAAATTGAGAAAAAAAAAATTGATTATTATTTTTCTCGAAATTGGTGAGATTTTATTGTATTATCTGTTAATATTGTCATTTATTGAATACTGACAGGTATCATCTCACAGTATTGACCCTTAAGACTACGATTTGTACAAAAATGATGACAGATCTATTAGATTTATTGGTATACATACATATGGCCGCTGGCCCAAAGTGAAGAAAATACAAGATGGTAAATTATCAGGTCCGCTACAAACTAGACAGTTAATTGTGACGCTTGGGAGCTTAGTAGACGAATTTTCGAAGTGAAATATCGGAGTTTGCATGAGGAATTCAAATATGAACAATGTGGGAGAATGGCAAAAGTGAACATTAAACACTGTAGCCTAAGACTTTGGTCCGCACTCCAAACTAACAGAAATTGGTATTATTCTTCCACACAACCCATATTACAACTTACACAACCTATTTTAAAAAAAATATTTGTGTGGAGATCTCATTCTTCAAGCAATGGGTGATTTGAACACCGGAGTCGGGTCAGCGACTGAATAATTACACGTGGGTGTTAATTATTTCCAAATAATTGTTTAGGAAATAAATGATTTTAAATCTTGCATAGTAAGGCAGTTTTGAATTACATTCAATATTTGTTTGCTTGCCTTGTAGATAGCAGTCGATTACAAGTTGGGAAAATGCTGTTACGAAATACGCTAGGTTGGTCATACCCTGGCTAATCGAAACATCTGCAAACCAAACACACCGACAGTAATTTTCTTTCAAAGCCTACCCAATTACAAAACTTGTCGATCAAATCTGATTGATAAAGCAAATCATCTGCTGGCTTTGCTCTCAATTACTAAGAGTATTTTGAACCAGAACTTTATACATGATACAAAACATTTAGTGTACAAGCGGTATCTCCCACATCTTCCCATATCTCTTCCTAGTTAGAAATTAACTGTTTAATCCTAAAACATCTTTACAAAACTTAATATATACTGTTTTCAACTGTCTATATTCCTTGAAGCTCTGTATCTGTGCACAATAACACGGAAGAAAATCGCGACATTTTCATAATTATGTGACTTTGTTTTTTGCAAAATAATCTTGAATTTTACGTAGATCGCCCTATATTCCATAGCCATGATTTTTGCATGAAACTTTTAAATTCTTTTTCTTTAGTTCTAACGTCTGGGATTTTCTTTTAAGCCTTGTCCGAGAACTTGGTTTTTAAAAATGATTACATCAACACTTCAGTTCAATAAACTGGAAGTCTTGATGAATTTGACAACCAACCTCTCTTGCTAATAAAGCCTTAACAGAAAATCCCAGAGAAGCTTCAGAAAAAATTCGTGTCTTTTGGGAAAATTTGGCTATTTTCACGAAAATCCATGATCATGTGATAATGAGATTTAAGGCATTGCACAAAATAAGAGTCTGTGATCATATAGATCTAGAGTTAATACTTATTTGAGCAATCCGATATTTGGTAACGAAGGTAATACATTACTTTGAAGATCTATAAGTACGCTTGTACTAGAAAAGGCTTTGGATGGACAAGTTTATAACGATCAAACGTTTTAAGAAGTTAGTTACATGTACATGTACGTACTGTATGAACAGCGGGCGCCTTTAAAAATCTATTTTCGTACCAGATCTCGTTCAAGTGTAGCGGAACGGATTTTTTCGTGTAAGCATGAGGAAATGGAAAATTATTGAACCATGCACTTTTACTAAAACTGTTAATGGGACTCTAACACAATTTTTTCGCCACTAAAGTGGGTCAGAATAATGAAAATTTTAAGAGGTTCGAGATTGCGTGCTCGGCCACCGCAGGCGTTGTGGCTGGTGTAAGATCTACAGTGCCTGAGAAACGAATGGAAATAATCCGTGGAATTCCTTGTAGTTTTGCTGTGTTACATTTTCGTTTACTGAAATATTGGTTATATCTTGCGATGACAATTTTTATTAAGTGACTAAGTTTGAACAACGGCGTGTTCCGTGTGCTATGTGCACCTATCCATGATGTATCACGTGACGGCGTATCTTCTTAGACTCTGATACAAGCTATGTTAATAACCTAAAAATTTACTCTTTGGAGCGCACCAAATTTTTAATTAAATTCCTTTATTGGGACAAATTTTATTTCACCTTAAATGTACATTGATCACGATCATTTTTCAACCTCTCGTATCTAGGAACATACATAAAATTCTTCTCACTCTTTGTCCAGGGAACAAAGATAACACACCATGGGTGGAACCAGTGATAACAACAATGACAATTGTTCGGTTCAACAGTGGCGAGATAAATTAAGGAACAAAACATGGCAAATTTGACTGAATTTACGCTCGTAAAAGCACGAGTGACTACGAATCACGAGCATGACTCAGCGATGAGTCCGTGACCGAGTCACGTGCTCAAACGAAACGAAGCTACGTTTGAGGGGTTTGTGAGTCAATAAACTGAGTTTACATGTCCGTGAGCAGTTTTCATGAGTGAGTGAGTCGTGTTGTTTGGGTAGCCTGAAAAGGACCAATTTGCAAATTGATTTTGAACAAAATATACACAAGAAATGTTTTGATCACCATCATCATCATCATCTTTATCATCTCCATCATTAACTTCTTATTCATCAATATCATCTTCATAATCTTGATCGTAATCTTCACAAACAAACCCATCATCTCCATCACCAACTTCAATATCATTATCTTAATAGTCATAGTCATCGTCATCATGATCATGATCATCATCACCATCACTATCACCACTATCCTCCCTTCATCACCACCACCACCACCATCATCATCACGTCACTATCACCACTACCTTCCCCCCACCACCAGCATCATCATCATCCTTTCACCATTTAAATAGTTCCTACAATACGGCAGTTCTTTGCTCCTATTCTTGTAGACGATCATAAGTTACAGAAGTGATACAACTCAGGAAATTGATTGTACTACAAAGATAAAGACTGTGGGTAGTTTTGTGGGTCAAATAGACAATCAAGAGTAGCTCCAACTAACTCGTGACGGTCAGTACAAACTTGTCTGACAGTTATCTGTCGAAAGGGCTAAGGCCAACGTCTGAGTACAGAACAGAGAGGTGATAACAAACATATACATATATACATGGTGAAGGGAGCTAATGTAAATATGTGTTTCACCAGGCTATCGGAATCATCATAAGACAGGCCGGGTTCAAGCATGTGACAATCTATCCGCATCGCAAAAGTTAAACTTTGTCTTCATCGCAGTCAACATCCAGTCCACATTTACCTGCGACAGGTGAACCATCTGATCTTCACCATGGCTGTCAACGTGCTCGTCTTGTCTGTGTTGGCAACAGGTAAGGTAACTCGAAGCGTCTCAAACTAAATTGTTTTATAGAACGTCCGCGCCCATCTTAAATCTCAATAAAACGGGTTCGGAGGACATGCGGAAACGGGTATCTTGGGCCAAATTAAAAAATGTCTCGTCCACGGAGTTCTTACTAAAGATTGTACAAAGCATAGTCTGTTCCCACTCGCTTTTCTACTTACACTGAATATTTTACCTTAGCTGATGTGAACGGGCTTTAATTTCTCACCCCCTCCCCCTTCCCCCAGCCTGTTACGTTTAACACAACTTTATGCCTATCGTCAGAAAAACTGTCACATGGTACGTGAAGCTATCTTTTACAATAGTACATGTAGGCCGTGTTCAGCAGTCAGTGCTGTTTTTAGCTCTGGTGTAAATTACTGCACCATTATGGTAGACAAGAGTAAAGCACCAAATTATCCCTTATTAACACATATTAATGTACAATAATAACTAATTTTGATTGAAGCCTCTTGCCGCTATAAAACTTTTCCTTACACAGGTTAATAGCTATTACCGGGATTGGAAAGAATTGACAGTTTGTTTTGGTTTTGAGATTATGCTCAGCGAATACAATGACCAGCTAGATCAAGACAATATTATGGACCTATACTGACAGTTTGCTTTTATTTTGAGATTATGCTCAGAGAATAAAATGACCAGCCAGGTCAAGCTAATATGATGAACCCACTGACAGTTTGCTTTTTTGTTTTGAGATTATGCTCAGAGAATAAAATGATCAGCCAGGTCAAGCCAATTGCACAGGTCTCCAACTCTAGCTAAATGCTTACAAGCTTCTAATTTGAGGGAATTGCCCTATGCACAAATACGTTTTTGAAAGAATGTGGGTAACTTATTTAAGCCAATCACATAGAGGAAACGTTTAGAATTTTAGTCTTTGAATTTTTCATTTTAAACCATCTGTCGCCATAAACAACGTACCCTTTTCTGGCGTGCCAGAAACAACTTTTCTCCATGTCGTATTTGCTTTTGCAAACCAACGTCATTGCATGTTATCCATGTTTGAATTGAAATCGTTAAAAATAAAATTCATGGAATTCACGCGATAACCACGTTGCTTTAGCTGCTGAAACAAACAAGCGAATTAACGAACCTGGGTCCAGTTGCAAAAAAGTTATACGCCGTATGGCAACAATGACGTCGCATTATCACGCGTCACGTTGTTATTGTTGAACAATGCACCTGACGTCATGCAACAATCAAAGTTATCCAGATGATAATTTTGAAGTTCTATGCAACCCAGCCCTGTTTTATAACGTCGTTGAACTAACTCAACAGTAATTTTTTGAGAGAAGGCGCGGTTTTATTACACTTTTGATAAATACTGTTGTTCGTCGTCGCTGCGTTTCTCTCACAAATTACTTAATTCCCCTGCAAAAGCAAATGCAATGATACTATGACGTAGGTAATCTGTACGCTACTTCACGCAAGGAATACTAGGTTGCGTTCAACAAGCGCGAGAACATGGTAAAAGAGCAACATTGCACAAGACCTCGCAAAGTCACACAAGTGAAAGGCAAATGTCTCACGACTATGCTCTAGACCTCACTAGCGAAGCCTAGCAAAATGGCGGCCACGAAGTAATTTGTCGGTGAGGTTCGAATGTTGAATTATGGAATAGAATTCGTTGTTTTCGTTCCAGAAGTTGTTAAGATCATAGTTTGAGTGTCTGATCTCGTCAAGACCAAGAACTGGTTCAGCAAAACCCCTTGCTACCGACTCTGTACCACACAACAATGCATTATTTTCTGAATGTACATTCAATGGAGATTCTCGCAATAAAGAAATTCAATATGAATGTCTTAGTTCTACGGAACGTAGCCCAGATATCTAAATCCTGACGTAATTGCTTGACTCACAAGAAATGTGATATATTGGGTCCTGAGCTAAGCCTCGCAAGACATATTATTGTGTTTCTATCTAGCCTTGTCATTTGCCAACGGAGCCGAAGTGATCGGTACCCACTACACTAACCAGGTTGTGGTCGAGATCGGCCCAAAGGATCAGCAGGTGTTCATCGCCAGCACGTGCGCTCACTTCAACGGCTTCGACGTCAACGTTGGTATCCAGCTGTTCCACAACCCCGATTGGATCATCTCAAAGGGTGTTGTTAGGTTTTACGTCACAGACGTGGCACCCACCAAAGGGGTAAATCAACTAATATTACTATGGTGATATTTGTAAAACTTTTCACTGTTAACGCGACGAGACATGATTGCTTAAATGTATTCCATCCTAAAAATGACTTCGTCATTATCTTCGGCTTTTTGTTGTTTTATGATATCCAAAATCTTACCCTGCTCATATTGCTTTGCACTGAAAATTCAAAATATTTATTCAACGACCAAGACCAGCGATAGACTTCGAGGTGTAGGCCTAATCCACATTTCGAGAGTCTCCGAAAACCGACTTGTCCTTGATCGCTCCTTGCTCTGACTACTTTGAAAAACTTAAGTTAGGTAAGAATTTCGACTTTGTAATAGTTGACTACGCTTTTTTAAAACTTTAAAAGGCACGCATAGTTCTAATTTAATTACCAGTACGGTCGCGCAATATACATGTACTTCGTGTTTTCACTTCTCGCAGTACGTCGACGCAGGCGCCGTCTTGTGTACCAACAGTAAAGACTCGGAGACCCCTCCCTCTCCTAACTGTACAGTGACCGGTTGGAACGGTGGTTCCAGCGCTCTGTACGTGGTCGCTACGAATGGTGACGTAGGTGGAATAGCGTACTCTATCTTGGTTGAGTTTGGGAAACCAATGCCGGCTATCTACGAGGTTAGTAGGCTTAATGTTTCATAACTTCTTAGAAAGTGTAGCATATTCCAACCCAGTTTCTAGGGTAGATGGTTTCTTTCCGATTTCCTGTCTTCGTTAGTAAGGCTCTTCTGAAATTGTTGGTGTACGTTCACCTTTGATTTGCTCTAAACAAAGATTTGATGCTTTTGTAATGAAAATCCTGCAAGATTTATGAGGAACAGCTCAATGCTTTCAGCAGAAATTAATTTGTTTATCTATTTGAGCACTGCCGTAAGAAGCGGGGGGAGGGGCGGAAGACCACATTTCTTCCAAACAATAATTTGCAACGTTAAGTGCGACCAAAAATTGTCGACCGGCAGAAAGACGTGGGGGATGATTTGGAAATTTGCTACGGTAACTTCTGGAGGGGGCCATTTGACCGAGCTCGACTTTTCGAATTCTGTGCCCCTCTATGCTATGGGCTTACTGTGGTATGTTCTATGATAAACTTATTTTCTGAACAATGGTAGGAGGTCGATTAGCAGATAATCGAGGCTCCTCGGGATTGCATTACCGTCAGAACTTTGGATAACTAGCCAACAAATGCTCGATAACAGGAGCCAACGAAGAAGAGTAACAAGACATACATACATCCTGAAATGCGCCACCTGCTGGTCGCCAACCCACCTATCTACCTGGTCCAGTCCGTCAGATCAACTCAGGATGTATCGATCCCAATGGGTGGTGACGTGGTACTGGGAATTATCTTCTGTCCGGACAAGACGACCTCTCAGCACTACGAGATCACCTCGTCGGTGAGTTGAATTATAGCCAATAGAGGACACTGCTATCGGGAATAGTCTTAAACCGGAGTTAGCTTTTCTACCGAGCAATTTACAAATGGATACAGCGTTCCCAAATCAGCTTGTTTCAACTAACTCAATATCAATTGTTTGAACCAAGTCAATGAAGAAGATATAAATTTAGCTTTGAATTTCTGCTAGCAAATCATACACCGACATGATAAGTTCGAGTACAACATTTTGAAAGTAGACATTATAATAAAATAGGGGAAACTTGATTGAAATTGACGAATATTAGTTTTAAAGCATTTGTACAGGACTGTGCAGGTAATCCCCAGAAAGACCATTTGATCCGTTTATGCATCATGATTTTTTTTCAATTTTCCGTTTCAAGATCATTTCGTCCTCGGTTTATGGCTCCTTCAACCAATACATCTGCAAAAGTTCCACACCGGAAGCACAGTGCCACCCGGACAATCCCGGCGTCCTTGGCAGCAACCCTAACCAAATGCCTATCAATCTGGCGTCCGTGGTGACAACGGTTGGGGACCTAGAAGAACTCTGGGTCAGAATCTACTGCTGGAACGGTGACATGACAACGAACGGCACATTCGTCGGGTCATTTGTATATGGCGCTTCACTGGCTTCAATAGCTCCATAAGTCGACCATGCCCGCATCCTGATTCACATTTAGCCCAACAGTAGTTGTCGGAGTTCAAATGTGAATTTATGCAATGTATTCACGCTATTCTTCAATGATTTTACCGTTGTGATTTTATTTGTTGCACTATCATGAAGCAGGCTTTGACCTTCTAACCATTACTGTAGGGTAAATCAAAATAAGTTGTAATCTCTACGATTTCTCATTCACATGGCTTTTTATATGGTATAGCCCATATGCCTGTAACCCGAAATCGAACGATTGTTTCATACTGTAATTGATGAGCCACGTTTAAGTAATATAATATTTTAAAAATTTGCTCCTCGTCTTTACTCTAGAGTTTCACATATTCCGGGCATGCATCCATAAGAACCCATTGCAGCTTCACACATATACCACGTCAGCAAAGGTATGGGTTTAGTGACGTCATTCCGCGGTGTCCAATCACGCCGCAGGCTGCGGAGAAATAAAGTTAAAGAGGCATGGACGCGAAAACTCGTGGCGAATCTATTTCTTGGGGATGCTAAAGTGAAATTTATTCACTTCGGATATTGCAAGAATTTTGTGGAAAATTGTCAGATTCACTATTTTTGAAACACAGACGAAATACAAACTCTTTCATCTCAATACTAATAATATATGTGTAATAATATAATCTGTGCGCATGCGCTCAAAGAAGTCGGAATAGCTGCTGCTTGAAATCGTCATTGTTGTGTTTACCTCAAAGGTCAAAGGTCATATTTTCGACATACGGGAAATGTGCTACGTCTTGCCATAGCAAATAAGCAGGCGTGTTTTGCGTGTGAAATTTGAAACTAAAGGAAAAAATGCTTTGACAGCAACAAAATCTTTACGTAAAACTACCAGGAGAGTTGTTTGACTTCTGTTACAGTGGCAGAGAACAACTTTAAAAAATGCAATTTAATCTGATTTCATGCTCTGTGCTACTTTAAAACGTTCAAAATGAGTGTCTCATGCATGTGCTGATAGACATGTCTTCTCTAAATGGCTAAAATAAAATGCAAAAATCGACCATAGAACAATACGCTTCCGAGACATTTGCCGCTTACATTATACCAGCTATTCCTTGGAACAACGATTCTTTACAGAAGCGTTTGAGAACTGAAAAAACGCAACTCATTCATGAAACACCACATCGTGACCACAGCTTGAATGGCACGAGTTGCAAGTGGCTGAAGTGTGACGTCAGTTGCGACGCTGTCCAGAGATTTCTGACCGCACGTGATCAGGGTGTTTCGTCGAAACAGGAATCCGCGGTGTAGAACATATCGGAGTCGAAAACAAACACCCGCAACTTCAAAACAGCTAACCAGCCCGAATAACAGGAACGCCGACCTGTAAAACAGGAATCCCGGGGATCGAACAGGAAACCCGGACAATTTTGTTCGGTCCCTTGGTTTCGTGTCCGATCCCCGGGATTCTTGTTTTACTGGTCGGGGTTCCTGTGTTTCTAGCTGATTAGCTGTTTGAAGGTGCGGGAGTCTTTTTTACACCGTGGTCCCTGTTTCCCTGGTGATTAGCACTATTCAAATCAGTCGCAACACACACAAAATTCACTGATCAGGTCTTCACAGGGCGAACAGTGTGGATAGTGAGGCCTCAGAATCAGTAATAGTGACAACAAGCAGTAAATTCATGACCAAATCAGGAATTTTCCGGGACGGAAAGTTATAGACAGGAAATTAAAAAATTCCATGTACTGAGAATGGTCTAGTTGTAACTGGGGATTGAAAACTGGCAGTGACCTGGGCCGTCTGGGGTGTTGGTGATCGGAGGTTGGGCTACTGCAAGCCCAGGGTCTGCAGATGATCACAAGATACTGCAATGCCACAATCAAAAGCAATGTGACAAAAAGTCAAGAATCGAGTACATTTCTACGGACAGAGCTATCGGTGCCTTGTTCGAGGTGCCCATCAGTCTCAGTGCCTGTCCATATTGTGAGTGCTGATGACGTTTACATTACAGCCCCATGACGCAAATTAATCACATTCCATTACAAGTGCGATTAAATATCAACCACAAACAAGCAGTCGGTGATTGCGTGGAACACTCGAGTACATTGACACGGTCCCAATGCAACTGTGTACAAGCCACCCCGAAGACTGTAACCAACCTGAACAAGGAGAGTTATACGAAATCGTAGCGACAAGACACAGACGGTTACAAGATTACGCGGAATGTTCAATATTAAGTTGTCTGTGGTACACAGTGCGTGTCCAGGATCCATTGTTTACTCCCTGTCCAAAGACTCAAGAACCAATTAACTCGCATATTACAATCTGATGTTTGCAAGCCAGCGTTGGCATATGTCTAAATATATATGTGACAGAAGTCAATTGCCCTGACAACGTATTATTCAACATCCTTTTGTATAGTAGAATTCCTTGTCTGCTGGAGGGTTGCTGACGGACAAAGTATTTTGACTTCCTTGTATATGAACATGTAATTTTTACGACAACCAGGATAGACATTCAGTGCACAATGAATCTGGTCGATCACGCATTAATTCCACTAGAGTCTCCAGAATGCCGGAAGAGGCGCTCCCGCTCTAAGGGGGCTCTTTCACGAGCAGTTTCCTTACGAAAAGGTACCTTTTCCGATATAAAACGTTGGTTACAAAACAGATATACTTATCTACGGCACCTTTTCCTAAGTTGTTAAAAAGACAGCTGTAAGGAAATTCATTGGTTTTGAAATTAACCCTAAAATCAGTCTTGGAATGAGGTTAACAGCACAAGCTTGACTTCGCAGTAAACAGGTCGACGCGTCGGTAGACAATGGGAGCCGGTTGAACTTCGGTATCCATCGATTCGGAAGTTATCGACAGGGGTCACTGTTGCGTGGGACAATGGTGAAGATCATATTACACTACCGTGCGATCACGATCGCTTCACCTAGCGATAACTCCGGTGTCAGTTAATTAATCACCAAAGCTGACGAGAACGCTCGAGTCGACTTAACAATTTACATCGACACTTCATTAGTATATACCGGGTTTAATTTGAGGAGAAAAGGTCTCACACGTTGTAGGAACTAAATGTTAAAGTTTATACATGCGCGCACTCAGCCTAAAAAGTGGGGGCTCGAATTTTTGAGAATGTGGACCTTTTATTAAGATTCACGAGGTACGTTGAGGGCTGTGAATTGTGCATTCGCCGAATTTTGGTAGTTCCTGCCTTTTCAGTTGACTTGTGTCTCGTTTTCTACTTTTATTCGGAGTTTTTGTTTCTCTGAGACTGACCTTTTTGCTTTTGCCCACTTCGTCATCGAGCCCATCCCCCCGAGCCCGCTCTGGGTGCGCGCATATATATTAAGCTTTCCCATTACTGTCGCATTTTGGGGATTGTTGTTGAGTGGAATGCACTTCTTCAAGTTGTTAAATTTGACCAGAGCTACAAAATAGTAAAATCCGTTGTGTTTTGGGGATTTTGTTACGAATTGTCAATTCTCACAATTGTCGGCCTGCCGCACATTTTTTGAAATCATGGCTGATGACTTGACGTTTAAAATATTGAGTCATCTACCGAGTGGGATTCAACTCCGCCAGCAGAGTCTTTGGCTCGGTCGTGAAAGTGCCACCCTCGATTTCACGATGGGTCTGATCTCAAAAAAACATTTTTCTCGCCAGTAATGTCACTTCAGACATTATCACCGCAACGCGGAGAGTTGTACCGATACAGAAGAGTTTCTTGCTATGCATTTTAGCTATCTTTGAAATGAGTTCGGAAATTTGAATCTGCAAACGTAATATGAAATCCCTCTAATATGAGAGGTTCTGGGGCTCATCTATCGTAAATCAGAAAGATACATGCTTTCGTTAGAAATTTGCCATGAAAAACAACAGTTACCTTTCTGAACAAAGCATCACACAGTAAATTAGAATTCCCCGGGCCTGCGCTCTCCGAGTCATGTTCATTCGCGGACGATTAATCACTCTTCCCTTCTTAACCATGGCAAGTGCGGCGTATTTTTGGCAATATCAACACGCCTTCACTTGAAAACATATACCAAACCTGCACGATCAGTTAGCGCATACGTATTTTACGCGTGAGCACGTTACTCTAGGCTTACGTGGATTTTAAAAAGCCAATTAACGCTAGTTTGAACTAGCGTTAATTGACTTGTTAGATGAGTGTAGGTTTTCGCTTCTCCAGGCTTCTCTAGAGATATGATACACCTGTAGTTTACAATGCTCCGGTTCGGATAAACTTCCTACTTGATCAGACTGAGTTCTATATTCTTTTATTCGTTATTTATATATTCCAGTGGCCTAGTCACTGAATCCAAAAACCAAATGACAGATTGACCGTGAGCAAACTCACATAATGACAGTGAATTTTGAGTTCGTTCCTGTCAGCTGGATGCTGATTTAAATAGCATCAAATTTTTGTGATTGGCATAAACAGGAATGCCAAGATGGTTGAAAGCAATCTTAGTCCCGCGTGGTGTATCTCTCTCGCCACATCACCAACAGGTCAGTCGCAGCCACAGGGCTCTGTTGCGGGATTATTTCTCATTGCATCACAGTTGTTTATGTCAACTGACGTCCCACCGTAATACGACGTCAGCACGACAGTAATGGCAATGACTGATTCCATCGTCTCTACAAGAATCCGACTCATGTTCACGCGGGAATGAAAGGACCAGGGTCGTATTTTCAAAATGCAGTTGCCCACAAGATTAATTAATTAATCACCCCATTCTCGGAACCGTCCCACCTATTGCGCTGATGAGTTCCGAACGCGCTAACTGCTCACAGGCTTGGAATTCCATAGGAAACAGCTCTCGGGGTGCAAATGTTGACAGCAGTTTTGGTACGTGTATTTTGTTGCGTAATCCCAGAGATTACTGTGCATGATTGTGATCTACGGAAGTTGCAAAAAATGACGTCGTTCACCTGTAGAAAAAACAAGCATATCACTACCTGATGTTCACGTAAAAATATTTAAGACAAAATCAACATAAAGATATTCGATTCTGGTTAGTATTGATGCGATGGTGCATTTTTGTTTAATTACCGATATTTCTTAAAAAGTCATTTAATGTAAACTCCAATGGGTCGGGGTCTTTACCCAGCGCCTCCTGTCCATCTTTGAAGCGTAGATTTCAAAAAGAGTGGAGCTTAAACTACAAATAGCCCTACAAAAAGAGTTGCGGTGACTGCATTCTGGAGTCTCAGAGGAGTTGTACATCCTCCAAACATTTTGGAAAAGAACAGTAGGTAGACCGCCACACATCCTTGAAATAAAATTGTCCTGCCGTCATTTAGGATCTAATCTTTTTTCAAACTAGACCTAATCTAAAATATGAATTTCAAATTTAGGTTTTGAGTTTCTGGTGAAACCCTGATAATAATGGCCGCCGCAATTAATCAACGAGAACTTTCACTTTCAAGAACTTCAGTGGAACGTTTATTGAAAAAACAACCATACATTCGAGATTGTAAGTTACAAATTATCCCTTGATATTGTTCGATTGTCGATACTCATGCTAAACTAGTGAAGACAAAAAATGTGAGGATGAAGTAGATGTGAGAATTAAAATTTTACATTTAGAAAATAGTTGGCAGACCTTGTTTGCTCAAGTGGCTAAATATGCAGTTTGGCAGTAAAGTTAAGACAGTTGAAACTAAAGTTTACAACATAGGCATTTATGTGGAGCGTCAATGTCACCGTTAACAGTTTTTATGATGTTCTTGCAGTTTTTTGGAACAAAGTTCTGCACACAGGCACGCGAATAAAGATAGCCATCCGCTTACAGTAAGCTATGCACCCCGCTGGTGTCCTTATGAAGTGCTTATGGTCACCTCAACTGTTCGCGGAGCATTCAATATGTTTTAATGGACCATAACACTTGTAATGAGTTGCGTAAATCATGACGCCTCTTGATAATTGGAGAGAAGTTTTGTGTTATCTGCCAGCAATTCCAATGTCTTGCAATCTCTTCCACTCAAAAATCAATTAAAATCCCATAACGACAAAGGATGTGCTAGAGTCTTTATGAACAGGGGGCGATTTTTATTTTAATTTGGCGTAGGTTAAATAGGTTATACTTAAAGGGGCATATCGGTGCTGTTTAGCTATCAATGTTGAAATCTTCAATAACCGAAGCGCATTTACATTGCTGATCCCATCTCGACTTGTTGCCGATAAGTTGGTATCTGAAATCACAGCCAATGAGTACATGTGTCATTTTGAAATTCGTAATTTTACAGTTAGCCAACGCTTTGAATACTTATTGTTAACCTATGGCCATGAAGATACTTAAAATGACCCGCCGTGACAAGTCAACTTGGTCTCATTCAATGAGGAATTGCCTTTTGCTCTCACAAAATTGGGTATCATAATATCCATTACTGAGTTAAGATATAATTTCCTATTACCAGTTGAGCTTCTAACGGACGAGTTGATGACTGAGCAAAATGATCCCTCCGTTGTTGTCGTGCAGAACAGGGAAACTGGTATTTTGCGACAGTGTTGACGTCGACTAGTAAATTAACTGACTCAGACACCTTCGCGTTTTAAGCTTTTTGACAAATGAACAATTTTTTGTTGATAACAGGATGTCGTCTGCAGTGATCGACAGACTTGAACGTACGCATTGTTTACACGATTCGGTTTCTATATTGAATGATTTCCATTGTTTCTCGTTGATTACCACACTGCATGAATTAAATGTTTGGACTAGTTTACCAAGGCATTTAGACACTCTCTCTGGCTTTTCTATTGCTGCAACGGAGAAGTAAACATCAAGGGCCTCCTTTCCTATCACATTTCCAGAGCCAGTTTCTGGAAATGATATTGGATCCGCCCCAGTCAGTGTCGGCAGCCTCGGATGCTTCGACAAGTTAAGTAACTAACATACGGGACATTACACTTGTGGCCTTCCATTTCACCACAGCGATCTCAACTATCAAAGTTGACGGCACTCAGGTTCACCTCGTGGTTCGCCGGGCTGCACTAGCAGACTGGTGGTTGGCGCCCCCCTGTAAAATGTTTTTATATTCATTGGTGCATAGAATAGTTAAATGTTCTGCAAAAGAAGGGCTTTATCACACATAATAGCTCTTCAGCTTGTCGTGCACGCGCCCGGCAAAGCCAACGAATTAATGCGCCTCACAATGTTCAGTTCCCATCATTCCCTGTACTACTAGCACGTTACAATGTAGAGCTCCAAAGCGACCTTTTCACCTTTGTGAACCTCACGGCGTGCTGTCGTTTACCATCCTAAAGAGCGTGTCGCCGATTGGTAACTTTGTTAACCCGACTTCTGGAAGGCACGACACGCCTTCTCGTTTTACCAAGTAGCCAGGCACGCGAAGATAACGGTCTCATTTTAATATTCATTAAGATAAACAATCGTTTGCTCGGACAAACAGCTTCAGTCAAGGGACAACTTCATCCGTCGATGGTTGTGGGCCGTCGCAGCTTTAATAACTATCTGTTGTGTTCATGAAAACGTGACCTCCGTCAACACGAGTTCCAATTTTTACGGGGTTTAGGTTAACCACATATGGTTTTAGCATCACGCCAGACATACCAAGAGTTTCTTCTAAGGTAAGTCGCATTTTTTCCACGGCAAGATTATTTTCAGACTAGGAAATTTTATTTTGGGTACTTTTAAGAACTTTTGAGTTTTATTATTCGCTTTAGATCACCAAGGTTGGTATTTACATGTCGTTCCTTTTCGTTGTCGTCCTTCCGCGGTCTAACACGCGGTGTAATCATGCAGGTACGCTACTCATCGAGACGGCGCAGTAATTCCGTTAAAATCAGAAAGCAGTGAGCCAGAATCAGTGACGTTCCTTCCTCCGCACGTTCTGAAATCGCTGGTGCTTATAGTTCCCTGGGGTGATAATGTTTGGGTACGGAAGGGAAAGTTTGTATCACGGGGAACTGCACGGAATAGGCAAAAAGCACAGTGAATAATCAAACAAGCGAACTAGTCACGAATTGAAATTTTATATAATTCAGTTGTAGCTGTGTGTGTCTATTTCGTATTCATGAGTTTAGCCGCGGTCGATCACTGTTTGCCAGACTTGAGAAACTAATTCTTCGTTTGTGAAACCATTGTATTTCAAGTCATTTTGATGCTATCCGACCGTTGTTGTTTTTCTGTTTTCAAGCTGCACGAACTGTTGTTGGATAATTTGTTATTCTCCATACGGCTCGTTTGTTTGGCCTATTAAACGTGTTCAATCACTTATACAGCCCGTATGTTTATACAGATGAGTCTAATAAACGCCAAGCTTGTTTTAAGACTTTTCGGAGGCAAGCCACGTGCAACAGTTTCCCGGGGTTCTGTTTCACATTTCAGCAGCCAGGTGGTTCGCGCCGTAGGTCACCGTAATTTCATGTCAAGAGTGACCCATGTCTGCATGCATGAAACCTGGCATGTGTTTCGTACACCTAGTATCTAGCGAGAAGGAGTTGGAACTCTCAAGACTAGGGGAGTTATTGCCATGCATTAAATTAAAAACATACGGTCACATAACGAGATTTTTGGGGGGACAATCATCTGACTCTAACCGCGTTCTGTCTGCTTTCTGTCCCAAGACTCTCGCGAGGAAACCTACATGTAGGGTGGCAATGTGTTAGGCTTGTTATGCGTCGCGACATCTCGCAAAGACATGGGGTGGCGCAGCACTGCCGCTCATGGAAGAGTTGCGCGGTCTTGCGTTTGGGAAAGATTCTTCTCTGCCCATTGTTTTCAGTTGGCCAGGCGGTACATCTGTAAATTACTCTCTCCCAGCTGGCTAATCATCTAAGTCACACTACTTTAATACGAGTAGATGGGCATCTCAGGTGGTCGTTCACGTCTTAAAGTAATGGCAACTCGAACAAATATTTTTGAAGTTTCGTTCTGACGTGCCACTTAATTCGTCCTCAAAATCTTGAGCTAGACTTTTTGTTGCAGCTACCAGAATGTTGCTAACTGCAGAAAAATCTATGTCACTCTCGCACCCAGCGCCATCTACATGCACCTTGTCGCAATTGGAATTATATGCCCACCTTTATACATGTAGCTGTCAGTTAATAGGGCTAAATTGGGTTATTTAACTTCCACATGATGGTGCTAATAGACATAGCCTCCTCCTTTGAACACTTGAATATATTGGTTAACATGTGTGTCTGTAGGCAATGATTTAGAAACCGTATCTTTCTGAATGCATGCATTTACACTGACTCGGGTGCGTTCCGTGAGCGCAAGATCGCCCTAGATTATTTGGGTACCCAAGCTAATAATTGACGGCCACTGAATTGATTGGTCGGTGAGGTCGGTATGTGGAGTATTGTGGGATAGAATTCGCTGTTTCCGGTCCATAAGCGAAAACTCGCCGTTGAGCAAATGACATGGGTCCTCGTAAGCAGCCCTGGTTGGACAATTTTCCCACTGGCGTCAAGTTTACCCTTCATATGGCACACCAGTTACTCTGTCGTTGTAAATCATTGCAAGTCAACAAAATTTTTGCGGACGCTGCCCCTGCAGTCGCTGCATTTTATTGCTCCACTATAAACTTAAGAAACTTCGTTAATGGAGCAAAATTACCCCAATATTCGTTGACCCACCAGGCTACCACGAGCGTAGAGTTCACTTGGCAATCCTCCTGGGTAACGTGCCAACTGAAAGTTGTTTTTATATTTTTATGGATAAGAATTGCACTTAAAATAACGAATAATCACAAGGAAACTTTCTTACAAGATACAAGTTCCATTCAGACAAGTCGCAATTTTTAGTAGTACATGTGCAATTGGATGGGACAATCAGTTTAAAAGTTTATTTGTTGACCTGAAATAGGACCATTTGGTTCCAAATTTCATATAATAACCATTTGTAATATAGATATGTTTTTTCTGTTTTGTAACAATTTTAAGCTTTGATTGGATAAAGGATAAAGAAATTCGAGGTCTTTTTTGCGAAAGATATCGTCTGCGCATGTGTATGAGAAGTTGCTTAACTTAAAAATCCTGTTCGCTGCTGAATCTCTTTCACCAAACTCAAAAAGAATTTTGATGTTTTCTAAGGCCGCATTATGATATTTAGAGAAACACTGAACTCTAACAGAATTCCAGAAACCATTGGTAAATAGCGAGTCCACGATTCTGTAACCAATCTGCAGCGGAATGAAAGTCAAATTGAAAGTTATCACCGGGAGCCGGAGATACCTTTTGAGTTAATCTATTCTGAAAATAACAAAAACGAACGAAGTTAATCTTATCCGTCTTTTCCTTCTTTCTTTATTGATGTTTTTGTCTTAAAAATTCACGCGTCTTCTGTCAAAAACAACTTGTGATTTTGGTTATTTATTGCTACGGTATCGACGTCCTCTTGTTCCTAGATAAGAAAGAGACGATTTCCAGACTCGAGAAATGTGACGTCATTGCCTCAGACCACGCCCATAAATGGGCTTGTCACGGCGGGTTACTTTCAGTCGCGAGGTAATGTGTATATCTGGGGAATCTCAGACCAATTTCGGTTCAAACATAAGATAGTATCGCTCTACTTCTGTGAATGAAGTTAATGTGTTTAGCATCAGAACATAGTATGTAGTAGTTAGTAATGGTGGTAAGGTAAATTTAATCGAACAAGCAGTGTGATTTACTTGGTTACGTACTAAAAACGTCCGTTTTTACGATAATGTCACGACTTTAAGTCGTAGATCAGGTGGCCAACATTATTTGCACATTTTTGATAAAACACTGATGGGCAAGTTGGCATCGCGTTTCAGTGTATTTGTTATCAATTTTGTTATCCACTGGTAATTATGTCTTAATATTTTGTGAAGTATATTTAAGTTATTTTTTAATCATACAGTAGATCAGTTTCGTATTATCAAAGACGGAACAACGCCCCTCTGCTTAGAGACGGCGTACGCGTGATGGATACTTGGTAATAACTAGGTATTTTGGTGGTGGCTGAAGAAAATGTGAGTTCACCATTCCCCCTGGCCCCGGTCTTCACGTACCTGTTATCTCGCGGTCTGCACCAATTTCACCTCACCCCACCTCATCATTTCTTTAAGGCAACTAGCGTCACTCACACCCTCGACTGAGAATCGATATTCGCTCTGTGCCTGCAATGAAAAAATGTCTTCTTTTTATTATCAGAGTAGATTATGAACAGGGGGAACATTTGAAAACTCTTTTCAAAGTCCTCTAAACGGACGAGTATGACCTACGCGTTTAGCGAATTACACGACAACTGTGGGGAAATGCCACTCCGCAATAACTATAATTTCCAATCTGTGACATACATAGGGAGTATAAATTTTTAGTTGATTACCGCACTTGTCTTTCAAGATTGAATTGACGCCAATGATGCATTAGCAGAGGACACAACGAGGATTGGTTGAAATCATTAAAAAGGGGCTTAGTATCCTTTTAACGCTGCGTCGCGTGAGGTCATTATCGTTTACCTACAAGACGCGACATTGAGTAGCGTTAAGTAAAACATCTTCTTGTTCATTCCCCCGTTCTTCTTCGTAGAATCAGCGTTCCTTCGGTGCATATGTCTGTTCTCAATACAACCAATAAAACGTGTCCAGTTTGTCGTTAATGTACTACAAAGCAGTGTTCGTGTTGATATAGCCGCATATCTCTAGTGCAGAGTGGTGTGGTAGCCGTGCATTGTTCACTATGTTATCGGTGTAAGTACAAGTAAGTCGGCAACAAAAACAAGTAACGGAAAATTGCATTCTAACTTCCGTGTTCATAGTAAACAAACATTTGCAGCCGGAATTTCGATAGTGAAATCGTTTATACTTTCGTTGTCCATGAAGTCCCGAGCAGCCATACACTGAAACACGTGGTCTGATAATGATTTTGATTCACTTAAACTTATATTTCAAAATTAAAGCATGTTTATTTACACTTCATTTTTTTCTGCACAATAATTTTGTGATAAAATGATTTTATGACACTTCAGAGACGTTTCCTTGGAAACGTTGGACTTCTTGTAGTTGGTCTTGCAATAATGAGCTGACACGGATAGTTTTTCTTTGGTCACAATTGCTCAGTTGTATGAGACAGAGCTCAACAGTGCACCGTAATTTTCTTCGCATGTGTAGACGTGTGAACACTGATTGAATTTTCTAATGCTATTTTGTGTCATTTTTAGCGTTGACTCATATTAGACATACAGAGACATGGGCGGCGCACAACAGGGAGCTGGGGCGGGGCTATAGCCCCCCACTTTTTTCAGTGCTCCGGCACCCATGATCTATGGGC